>CM045579.1:2005674-2605674 GCA_024721215.1 Cheumatopsyche charites
TAAACGGTAAAGTATCCGTTGGTCAGTTATACTAATTGTCATATTATACATTAAATGGTTAGTATTTATAATAAACGTAAGTATTTTAAAAGTAATATTTATGTTAAATTGTGAGTATTTAAGAAATACCTAACCATCATCATTTTTTTTTGTTTTTTTGCGAGAGAAAGAAAAATCTTCCAAAGATCAAGCTGCCCTGAACCTAACCTAACCTAACCCAATCTAAATATTTACAACTCATTATAAATACTTATCATTTAATATTTTATGCTTACAATCCAATATTTTTATATTTAAAAACTTTTATACTTACCATTTAATATTTCAACACTTACAATTTTGTTATAAAAATACTTACCACAAATCGATTTAAATACTTCCTAAATAACTTGATAACTTTAATAATCGACATTTGATAAATGTCTTATTCTCTACTTGGTAGCATAAAGTTTAATATATAATGACTGAAAAGGTCAAGGGGTACAAGTGACTTCGCGTCGAGTGATTTAATGATATATCTCGATACACGTCCTTTTGCCACCAAATATATATAATGCATTATACACCCAACTCTCGTTTTACACGGTGGATAGGGACCAGCAAAAACCGTTAAAAAAAAACCGTGTAAGAAAATGACCATTTTTTCATTGCGCGATATTCATTATATAGTTCAAACAAACCGTGTTAAAGCAAATAAATCATTAAAAAAATATTTTTTTCATTTTTCCAAACCGTGTTATTTTGAAACCGTGTAAAAAATCCGTGTAAAACGAGAGTTGGGTGCACATATAATATATGTAGAATGTAAAGTGTACATACAAGCGATTCTGTACATAACTCAATTTCAGCAAAAATGACACATTTACACCATGGCCTGTTCATTTATCATATCTGAAATGGATTCTGATAAATAAATTGATTCTCAGTTATAAATTAATTATTTTAAATGAAAAAAAAATGAATAAGATGAAAACTAACGTCAGGTTGGTATGGAGTTAGTGAAAAAATAACATGTCGTTGTGTAAACGCAGAAATTCTGGCAGAATATAACGGTTTTCCAGCTAGAGCGGGTAGATGTTAACAGGCTGTGGTGGCTATATTTTTTTAGTTACATTTATCAAATGTATTTTATATTATTTCGTTAATAGTCTCAAATTGTTATGCAAAGATACAGAATTCAGCAATATGTTTAAGTGTGGAAATTCATTACCAAAATTAAAGTTCATTTCGCCCGACTTTTCTGCGTATATCCAGCTGCATTTAAGCGATACCTTAAGTTTTGCAAACTTTACTGGCATCAATTGATTGCAGCTTATTGGCATCAACTTTTCACTTCAGAAAATTTTACAAAAAAACGTCTAGTGGGGTCAAATCAAACGATCTTTGTGACTGATTCGCGTCATCTCCACGAAAGACAGCCGTACCCTAAATTATTTTTTGCAGAATATCCATCTTGGCAGTATATTTTTTGATGCATTATCACCTAGAGAATCTAATGTGTCCATAAATATGCCAATTTTGCTAATTCAAACATCCATTCATTCGAAAATACCCTGAAACTGCGTCTACCATAGTATGGACGCGGCGCGTGTGACGATGTCGGGAACGAACTCAAATTTTGATGATGAATTTCTACCACTTAGACAAATTGCTGAATTCTGTAACTTTGCATAATAAGTTGAGATCAGTAACGAATAATATAAAATACATTTGATGAATGTAATCAAAAAAACATAGCCGCCACAGCTTGTCAACATCTACCCGCTCTATGATATTGGGAGGTAAACATGGATGAAATTAAAATCAAAGAAGAAATTAATATCAAGGAAGAAATTAATATCGAGGAAGAAATTAATACCAAGGAAGAAATTAATATCAAGGAAGAAATTAATATCGAGGAAGAAATTAATACCAAGGAAAAAATTAATATCAAGAAAGAAATTGATATCAAGGAAGAAATTAATATCAAGGAAGAAATTAATACCAAGGAAGAAATTAATACCAAGGAAGAAATTAATACCAAGGAAGAATTTAATACCGAGGAAAAAATTAAAATAAGGAAAGAAATTCGAATCACGGAAGAAAATCTAAGTGACGATGATAGAAAATCTGAATTTTTTTCATTGTCAGAAGTCAAGAAAGAGGAACTCTCTTTCCTCCACACGTCTCTTGAAATATCTGACCATGATGTGAAGAGTGACGAAGATGATCTGAGCTGCTTTCCTAATCTCCAGGATTCAAACGCTGATGGTATAGTAAATGACATCAAGCGTAATTTAAAGAGGGAAAGTATCAAAGATTTTTCAGTTGTTCTTGCACCATTAGAAAGTTATTCCATAATTCGACCCATTGAGACGAGGTATTTATGCAGAAATTATAAAGGCATCGCTTATATACAGAAGGATATAAAAATGGAATATGGAATGGAAGCTGGTGAAGTAATATATCAATGCTTAGACTGTGCATCTAAAACTCGTTTTGAACAAATTTTACAAAATCATGTTCGCACTCATATGAAAAATAAATACCGGTGCCCACATTGTTTGTTCGTGGCTAGCCAAAAATTTCATTTCCAAGATCATCTTAAAACTCATATTGGAAAAATTACTCGTAAATGCCCACACTGTAATTACGTAGCAAAATGTAATTTTCTCTTACAAACACATCTTCATACTCATACTGGAGAGAAGCCTCATCAATGCCCACACTGTAAATTTGCAACTAGGTATAAAAGTGCTTTGAAACGGCACCTTCTAACTCATGTAGGAGAAGAACCTTATCAATGTTTGCACTGCAAATTTACATCTAAGTAAGCATAAAGTTAGTTTAGAAAAGCATCTTCTAATTCATACAGGAGAGAATCCTCATCAATGCCCCCACTGTAAATATGCTACTAACGAGGAGACAGTCTGACATGCGACTCACAGATTTTGATGAATTTTTTTTTATATGTAGATGAAATATATACATGAAACTTTGCTGAAGTAAGAACTCCAGATGAACAATAGTTTTTGCGTAAAAAAAGTTCAAAGTTTGCATTTTTCACAACCGATGACGTCGATATCGAGCCGAATACGAGTATCGTTGACGCGCTACATTGTGTGCGTGTTGTTGCAACAATACTTACAGCTGCTCTATTTCCTATTCATTTTTTTAATCATTATTATACATTTTATGAAAATAAATATTTTCACAATTATTTGTAAGATTACATATGACGACTGAAAAGACCAAGGGGTACAAGTGACTTTGATATATCTCGGCACACGTTCCAAATTCGTTTATATCCTTTTGCTACCAAATAACTAAGCATACATAGAAGCGATTCTTATAAATAACTCACTTTTTCCAAAAATGTCACTTGTACCGCTTAACCTTCGGTAATACATTGTATTCTTAAATTGAAATTTGAAAATTTACAGTCGGAAAATAAATTTTATTTGAAAATATGAAATGATTTATTGTGTTTTATTGTAAAATCCTAATTGTAAAAAGATATTTCTTGTCAGCTGAAATTTATTGTGTTAATTGTAAATAAAATGAAAAATGTGAAATACGAAGTAGAGTATGTATTCGCATATTGTATACGGTTCGCATCTAGTTTGAACATGTTGTCTTGGAGTGGGGGCTCGCCTAAATTGTGACTGTGTGCGACATCGACACTAGCTACGTCACAGATTGCCATTTCATACTAACTTTGAACTTTTTTTACGCAAAAACTATTGTTCATCTGGAGTTCTTACTTCAGCAAAGTTTCATGTCTATATTTCATCTACATATAAAAAAAATTTCATCAAAATCTGTGAGTCGCATGTCAGACTGTCTCCTTGTAAGATGGGAGATCTCGACTCATCTAGGAAACATAATCCTCCCCCCGTTTTATTTTTCACTTCTATCTTCAATTTGGAGAATCGTACCTATTTACATAATAATAAAAAAATGATATCAATAGGTATATTTGGAATTTAATTGAATTCACTTTATTTTAAAATATTTTGAAATACGATATTACAAACGGTAGTTATTGGCGAAAAAAAAAACAAAAGGAGGAGATTAAGTCTCCCCATTTTACCCTAAATTGATCACGATAACATGTTACAATGGTCGGAAAACGCTCGACTTAGGCCGAAACGCCGCGGGTACATTTTCCGGCTTTTCTTCAAGCGCTTTCCCGGTCGGCGTCGGTCGATAGGCGCCGCGACGCACGCACGCCGCGCTCCGCGAAAAACCGGTTGATTCTCGTCGGGAAAACCGGATATCCGGAAAACGCGCCATGGCATCCGTGGTGCTGAAGAGCCTTTCGATCCTACTAGGAATATTCTTCATATTCGTCGGCACGACGAAGATATCGCCGACTATATCGAAGGAGCTCCACAAGGACCTGGTGAGCTTTTCCCGCGCTCGGCTCGCTTCCGGCGGGCGTTTTCCGTTTTTTTTTGCGATTTTCGAAATTCGACGGTGTGTGGAAAATGCGAAAATCTTCGTAGGACGGAAGCTGCGAGCTCGTTTCGATCTTATGTAAATCGCAGATTCGCAAATAGACTGTGATTAATTCGCACGCTTCGAGCTTCGAGTGTCATTTTGACATTGTTGTGTTTTTTTAATCTTTATCGTTTCAACTGTTCAAAATGGTGTAGATCTTGCAAAATCAATATTGTTTGGTTAAATGTTAAAATTCAATTCAATTTTTGCGTAAAACTTGTGATTTGTTTATATATTTAGCATTAAAATAAACTGTTCTAGACATACGAAGACCCTCGATATCTAATGATACAAGTGTATATATTTGTCATTTTTACTTACTACTTCGGTTTTTCATATGTTCATATATATTTCATATATATTGTGATTTTAAAGTTTTGGTTTTAATTAAACTGTCAGTGAAAATAAACTTGTGTTCGTTTTGCAAAATGTGTTGAAGATGTGCACGCACCGTTAGAAAATCCTAGAGAGATAAAAATAAGAAAACAATTAAACAGACAATCTGAAAAATGAAAATAATGTCTACGTTTTTCCAATGCCAATTTTCTTCAGACGCTTTGATTAATGCGTACAAAGTTTATTTATTTTTCCTAGCGGATCAGATTCGCCAAATTTTCTCAGATGCGCACCACGTGTGGTTCGAAGATATGTTTATTTATTAGAAAACGTAACATTTTTCCACTGCTTTAATATTAATTTGTGAATATTTCATTTATGAGCATGTTGTTTTTTTATAAACATTTTTTTAAATTAACTTAATTCTTTTCATTGAAATATTTTTTGAGCCACTAATGTTTGATATTTAATAAACTTATCAAGTTTATTGTGAAAATATTTTACTGAAATTCAGTAATTGATTATGAAGCTTTCGTTCTAGTTAGACTCTTACTAGAATCACTTTAGCCTTTTTAACTACTCAAGTGAAAAAGACAACAGTTTCCAGTTAGCCAAATGAAAAACGTTTCCCTTGATAAAACGTAATCTATAATATATTCTTCTTTAAATCACCCGAGTCCTTAAAAAAAATATTCGATTAGAAAATATGATTATTTTTTTAATGAAAAAAAAATGGAATCGAAGTCTACAATACATAAATTAATTCGAAATGACATAACTTCTTCGCCAAGATCCAAGTGTTTATGGATAGATGAAAAATTTTTGAATTACAAAATGGGATCTCGCCTGAGGGTCTATTTTCGTTATTTGGCCGCCAGCCTCGCGTGGGACCCGTAACTCTTCACTTCGTTGGTTCTCAAACATTTCACTCTGACGATGATTGAAAATCCATGGAAAACTTTCTCCCAAATCTCCCTCAAAATATAAATTCATTCTTAATCTCTAAATTTCGATTTTTTCCTCTAATACTTTTGCTTGTGCAATATATGTTTTTCATTGACGTGTTTTTGAGTTAGATTTTATAATGAAATCACATGCAAAAATTTATATTCTGGCTAGGTCTTAACTAAATCATTGAAACTCCACTTAATTTTCAACATCTGAAAATTTTTCAGATTTTAAAATTTTGGCGGGAAACTTTTCCAGTTACTTTCACATGTCTCTTTTAACATTTTCACGTTTACAGTTCTCATACTGACATTGAACTTTAAATGTTAATTTCGACTTGGCAAGAAAACTCATGGAACACGCATTCCGGTGAACTGCGATATGATGGATAAACTTGGCCGATGGAAAATGATTTTTTTCTCATCCAAAAATCTATCCACTAGAGATTATAAAAAAATCGAAATGTAGGTCAAGATTCAGAACGTCTTTCAGAGCCCGTTGTGAAACATATGGAGTCTATTTTTATTTTCAATGTTATATTTGTTATGATGCTGAAAGTCTATTATTTTATCTAATTTTGACTATAAAAAAAATCTGAACTAAATGATATTCATCAAAGATGTATTTTGAATAGTTTTTTTTTTTAGAAATTCAGAGCATCTTTGTTTTGAGAATTCGAGATCGGTTCAAAGACTTTTGAAATGTCTCGTTAGGTACGTCAGGCGTTTGTGTAATGTGTCGTAAGTGAATATTCTAAATATATTGAAATTGGATAAGCAATCAGGAAACGTAATCGATACTCATCTGAAAAATAAAAATATTATCAGCAAATAACATGTAGATTAAATAAAACACCGTTAGATTCACAATAGGATAATTAATCATAAATTTCATCGGCGAAATTTCTTTCAGATAATTGATTATTTCACTTTTTTTTTCTAAATACAAAATTTGAAATATGTATATTGATGGATAACACTCGAGTTTTTCAAGAAAATTGCTAAAATATCGAACGTGACTCGAAATGCGAGTGCAATGGGTTAATACTCTTCGCAAAATTAACTTTCTCGTAATAAATTTCCCAAGTTTATCGCTTATCACATGTTTATTAAGAAATCTTGATCTCGTTTTCTGACACAAACTAAAACATAGTCGAATGTCGCCAATTAAAACAAAACGATTCAAGTCTCATTCAGAAAATAAACCTTTATGCTTGATTTTGTTTCAGAGAAAAGAATATGTAAAATATGCCAAAGTTTTCCCATTGACTGAAGCCTTAGATTTTAAAGTACCTTCGAAATGGTATCGAAGAGTCGTAGGATCGTTGGAGATCATTTTCGGTTTAGCGATGGCTGCTATACCCAATCGTAAGATCATAATATTTGATATAAAATATAGTATTTGTCCATTAGATGCATGCCACTGTTATAATATTACTCGATCTCTACTCAAACTTTACACATGATTTGTAATAAGTTATGATTCATGAATCATGTATCGAAATATATTTTTATGTGTATATTTATTGCATCAGACTTACGGAAAAGTTATTGTAATATTTTAGGGTATTAATACATATTTTCGCTTATTTCAGATAAAATAAAGAACGGAGCCAATATAGGATTATTATGCCTTATGGTTTTAGCTGCATATTCACATTATATGGTCGGAGATCCATTTGATAGATCAGCTCCAGCTCTGGTCTTCTTCTTCATGTTGAGCGGAAGACTTGTAGTTTGGTAAATATGATAAGTTTACTGTACATTGAAATGAAATAATTTATTGCAATAGATAGAATAATTATGTGTTTAATACTTTAACATTACTGAAAATGTGTCGTCCTATTATTTTCCATTAACAAATTATGCATAAAACACTTTTCAATGAATCAAATGTTTCGCGTTAAAAATCATTTTTAAATTACAGTGGCACCTCGCTAATCCGTAATACAGAAAAAATAGTTATATCAATGTCCAAAAAAATAAAGAGTTAAATAAACTTTAAATTCAAATGTTTATCTAAGATCTTATTCACTAATTACATCCATAATCACCACCCGAGTTAATGAAATTATGATATTTCTAAAAAAAACATGATTTTACATTCACGATTTTAGTTATTCAATCATCAATACATACATGGATTAGCATTGGTTCACTGATATTATTTTCTTATTATTTAACCATATATTATATGATGTGAACTAAATTCAAAATTTTGATCATCAGTACGGATTATAAATTGATCTTGCATGTGATGAGAAATATGAATCAACTATTTGCCGATTCGCTCAAGTTTTCAAGCGCGGACAGCACTAGCACTGGCTGGAGACAACCTCAGGTCCAGACCCAGGTCCGATCACCAAGTCAGTTGGGATGTCAGGAAATGCTGCATTCGCTCGTTTTCTAAACGCTTCTCATTCGACTATCTCGCCTCTTGAACATCATGTCGCATTTGGACCAAATGCCCTGTGGACGAAAAGCCCATGCACGTTTAGTCCCAAATGCCCTTGGACTAAATTCCGCGAACATCGGTCCTTTGGACTTTTGGTCGCTGAAACTTCTTGTGTAGATGGAGTGTGGCTTCGTTTGTCGGCTGAAATATAAATTTTCGAAATACGAATGAACAACAGAAAGCTTTTCATAATATATTAGACGCTTTTGAATCTGAAAATCTGAATGCATTCACACACATCGGTAGATTACTGTACATTGTGCGAAACGCGTCACAGGACTGGCTGAAGCACGTTGAGCGTAACGAAATGTGCTTCAGCTAGTCGTTGATACGAAATTATCTAACTGGACTAATTTTGGTGCTTGTCCGTTTCGTGTATGCCACTATCTTTCAGCATCGAGCGAATGGTTCGAGCCAAGTCATGGGTAATAATTGCTTGCATAAAATGGACAAGAAACTACCCGATTTTTGTAGCGCTCATCCGTTATATGAACCCCGAATAATCATGTTAATATATGTAGGTACCTATGATTTCATTTATGATATTCATATAACGGATGAATACCTTTTATATAGGTAGTAGCTTTTACTAATTATTGAAATAACCAAATTCACACAGTTTGCATTTAATCTTTTACATATTTTACTACAAAAATATTAAATTCGAACTTGACTTTGTTTATAACATGAAAATACTTGGGAGGTTTTTATTGCTGTTCCAGCAGTCATAAATTTTTCATATCATACCTATTTTCAAGAATCTCCCATAATTTATTTCGGAGTATAACCAATCTGATCAAATGACGTCAGAAATATCTCACCGGTCCATAAAATTCAACAAAACTTGGTTTCTAGTGTATCCAGCGTCTGTCCGTTTGAAACGAAAACGTATACCGTTAATAATTTTAGTATTCAAGCATTTCTTGATATAGTAATTTAGAAAAAGTTTCTTATCATTTGTACATAGAAAATATAAAATAAATTATAATTACTAAAATGAAATATTGTTAATTTTATGTGAGCTTATTATAATATAAGCACTTATACAACCGCACATGTATTTTTCTTTTGATTATGCAAATTATTTTTTAACGTTAGATATGTGCCTATCATTATGAAAATGATCAATGGTCGATTCTTATTGAATATTAGATTTGAAATGAATATTGAAGTTAAAGTAAAAAGCCTCTATCATAATTATAGACAAATATATACATACTTTGCATACTAATCCATAAATATCTAACTTAAATTTGAAAAATGAAATGCTATGAAAATAATAGTTCTTCATCACATTGCTTAGTGACATCATGGAAATGTAGAATATTTTAAATTAGAATACTAATTGATTTAAAGACGATGAATAATAAAATTGAATCTATTTTGTAGGTATCAAATAAATAGACGAGAGTTGGACGTGAACGGAGTCGCATCAGCAACTGCAAACGGAATCAAACAAGACTAGATTGTGAAATATTTGTAGTTATGAAAAAATATATCCGTTCAATGGATATGGAAAAACTTATATTGAATGGTGTCGATAAAATTGTGCTAAATAACAGATACTCTTGAGAGCACAATTCATAATCATTAATTACTTATTACAAATTCATTTTATATATTTGTGGGTTGTATTGTGAAAACATGTCTTAACGATAGTAGTAAATTTTCTTATGAAAACTTTTAGTCTTTCTTGTATTTCATTAATTTCGAGCAAGAATTGTTATTTGTTTTACACAGAGTTGTTACCCGCATATTTTACATTTAAAATTGAATTTGTAGCACCTAGATTACAGTAGCGAGGGGAAGGGTATCACTAAATTTGGATTTAACATTAGTTTTATTCTTCTGTAACGAATAAAATGAGGTGCCATACTTCCATTCATTCGTAGAAAAATAAAACTGATTGTGAAATTAATTTAATATAATAACAATTCAATGATTAATGGTGCCCTATCTCCTTGTTGTTGGATTCAAGTTGCTGCAAATTCAGTTTGAAGTGTAAGATCTATCAGCAAACACCCTACAACCAAAAGTGTTGTATAGAATTGCAATATCACTGCCAATGTAAGCGCGTAGAAGAAAAAAACGTTTGATGAATTTTATTAAATACGAAATTTTGTAAATTTCGTTTTTGCTCAGAGTTTCTATTTAGTGCTCAAGATGTGCTATTAAGTGTCCTCTCGGTAAATTTAGCAGTAAATTCAGATTACCGCGCGTATTTAACTAAGAATGTAAACGCATTATTCTTTAGCAATAAATATAATTCGTAGTGAAATATAGAATTTTAAAATTACTCACATGTTGTAGCGACTTTGTAACATAGTGACACTTTTGATACACTTCGATTGTTTTAGATTCTTATTTTTGTTAAATATATATTCCTAACTATCATTTGCATTGATCCTATCAAGTTGTTTATATTATGCTTTGAATACCCCAAGTTTTTCTTCAAAATAAACGATTTTTGATACAAGAAAAAGAAAAATACCCACAATATGCAGCCTTGAGAGTACAATTCGAATTTCGATTTATGTAATGATATATCGGAAAATTACCATTTATCGATTTGTATCCTTAAAGCTTTTGTCAACTATCTTATAAATTACGAATCATTGAATTTCATTTTCATTTTCTGAAAAATCTTCCACTATCCGAAAATTAATCACTTTCCTAAGTTTTATGTGCACATTCCAGAACAATTGCTGTTATATTTTGTCGACAAATTATATTGTTTATTGTTGAATTATTGTTGACACTCTCTGACCCTTCCTTATCCTTTGCATCATTATATTATGACTTATGTTGTATAATTTTGATATCACATCAACATTGAAAACATAACTTCTGAAATATTAAGCTGAAAATTTTCAAAGATCTCTCGTTAAGCATTGCTGCAAACTCATGGTCGAAAATATAATTTTTATTTTGTAAAATGGCATAAACAAGAACAATTAAAGATGAACATCGATTTGCTCAAAGTTTTGAAAGTCAAAAATGATCTTGTTTTCTATTATGGAATTTTTATTGTTCTTTTGGAATTGTATTTATCATCACGCATTTCTGATATCGTTTTATTGTTCGAATCTTGTTTTATGATTGTAATGTGTGTAATAGTTAAAATTTATATGATTAACTGATATCTGAACTCAATTTGTAAAAACGGCTGCACGAATCACATATTGATTCATTATCGATAAGTTAAGAAGCACTTATGCTTATAATTATTTACTGAAAATATAAAATATGTACTTATTATTTGTAATCAAATCGATTTTGCTCAAATAAATGTATTGAACATGTGAATGTGATACTCTAATTGAAAATACATTTCTAAATAAAAGAATACAAAAAACCGATTCTTGTCTGTAATTGAATTCACAATATTATTTTAAAAAGCAAAATTTTGTAAATAATAACAACTCAGAATATAAATAGTGTTCAATAAATATTTATATTTCGAATTAAAAAATATATTTTACAATCACTGTGTATTTCTATACAAGCCTTAATATTAAGCGTTAATATAAAGCTAAGTTGAAAACGAATAAAGTTTTCAGTATATCAAATGAAAATGCCAAATATTAAATACACCCATTGATAATGACATATATGCATATGTAATTAGTTGACGTGTAAAACTAGTTTTTGGTACATCAATTTAGAAGAAATGATGTATGGTGCATTTATATTGAACTTCAATCAAAACAACCAAAATCCACTAAGGCTGTATATTGTGCACGTCATAATTTATGGTTCTATCTAATAATTTCACAGATTGTTTGATTGTTAAAGAATAAAACATAAAAATTAAGGCATTATGTGCATATTATGCATGCATAGAATATATATAATATACAAACTTAAGCCGGATCGTGTCCGGTTTGTAAAAGTTGGAGAGCGTTCCTCAAATTTTCTATTGCTGTATTTACATCATCATAATTCAAAGCGCTTCCGGCCCATTTACAATATTTCTGGGCTTTGGCCATTTGTTCCGGAGTCAGGCTAATGGGAGCGGACGGAAGGCGGTTTTCGGGAACCGAAGCCGGTGGGACGTAAGCATGAAAACCTCCTGGATTTGGATCTGGCGTGTGTGGAACCGACGGCAAAACATTTATGGCCGGAGGCGCAATAGAGTTTGATGGGAAAGCGTTAAAATCGGTATTTCCTGGATTAGAATCTGGAGAAGGTCTCGTGGGGGCTGAATTGTTTTCTTCGTCGGCGGCATCGCCTTCGGCGGACGTAGAAGGCACTTCTTCGTTGTCTTCGGAAGGTAAAGGTCCTAAAATAATATTTTGTTTATTTGTTGTCATAAATGTAAGTTTTAGAAAAAATATGCGTCGAAAATACCTGGCACCGGTACTTCTCCATTTTTCAAGCAGTTGTGTATATAGGCCGCTTTCCATTTTGCATATTTTCTGTTTTGAACGACTTCATCTGTCAGTTCTCCGAAGGTTTGTAGCACGTCATATATCATTCCACTCGTATAAAAAGCTTTAACGACATTTCTAGAATTGATAAAGTTCAATGAGCGAATATGTAGAAATAAATGAGAAAAATTGTGAAGTTTTTCTTACTTTCCATAGTTTCCTTCTCTGTCTTGTTTGTCGGCGTACAAAAATAATTTGAGCGCATAATTTTCTAAATGCGCTTGAGCGGCGACTTCGTTAGTGATCATGTCGTTTTCTTGATGTACTTTCTTTTCGTTTTCTAACCAATCCATCAAGGCTAAAACGAGGAAAAAGTAACTAGTTATCGTTAATATACAATATATGAAGTAAAATCACGATTCAATCAATGATTTGAGAAATGGGTCGATGAAATTGTAATCGTATATGATTATCACATTAGCATATTATATTTTTAGTGGTAATAATTTGATCAATATTTTGATTGCACAAATTGAACCGTGATTTCGAGTTAGATTGTTTTTTTGAATTGTGAATGTGATGCTCACCCAAGAGGAGGGCCGTCTCGTCGGGGGCCTTCTTCGTTTGGAGTCGAAGCGCCAATTGGAGGGCGTACACCCGACACCAGTAGACGATGCAAGCGTCGCGCCCCTCGTGCTCTGCGGCCGTCTTCAGGTAGTGCTGAATGGGGCGCAGGCTCAGGGGGCACTCAGGAAACGACATTTTCCTTCAAATATCGAACGACTGCAACTTCCGGCAAAAGACAACTGTCATTCGCATGACAGCACTGGCGATAATAATTTTGACGTTTCGCTTCGACGCCCAATTCGTATCCCCGACAATATTTTTTATGGCCATTTCAATTTTTTTTAATGTCAAAATTAAATATGATTTTATATTTTTCAAATGTTCCAAAACTGATATAAGTAAATATTTATTAAATTAAAACTAATAAACAAATATCATCTATTTGTTTTATTTTCATTTTATTGTATTTTCACGCGGTTCAAAATTAAATATTCGATCGACCCAAAGATAGAGCCGAATTCGAATGGAGGCAAGCACTAGGATATTCTAGATACCATCAATTTTATATGTAAAAAACTCGATATCAAGAAATTTCCGGGATGAACATCGTCCCTATGATCTCTTTTCGAGTTCGCAAGTAATCAAATCTCATCATGATCTCGATACTTTTGAATGGAACTGATTTGAAAATGCAAATTTTGCTCTATCTATGCGTAATTACATTTTTCTCATACAATATACATCTTATGAATAATAGATATTAATCTAGGATGTTAAATTTTCATATTTACTGATTCATTCACATAATTAACAATGTACTCCGAAATTGCAATGAAAAAAAATCACACACTAGTAGATACCACATCTTTAACACTACACAGACCGAAAATCGGGTTAGATTGGATTAAGTTAGGAATTTTCTATTTTTAAAATTACGTAAGTAAATAATTCAATCTTCAGGTGGCTTGATAATGAATTGTGAACCGATAGAAATAAAATCGTTCATATCGGATTTTTCACTTGTGTTTGCAACTTCTCGCCTCATCAAATCCAAAACTCCCATTTTGAACCTATATTTTTGTTCTTTACTGAACTTTTTATAATCGGGCATCAGGGAGTAAAAAAATAGCATATCCTCATCTTCTCGCATATTCGAAACGTTCAGTTCACCGGAAGCGGAAGCCACCTCGAAACCTTGACTCGGTTTCAAATCGAATGCGATATCAGGATCACCAGTTTCCACCAGAGGATCGCGAGAATCTTCCTCAGAAGAGTCGCTTTCGAATTTAACCGATTCGAAAGTTTTTTCTTTTACGGTGCTGTTCTTTTTCGATTTGGATCTTCCTTTTCTAACCAATAATAAAAATTTCAAGTCATCATAATAAATATATCTACGAAAATTGCAATTTTCATAATCAGATCTATTTTTGCAACGCAAGCGATCTCTCTGAAAGCAGTCCCTAAGGCTTTTCCATTTCATCTGAATTTGTCTAACTAAAAACAAACGAAAATTCAAATCAGGTCAGGTTAGGTTAATGTAGGTTATGTAAAATAAAGCTAGGTTAAGTTAATAGTACCCCTTTCGTTTTTATTTTCCTTGCTTAGTTCTTCCCAATTATTAGTAATAGTTTCTGTGACCTGAAACCAATGCCGGTTCTTCAAATATTTGTCTCCGTATTCAGGCAAATCGATATTGAACAGTAATGGTCGTTTAGAGACTTCAGCAATCAACCGTCTACAATCGATTATTTTCAAGGGATTGGTTGTCTTATTGTTTGTTCGTCCTGAAAAATGAAACAATTTCAAAAATTTTACATTTCCTTGTTGCTAATTTGTCATTTGAGGCTTTTGGAGTTATGTATCTCGTTACCCATAATGTGAAAATGTGAACGTCGATGTAAAGCGCTAAAATGTCGTCCGACAGCTGTCGACGCTACTGAACGACTTCGACAATCTCATCGTTTCAGTGCTAGTTTCATAAATTCTGTACACAAATATAAACTTTATATAAAGTTGTATTAGGGTTTATTTTAGTATTCAATCATTTTATTATTTTGCATCTGAATTTCAAAATTCTGTTGAGCATTATAGTTCTATATTAAATGTGTGAATAGGTAGGTATTTAGAAATACTACTATAATTTTAACAATACTTCTTTGAAATCAAATTGAATATTTTCAAAATGAGAGCAAAGCTTTATTTGCTAGCAGTATCATTGTAATGTTGAGTATACACAGAAGTCAATCGTTCAACCAAAAACACATAGATATTGACGAAAATTTTATTAGAAAAAAATATTCTCATTAGAATTTACAGTAAAATTATTAGTAGATGAGTATCAAATATAAATTCTTATCAGCAAAATTACTATATTGAAAGTATACATAAGCTATAAATGATTAGCTCGACGGTGCAACAATTCATAGGTTAAAATAAGTTAAATTATAATCACGTTATATTGGATTACGCCGCAAGTAAAATCGAATATCTTATTATTGGTATAACCATCAAGTAACAACGAATTTTTTTTCCAAAAGTTTTAAATTATCCTAAAAATAAATAACCAAAAATAATCCGAAATCTCAGAATGACGTTATTTAAAATTGTGTTGTCCCAGATTTCGTCTATTTACCTAAATGCGGCCCTGGTTCTCAACTCGCAAATCTGGCCAAGTGTGAACGCGCCTTTATACCGAGTTTCGTTCGTACGCCACTTTGACAGTTGTATGTTTTCGCGCGCGTCTATCATCGTAATCTACACACAGGAAAAAAGTATTTTTTTTCATTATTTCTTCAAACTTTTCAATACTTTTCATCATACTTCGAAAAATATTTCAGTATTATGTGAATGCTCATCGCCAAATCTCTCCTGAAACGAATTTTCCACAATAAATATCATAAAACACAATTTTGCAATTCAGTGATAGACTCCAAGATGCCTTCTAACAGGAAACGTAGGAAAAACGAACCGGAAATATGCGAAGATTCTAAACCTGAGGTGGAGTTGGGCGAAAAAACTCCGCTGACGAAGGAGCTCGTGGACATTTGTCTGAAGAATATGCGTTCCAACTTTGAATTCAAGGATAAGAAGCCTCTAAAAGGTTTGAATAGCAAGAAGAAGAATGCCGATGAAAAGACTTACGATTCTGTGGACGTTGTGTTACCGAACACCAGGTCTTCGAGAAAAAATTGCGATGTAGAAGTCGACGACATCAAAGTCGAATCCGTTCCTAAAACTAGAGTTAAGAAAGAGAAGATGAATTCGCCTCCAAAATCGAAGAGGCGTCATATCAAATTAGAATACGATAAAGATGAATCAGATTCAATCGTAAGTAAAGTTGAATATATAATAATTATAAGAGGACCGTAGAAGCTGAACGGTGCAATCATTATAAATTTGAATTATTAAAGTTTCGTTTGGAAATTGTCTCTGAATAAATCCATTTGGTTTCAAAAAGATATACTACTAGTGAAATATTTCAGAAACTATATTAACATTTATTGTCAGATTAACAACTTTAGGATATTTTTTAACTATAATATTTATTCAACTTTGAATATGGTTTTCTAAAAATTTGTTTGTGTGCTTGTATACCTTACGGCTTCTGAAGTACTTTTATATATTGTATGAGAATTTACAGTTTTAATAATCAATTTGATAATATTTGCAGACAGATGAGAAAGAAGAAAAACCTTGGTTTCCTGAGAATTGGGAAGAAATTCTATCAAATATTAGAGAAATGAGATCAATGGGCGGCGCTCCAGTCGATGATATGGGTTGTGATAAATGTTCCGATGAATCAGCTCCTCCTCATGTAGATATATTTTAAATTATCATTTATTGTTCATACAAGTACAGCTGAGCAGATTTAGCAGCTTAAAAGAGTGAATACTAGAACAACTGAAGATAAATCAATCTGTGTCGTCTCGCACAATACACCTCTTTTTGAAACTATGTAATATGGTATAAATTTAAATATTCACCCTTTCAAACTGCTTGGCTGCACTTTATAAATTAGAAATTGATTCTTTTCTCTAAAATAATTATTGCTTGATATAAATAATCCATTTTAATTAATTTTCCAGGTGATGAGATATCAAACGTTAATATCATTAATGTTATCGAGTCAAACTAAAGATCAAGTTACCTTCGCCGCAATGCAAAGACTGAAAGAACACGGATTAACCATTGATAATGTGTTGGCCACATCTGATGAAGTTTTAGGAAAATTAATTTTTCCCGTAGGATTTTGGAAAAGTAAAGTGAAATATATAAAAAAAACCACCCAGATACTTAAAGATAGTTATAATAGCGATATACCGAGCACCGTCGAAGATCTTTGTAAACTAGTCGGAGTAGGACCCAAAATGGCTCACATATGCATGAATGTGGCGTGGAATAAAGTTACTGGAATCGGTAAATTTTCTCGATTTGGGTTTTGAAATTCTTACCATCAGGTTTTTATTTCATAAATGTGTTTTAGGTGTCGATACTCATGTTCATAGAATATCAAATAGACTGGGCTTATTGCCAAAACCTACAAAAACTCCGGAAGCTACAAGAGAACTGCTTCAGTCTTGGCTTCCATATCATCTGTGGTCCGAAGTCAATCATCTGTTGGTCGGTTTTGGACAGACCATTTGCCAACCTGTTAAACCTCGATGCGGTTCTTGTTTGAACTCAAGCATATGTCCTTTCGGAAGAAAAGAAATCAAAAATAAAAAGGCCAAATAAAAAAATGTTTTGATTCTGCTTTGAATCCTAATTTTCTAAATATGTGCGTTTATATTTTGAGTATTATATAAATTTGTATTAATAATAATAAATATATTAAAATTTTATTTCGATTTATATATTTTTTGGTTTCTGATTGATTAATTATATTATTAATACATAGGTTGTTTCAATATCACTGTTGATTATCATTTTAGTGAAATCAAAGCTGCTTAGTTAATTTCTGTAAATTTCGAAAATATTTTTAGCGTTATAAAAGCAAATAAATTATTGAGATGTCTCCGAACTTTTGACTAAACATGATCAACTGAATTTAAGAAAATGATATTAATACTGAGTGATGTTATTTATCTAATGACAAGTTGACAAAACAATGTTAGCCTTAGGCAAACATAAGTGAAAATAAAAAAAATATGTTAAAATTAAAGTAATTTATTAATCATAAAAATAATTAATTCATTTAGCGGCAGCTTGCTTGTTGGCCAATCTACGCGCTGCATTTTCTTCAGTTTTCTTCTGTTGTTTGTTGGGCTTCAGGTTGTGTTTTTTGGAAAACCTTTGGTTTTTCAAGAACTTGGCATCCATCTGAAGATAGAAACGATACATAAATGAACAAAGTTCAAATTATAGAAAGTAATATGAGAGTGTGAGTAATGCTTACCCCCAAAGTGGATTCGAACCTGCTCTTCTTGGGACGCTTGATTCCATTGCGATGAGCTTTCCTGTCTGTAAATATAAATCAATTTAATAGAAACTCATTATAAGGAAACGAAGAATAGAAGTAGATATTTGAAAGAAACGAACGGAAGAGATGTTCAAAAGGAATGAAAAACGAAAATATATATTTAAAGAAAATATTCGAAAGAAATAAAGAATCAAAATAGATATTCAAGGAAACGGAAAATGGAAGTGAAAATTTAGAGAAAGCACTCACTTTGATTATGATTTGTGTGATTCTTGGACTTGGCCATGTCGGCTGTCAACAGATATTATAACCTGAAAAATAATTAATGACAAAATGTTGTAAAATCCGATAAAACGCAGCAAGAAACTAATGAAATTTCATAAAAATGGATCTGAAATAGTTTTATATGATTTATTTGTTGAAATATTACCTGATGGAAGGATAAAAACACGATTCGCAAAAATACGAATAGCGTTGACAGAACGAACACACGAAAAGAACAATTTTTACGACCATACGCGGATTGTCTGTCTGTCGCCATATATTTTCCTTTTTTTATTTTTATAAAAAAAGTCAAAAATAATTTAATTTTAGGTGTGATAATCTAAAATATAGGTAAAATAATAATACATGCTATCATATATTACCCAAAAACCAAATAAGTAAGTATATTTGTTTATTTTTTAATTATAATACATATTATGCATTTTATTATAATATTGAAAATATTTATTTTTAATAATTGATAAATCAAGATGAATAGAAAGACTCTCCAGCTTAAAATATGATTATTGTTCAGAATCATCAGGTATAATTAAAAGTTGATGGTAGTGCTAAAATTGTTGGTATCACTGACAATAGCGGGATTATTTGTTCAATCGAATTTCGTTTTTCTTTGCGACGTTCATTGTTGCAAACATTGAAGAAAGCTTTGAAAAAGTAGATATATAAGTCAATGTTCTCAATAATGATCGAAAATTAAGATTTATTATTTTCAATTTTTTTGTTTTATTATTATTTTTTTGATTATATATTAAATTAAATATCAAAATAACATAATGGTATTTGATCTGAAACACAAGTACATTAAAAAATTGGTAAAATAATGCTCATTATTTTTGTAAGTGTTCCAAAAACCACATCACAGAATTAATCAAATAGTCCATCTCAACAGAAAGCGAATTTAAAGAATGATTATCTTCATATATCAACATTCTGGAATAAATCACATGAAAATAAGTCCTTTCAAAACTATTACATACGATAATTATTTAATTTATTACTTCTTTTACCTTGCTTTACATCCGTTTGCCCTGATTTTGTGATAATATTCTATACCCTGATGATATGGAACTCTTTTATCTTTGGATCCTAAACAGAGTAGAGTTGGAGCTTTAACTTTGTGAGCATGCATTAAAGGAGACAATGTACGCATTTTAATTAAAAGATCATTATCAACTGGTCCAATTTCATTGAATCCAGATCCAACTTCTACTGCACACCTGCAAAATATGTATTATAATTTCGTTGGATCATTTTATTACTTCAATAAAATATTAATAAACTAACCAATCAGGTATATCGGTAGAATTTATCATCGAGGCAACATCAATAACAGGATTTCTTGCAACAACAGCTTTAAATCTATCAGCATATTGACCACTTAAATGAGTCACCAAGAAGCCACCATGTGAGCCTCCAAACAGAAGACAATTATCAGCATCAACATTATGTTGCAGAATAGTTTCATCTGTTGCTAAAATACAATCTTTTACATCGGCTTCACCGATTTTTCCGAGTAAATAGAATACTGAATCTTCTCCATTACCAATAGACCCTCGATAATTCACCATAATCAAAGAAAATCCTTAGTCAAAACATAAATACCATCAGTGATTCTACTAGTTTTATAATAGAAAATTTATTAAACCTAGGTAGGTATGTAGTTTTCAACTTACCTAACATACGTAAAAGTGCAATGTCCATACTGAAAGTGTTTACTAAAGCGGAATGAGGTCCTCCATGAGGATATACAATCAAAGGTGATTTTTCAGTTGAATTTTTCGGACTTCCAAAATATAATGCAGTAAAGTTTTCTATAAAAAAAAAGATGAATTCAGGTACCTATGTATGTAGGTAATTGTAGATTTATTATAACTAGATGTATTCGAAATTATATTTAGAAAATGGATGCATATATTACTCAATGTATCTAGTTCATTTGTGTGTTCTAGTTGCATATAATCAAAATCGGAATTTTTGATGATATCTGGAATAGACGAAGAGTTTCCTTCTATTAAAATCCATTTTATAGAACTTTCTTCACCGGCATTTGGTAATTTTGCAACGATTAACTGAAATACGAATATGATTCGTATGACATAAAATTCATAAAGCTTTTCAATCATTAATTAAATAAAGTTATGTAGGAATATAAAATAACCTGTGTAGGAATTTTGTAGGAACTTCTCACAGCTAAAACAATATCGTTGAAAATATCTAGAACAACAGTGCTGCATGATATTGACTTTTCAGAAATATCTATAATCTTTCCTGTCTCTAAAATGTTTTCAAATGATTTTTTTTATATTTTTAGAAATAAATTGAATGAAATGTAAACAAACATTGGTACCGATGTTCACAATATAAGAACGATTTTCAAATCGTTGCTGCGTAGAGAATATAACACGCTTACTATCAACGGAGAAAGGTCTCAATGGAAAATCTTTTGAATATATTCCAGTAAATATTCTATTATTTTCCAGTTCTATTTCATCGCTTATGATATCCACTACAGTCTCAATTATAGGCTGAAAATGATATGTAATTTTATATTACTTAAAATAAAGATACAAATATGAAATTCACATACATTTTCTGTTATAGGCCAAGATGTTTTAACAAGCTGCTGGCAGCCATTATGTGGACCAGCTTCATCTCTTTGAAGCCATATCAAATATTTTCCATCATTGCTAAATCTTGGTGACCGGACAGATTTTCCATCTTGAGAGATAATCACTGCACATAATTGTTATAATAAGTAATATTTCATGAATATACCTACCTAAATCAGAACGACTTACCATATTTATTATCGATCAGAGATGTACTGAATATGAAATTTCTTCTATTAGTGCAAAAAATTTGACCAAATCTACGCGGCATTGTTTCCCATGCTACTCCAATTATAGTTTCATCATCAGGTGACCAAATAACTTGTCCAGGAAACCAATTTGTCGGCAACCAATCAACAATTTTGAAAGATTCTGTCTCTGTGTTGCAGATTACAATAGATGATAGGTGCTTTCCATCTAATTGTTCACCCCATTCTTCTTTGAAATCATACTCCGTACCCTGAAAAAGATTATTTTGAATAAGAAGTTAGGCATTTATGAAATATAAAAAAATCAAATAAATATTTATCATTTAGTTTAATGCCATTGTACTACAAATTTGACATAGGTAGGTATGTCTATATGTTTGTAATATAACGGAAATATTCTTTTAAATAAAAAAAAAACCTTAGTTGATGCGAAATCATCGATACTTGATGACTTTTCACTTTTCACAATTTTTCGTTCATAAAAAGGTTCAGATTTGGTTAATTTTTTCTCAGCTATGTAAACTAAGCTATTTTCTTTATTATTCCAATTTAAACAACTAAATTCAGCTGAAAAAAAAAACAGAAATAATAGATGAAATAAGTATGCAAAAATACTAGACAATGAAATAATTACAGTCAGTATAAACATCTCCATGAATATCAAGAGTGGCCAATTCTACACAATTTTTCATAAATAGATTTTTCCAAATTTCCAGATATTGTTTTTTATTATTTTTCGAATCAAAAGCCTCTCTTATTATCACTTTGTAGTTTTCAGATGGTGATACAGCTGATAATAATCTTAAAATATGTATAATAGAAATACGTCAATCTATTGTAAATTATACTAGAAGATATTGAAAATACTTACTCATTTGAAATATCTTCGCCAAGAATGGAATTATATGTGATATTCAATTCTTCATCTACTTTATGAGAAAGTTGTATTTTGATATTTTTTTTTCTTTCCAAATTTCTTTCACTCCAAGTTGAAGTAATTGACCCATTTTTGAAAACTTGAGCTGAATTTAACGTTGGAATTTGAGCAATAGCACGATAAGCATTCACAACTTCTTCTAACTAAAATAAATATCGAAAATACACTAATAACAATTGGAGTTGAAAATAGAAATGATTTAACACTTACTTGGGAAGACATTTTCAATTGGAACATAATATTCTATTGTCAACGTTCTTTTATAGAATAGCAAAACAATGTGATATCTGAACAATGTAGTTAAAACAAATATTGAATAAGATAAGACACTCTATTATAATATAAAACTTGCTTATTTTAATTCATATTGTTCTAAAGTATTATTATTAAATTCTAAACTTTAAAAAATTCTAGAATTGAAATATTTTCGATTTGTTACTAGGTACCTAGGTATATTGTTTTCACTTTCAACAGTATGCCTTTCAAAATCAAATACAAAAAATGAAATATTTAAAAATGCAAGGAACATGACTTCATTCTCATAACGAAAGGCATAAATTATAATTCAATTCATGTATTGATGACTTTGTGTGCAGTTGTTTCTTGGTCATATTTATTACGTAAATATTGTATGTAGGTACCTACAATTCTGAACTGAGCCTTTTTAAAATATCAAAGTTTCCTCAAAAGGATATTCAGTTGCTTTGTGACATTCATCCGAATCATGTCGGTTTTGAAAATATGCACAGTTTTAATAGATTTTATAGAAAACCATCGAGACAACACTTATTTTTTTCTTATAGTTATTAATTTTGTATTTAGTTTTTCTGTTATAAAGAGAATCAATTCCAGCAGAACAAAAAAATGGATGTGCACTATTCTTGGAATGTTTTTGATTGTAATAGTGATGAAACAACATTTATGGCATTTTGTATTTATTGTATTCTTAGGATCATTTCTATCAGTTCACACTAATAAACGGTAACGCTTTTTTATAAATATTAACTTTTTCTTCAGTCATAATTATTATTGGGATTATATTTTCATATTTCCTTTCAGCCAATGTCATTTGATTGTTTCCACCTTAATGCTATTGTACTTAACAGTATTTAGGTTGTCGATCAAAAGCGAAAATAAAAATGATTACATTCACATGAATATCATGTCAATGATGATGACTTGTAAGCTTGCTGGAATGGCATTCGAAATTAATAACTCGTTCAAATATAAAAATGGTGATCGAAAAAGACCTTTTCCAGAAGAAAATGAAGATGAGATCGATCCGAAATTTTCTGATGTTTTACACTATGCATTTTCTTATTTTGGGATGCTGGTTGGTGAGTATTCTAAATGTTTACACACTTAATCAAGGTCCATTAAAATATTATTCAATTTATAAAATGCGAGAGTTTCCTTGAGAGATTTGCCGTGAATAAAATTCAATGAAGTGTTAATTTATGAAGTCGTAAAATGCATTTAGGTATCTTTTGAAATATTGAATTTTCCTTTTACTCTTTCAAGGATTATTATTTATTTTTCAGGACCATACGTAAGATACAGAACTCATCGAGATTTTATATATTTACCATTTGCATGTTGTTCCAACTTTGAATATGTTCGATCGAAAGTTTATTCTGTCCCTATATTCCTATTATTTTACATTTTTTTCGAAAACAATTGGCCTTTAGATGTAAGTATTGCATAAGTTATCCACTTTGATTTTAACTAAAAAGCCCATACTAAATCTGTGGTAAAATATACCTATTGCCTTAATGCTTAAAAAATATTCTTTATTCAAGTATGCATTGAGTGAAGAATTTCAAACAAGAAATTTCTACTATAAATTTTTGTATGGAGCTTTGCAATATCAGAAGTTTAGATTTTGGATGTACACTGGTTTAGTAATGGCCGAGTGCATTTGTGCAGCTGCAGGACTAGGTGCATATCCTGTTCATGTGAAGAATGTATCAACACATGGTCCTACAACTAATTACAATACATTAAAACACATGTAAAACTAACAGTGCTCGATTGTAAAAACTAATCAAGAAACTTTTTTTATAATGAATAAGTATTTATCTATATTTTTAGCACCAATGAAAACGCAAAGGCTTTAAAATATGATTTTAAAACTATCAGCAATATAGATATTTACTGCGTTCAAACTTCTCCATGGATTTCTGTTTATAATAGAGCATGG
This sequence comes from Cheumatopsyche charites, assembly GCA_024721215.1. Taxonomy (NCBI): domain Eukaryota; kingdom Metazoa; phylum Arthropoda; class Insecta; order Trichoptera; family Hydropsychidae; genus Cheumatopsyche; species Cheumatopsyche charites. The sequence continues at coordinate 2,030,491 of CM045579.1, forward strand.
AATAAATCTATTCAATATTTCATGGCAGTGTATGTTCATAAAGCAGTAATGAAAATCCCTTTTTTAAACAAGTACGGATAATAATATACCTAGTTTCTGAAAAATATTATTGATGAAATAAAGATTCAGATTATGTTATGATTTCAGATCATTTATAACAATTATGTTATGTGCATATTGGCATGGAATCGAACTCGGATTCCAAATCGGAATGATATTCTTACCATTATGCACAATTACCGATAGAGTTTATATCACATTATGCAAACATTCTTCAAGAAAAGTAAGTTGATCTTTATTTTTCTTCAATATACTTATTTGAACATGATATTTTTTCAGGTATCAAGAGTCATTGAAGTTTTCATGTACGTGTATCAATATCATATAGTTGGATATGGAGCCATGTCTTGTTTATTGTTGGATCCAATGAAAATTTATAAATATTATTCGTCTTTGTTATTTTTGCCATATTTTTTCATGATATGTGCCCATCTTTTTGGATTATTTTTATTGTATATCTTCAAAGAATAATGATTCAATGTTAAGATAAATTACATTTTGAATATTTGAATGGATCTATTGTATTTATATAGAATGTAGACATTTCATACAATAATGGCGTAAACTGATTACTCAATTTGTACCTAAATAAAAATCTGATTCATTATATGTAGGTTCATTGTATTGAAAAGGAACAATTGTAAAATAGACTTCTATTCATGATAAAGATCCACTAATGGATATTCAACTTTTTTATTACCTGTGAGCCAATAGATGGCCTTTTTTTATAATAGCATATACGATTTAAGTAATTGATTGATTAACAAGGATGGTATTTTAAAAAGTCGATATTTTGGATCAACATAATTTTAATTGATAGAAAAACTGATAAATAGATTCACGGGTATTAAAAGGGTTCAATAGATTAACTTAAGTAATAAGATAATTTTAGACTTAAAATTCTTTATTTTTTGTTATATGTAGTACGAATAATAAGAATATTTGAGAAACTTTAAAATTGAAAAAAATAAACATGAAAGTTGGTATAGTAAAACATTGATTTGTCATCAAATTAGACAATAAACACACATAAAACTAAAATTGAGACATCATTTTAAAATCTTACACTAACAAAAATTTTCTTTCAACATTCAACGTCAACATTAAAATTTTCTTTGAAACATTTCAAAAATATCACACAAGCAATTTTCTCATAAAGCGTAGCATAATAGTTTGGACCACGTTACAATTGGTCAGTTCGAGATTAAAAAATTGAAGTGAGGTATGTAAAAAAAGAATTATGTATTCGACACCTTCATTTATATGTACAACATAAGGTAGACATTTCATAACTTTTCAAATTTTCCAATACATATTCGAATTTCAATAACGAATTTTGTAAATACAACGTTTAACATATCAGTCTTGTGAACCATCTAATCATAAGTATAATATTTATATAAAATATCTGAAGATTTATCAAATGTAAAGAATAGCTATTCAGTATATAAAATTACAAAATATACTTATAATTTTCACACTCATTTGTGCTTTGTACAATTTTTAACATCAATTGGTAACATGATGAAGTTAATAAATATTTTTTTTACGAGATTGTCTTTGGAGACGTCCAAGCTTGCGACCCTGACTCATCAGCGATAGCAAGAGCTTTTTTGCTATTTTGAACAAACTCCATAAGACCTCGACTCATATAATATGGATTTGTGATTCCATCATTACGTTCGCAATCTTCACAGAAGCAGATAAAAATGGTATCGATTGCCATCTAAGTGAAACATGATCCGGTTATAAATTGAGATTTGAGACTTAAATTTTATCAGATATTTAAATACTCACTTCGTAAACAGTCATGAAACAATGGGAAGTCAAATACGCTATAAGTCCCGCAATTGATAAAGGAACCCACACATGCTGAACACCTTCTTTTTCCTACAAATTAAATAAGCTATTTAATAACATTTTGATAAATTAAAATATTTATTATTATTCAATGTTTTATTACTTGAATAAGCTCTATTCCTATAAGAACAGTGGCGCTTACAACAAAAGCTTTTCCCAAAAACAATACAAAATCTCCAACTGAATTTATTGCAGCCACTCTTAACGCATTTGATGCTAATATTTTAAAAGCTTGTTCACCTGATTTACAAAATCCTCGACCATATATAGCTAAAAATATAAATAAGTGTATTAGTTATTAACAAATAATTTATTGTATTATAATAAAAAGGTACTTATATCAATTTCAGCTTACCTATTTCAATATAAGCATTACGCGATAAGTATTTTATGAATTTTTCGAATAAATACAAACAACACTGGCAACATTTAACAATTCCATTTAAAAACCTGTTGGATGAGCCTTTGAGGTTTGTTTGAATGTATTGAAGTACAACACGAACCATTTGAACCAATGATATGAGTAAAGAACCCAATGCTACAGATCCTAAATGAAAAAATATAAGATTCTTGAAGCTGTTCAAAATGGGAAGGTTCAAGTTCTTTTTGTTCCTGTTAATGAGATTTATATTAATACATAGATCTAAAAAGGACAATATATTATTGTAAATTGTGTACCTAGTGAAAAACCAAGTGGCCACAGCTCCAGAAATTATCATATGTTGACAACCGATTATAAATTGTGTAAACCAAAATAGTGCAAATAAATTGTACCATCGAGTCACCTAAAAAAATAGGATATTGTTATTATAGAATATAATCAAAAGTAAGTAAATTAACCATATTTTATGCTTACTTTCATTGTTGTATCTTTACGATAATGTAAGCTTTGATTGGCATCGAGATGCAAAACACCCGAGCTTTCCACCCACAAGCTGAAATATATCCACAGAGAAACAGTGATGCACAGTGCTATAAAAGTCTGAAAGTTTTTAATACACACAAAATTTAAAAGTCATGACGCAAATACATATGTAGTTAAGACATTTTATTCAAAAAATTACCAAGATTGGCTCGAACAATAAAAGTGGCATACTAGAAATAGCTTTTCCAGCTTCTTTGAACAATTGTATAACGAGACTTATACGTTTCCTCATCACTAGCAACACGAGGAGTATCACGAATGTAATTATTGTGGCAATTATCGCATAAGCTAAATAACTGTGTGTTTTTCTTTGGCTAATATTATCTTGGCTTTCGATACTGATCTCATCTATCTTTCTTCTTTCTCTCGACCACATAATCCTGAAAATTAAGATAAGCATACCAAAATTATAAACATTAAAATAGGTAGTATATGTTATAGGTAGGTTTATGGAATTGAATTGCTAGTATAGGTATTCACATATTACCTATATACCGATAAAATTGATCAATTTATGTTTATCATACATAGGTATTTTTGAAATGTTTTACTGAAAGTTCATTTAACGATCAATAAGTTACATGTTCACATGTAATGATCAAAGCGATCGCTTCAATCAAATAAGAAAATGAAATTCAATAAAAGATAGAAGTGTGTAAATTTTCTAGGGATATTATAAAAGTTACCACATACCTATATGAGTACAATATATGTATGTATAATACATATTATTATAGATCAAATTGTACAAAATATTGAAACATTATAAATGATTATATACCTAAAACTATGAAAACATTTTTTTTCAACAATCATACACGATATTTAAATTACTCAATCGATTGATTGCACAATTGATCGTAACATATCGTAAATATCATTGAATAGACCAGAACTCGACAACATTTTTCAGTCGCGAGTCAAAATTAACAAAATGTTACCGATAAAGACTATTCGAGCCAGTGAATGGTTTATCAATGAAAGTTTCTAAAAATACATTAATTCTACTTTCATATTTAATCTGATTGTAACACATAATCCCGGAAAAAATCGCATTCAGGAATCTAAAGAAAATTATTTTCTGACTTTTCTGCCTTGGATTTCAGAAAATTCAACAAAAATCGAGATCGACAAAACAAATCGCTGTTTGCAGAACTCAAACGGGCCGCTCGAAATCATTCAAATTCGCGCCCCGCGGGTCATCGGTTGCCGAGCTCTGGCGATAGATCAGGAAACGATCCCACGAGCTTAAACCTGCGAAGGCTGTGGATCATTAGATCATTCCTTTCGCACGCATTAATACGAAAATACAAACGGCCACAGTGAATCATTGCTTTGTCGAAAAACGAAGTTGAAGGCCGGTCGCCATCAATGTTAACCGAGCAGTAATACATAATATCAGTGAAACACGTACGTGATGTAAATTGAATGCACACTTCGTCATCGTTCCTTTCATTTACAGTGTCAAGTTTGCGATGGGAATTGTTTGATCGGAGCCAGCTACGAGGGGATTCAATAATGACGTCATATGCAGGGATTTGAAGAAAATGCCTTTTCGAGTTGTTTTGTTTGATATCTGCACTATTTTCCGTGATATTACGAAAACTATATACCATCTAACTAAATAATAGCGCTAATCTGTGTGTGGGTGTCTGTGTATCTGTGTGTGTGTGTGTGTGTGTGTGTGTGTAATACTGTGTGACTATGTAACGCTCTAAAACTGCGTTGATATATTCAACGGGTTGAAACTGCGTTGATATATTCAACGGATTGATCGCTAGTTATTGATATATCTACTAGGAGCTTCTAATTATCTACTGAAATATTTTGAAAAGTCACATTCTGGTAATATGTTTACACTTTCCAAAATTTCTAGATCCGTCTTTTAATACAACTTTAAGACATCATAGCCTAAAATGTATGATTTTTTTTATGCTGTTCGTTAATACTATTTATAGCTGACCCTGCTTAATTAAATAAATATTTAATCAAAATATACTAACCATAGATAAATAGTTCCAATAATAGTTGTTAGAGAAACTCCGATGAGCACGAGCCACACCACAAATCCAACCACAAATCTGAACAGGATAAGCATTATGACGGAAAACACTGAAAATTAAACAAATAACACGTGAGCGAAAAAACGTCCCTGAATATAAAACATCATTGATTTTTTTTTTTCGGTTGTGTCAATATATAACGTATCGATTGGACGACGATTGAAAAGCGTTGGAAAAACTGACTTGGAAAAATTAAATGGAAAAACTCAATGGTTCGAGTAACAAACGACTTCGATTCGAGTGAGTGAAAAATAGGTTCGGTTCAATGGGACTTTGTGAGAGTTCATTGTCGTTCAAAATGAAAAGCTATTGCTGAAAAAGCTCACCGAAGGCTATAGCGCACAGGTAGACTATTTCCCTCCAACACAGGTGGATATCTTCGTTGACTTCCTGAAAAAAGTTGGAGATTCCAGTTTTGGAGAAGAACGAGTTGACCACTTTTTCGCTCTTGTTCGGTATGCATCTGTTGAAGAACTCTCGGCTGAAATGAGATTTTATTGAGTTTCAGCAGATTTCATTTGAATATTGTAACTTCAGGTGCCATTTAATCAAACAATACTGATAGTATTGTCAATATGTTTTATCGCTTCAATATTGATATTATATTGATAGCGTACATCAATGTTGTTACCACTATATATTATATTATGATATTCACTGATAAAATTGCTTAATTTTTCTTGAGAATTTTGAAATGCTTTTAAATTCAAAATCAAATTTGATTTCACTATTGATACCGATGAAAATACAAGTACATATATGAAAAAACTGATACACACAATTCTAAACTTTCAAAAAAATGCGACTTTAAGTTTTAATTGATATAAATATTGACAGTGAACATTCTAGACGTTCAAACGATTTATCGATATTGACAGAAAATAAAAATAATAATCTCGATACTTTCCAGACGATCAATGTGACTTTTTATCAATATTGAATTGATATATTGACAATATTATAGATCATAAAAGGAAAATTTACATAATTAGATAACTCACTAATAAGTGGGATCGCAAGATTCGACGCATTGTCTGTGTATGTTGGAAGAAGCTACCCCATGACCAGCTTCAGGATTGATGACCAGCAATCTGTAAATTGAAAAAACTAACACCTGAAAACTTTTCAGCAAATTGTCGCAAAGTTGAAAAAAATAACCCTTCATCGATTGACCATGAAATTATGTGTGGATAATAAAAAAATATCCATGAACATTCAACAGACACTTCAATTAAAGTTGCACGAAGCCAATAATCACCATCATCAATAAAATTACCGATATTGAAATAATTCAATTTTTCATGAAGCGTTTGAATCTAACGGTAATAAATTGGCCGTAGGGACGTCATTAGCGGCCACCTCACTAATGGGCGCGTCGATCGAAACTTCTGATAAAAATAAACAAAAAACGCACAAAAAATACACAAAATATAAAAATATAGAAAAAAAATAACAATGGTTTAAAAACTGAAAAAAAAAAGCAAATGATATAAGTTTTGGGATCATTTTCATCGCCACAATCAATATATCTGTCGATATATAAACTTTTAGGACTTATATCGAGTTGGGATAGGGGGTTAAATCAATAATAAGAAAATAATATGACGACTGAAAAGGCCACGGGGTACAAGTGACATCTTTTGCCGAAATTGAGATACGTACAGGAATCGCTTCTATGTACGCTCATATATTTAGTGGCAAAAGGATATAAACGAATTTGGAATGTGTGCCGAGATATATCATCAAATCACTCGACTTTCTCCTAATACGTGTAAGTACGTGCTCGACTTTGAGCGCGCTTTTCTCGTCACTTGTACCCCTTGGCCTTTTCAGTCGTCATATGTTTCTTATCAAAGCTGTGCAGATCAAAGTAACTCAAAAATATAATCGATTCAGATCTCCGAATCTCACCTCCTCGTTGTCATATCTTCGCGATTGCACCCCGGAGCTGGTGGATCCGCCTCCTCCCGAGGGTTGGGACGACCGCACACATTCGAGCAATCATCATAACCGTTAATTATCCTGTACACGTCGCCGAAGCGCACGCAATACGCTATCAGGATGACCTGGACACATAAAAATGTTAAAATGTAATAATTATAACAACAACACACGTGTCATGCGATAGTTTGTCGAAACGTTTTGAAAAGGAATTCGCACGCGAAATTGTGACATGGGGGTGCCATCATATTATATGAAAGATGTGGAGGACTTTTCCCGCTTGGCCTTTGATAAATTTGATGGTCGTTTTTTTCAATCATTATTTTCGTTTGGCTATGAAACCGTTGAATTTTTGTAGACGAAATATAATTAGCTATGTTTAAGAAGTTGACCCACGATTGAAAAAACGGCTCTGATTGTGAGTGACGTAATTTTAGTTTTCAGTAAGATTTGATGTCAGCTTGTATTCAGAATTAGGTCTAATTTGGATGTAAGATTCATCTAAAAGTAAAATTTAGCATGGTTTTAAGAATGTTTTCAATATTATGCTGAAAAAATTTTGTAATTTTTTTTCCAATGAAAACATTTTTTTTCTGAAAATAAGCCCTGGAGTAATTTCTAGAACGTTTTTCATTTTTTTCTGAAAGTAAGACTTTTTTCAAATAATTTACAGGTTCGGTTCACGTGACGTTTGTTTTAAATTACGAATTGTAATTGAAAAGTCTCTTTGAACAAAAAAAATAAAGTGAAATTTTATAAATCAATCTTATAAGACAAAACAGAATAGACAAAAAGAGAAACAAACATATAAAAATATTATTAATTCGATAAATTAATATAAAAATACAAATAAAAATCACCCACACTAAAGACAATAATTAGTTAAATGACCTTAAAATACATATACATATACATTATACTGACAAGGCAAAAAGATGATAATCGAATTCGATAAAAATCGAATCCGTACAAATTTAATACAAACACTCACCCTTGTACGGGGGGTGGAATAAATTCAACCGATTGGTAATCACTTTTCGTGTGAAATATTGTGAATTTCCACTGCATAATTGAAGGCTTTTAAAACGTACGTGAATATCCACGGTAATACACGTGTGGTATCACGTTCATGTACGATTTTCGAGAATAACGTGATTAAAACGATATCGATATATGGGTCACATATATTTTTTATTCCGTGACAGATTTTATCGAAAATATTGAAAATAATTGCGGAATCAATATTGATTCATCGGTCGCTGAAAGCATCTGAACATTGTATATACTTTTTTGCATTGAAACATTTCGAATGAGTCATTTTCAATTTTCAGCTTATTTAGATTCGATTGGATTTGATTCGATTTGAAACGAAATATATTTTGTATAATTAACGATAAATGATTCTTTGTTCATAAATGTGATATTTTAGCTAACGGCTGAAACTTAACACCAATAAAGAAAACTCATTTCAATTTACTTCAAAATAACTGATTCATATTAACCCAATATCAATTTATTATATGTAGATCTAACAAGTTATAGATATATGAAAATGAAGCGAAATATTAAAATCACAATATAATAATTGAACTTAACATAAATTTAAAATAATGAATAGCGATCAAGTTCAACCTAAGCTATCCCATTCTAAACTAGATTTTTTTAGTAAAAGAAGCACAAAAATGAAATATTATCGCTTTAAATAAAGAAATATGAAATACCATTGCTATTATGATAATATTTTCACAGGTTCTTATTTCGAGGACGAGTCTCATACCGATAAATTCACGTTAGGTTTTATTTAAGAATAGATTACGAGAAAGAAAATACAAAATCATTTCATATGTCTTATTAGACAATTTTCATCAATGCGATCGTTTTTCATTACAAGTTAACAAAGCCATCCTTAAAAATCAAGGTATATTTTATCGAATTTTGCAAAAACACCACAATTATTCGAATTAACGAATATGTACGAACGACATGAACTCAAATTGTCCTCTATCATGAAAATACACACTGACGTTCGCTAAAATTGAAACGATTACCTCATGAGAACGATACAATTTATTTCAATAAACACACAAAGAGCTCAACGAACGATAGACGAGAAGAAACCAGAAACTTTGCACAAGTCGAGTCAGCAAATTCTTAACATCGGTATCGTTTTACCGAACGGACAATGGACAATTCAAAAAATGTGTATTTCAAAGCATAAATACATGTTTCTCAGAAGCGAATTCGAAGCGTTCGATGTTTGCTAAATAAGGATCTTATCGAAGAACAAACAGAATGAGGTCGGATGACAAAACGTGCCTTTGCAAAAGTTCGCAAGTTCCATCGGTTATTTATTAACAGTACGATGCGTTATAAAACATGCTTTTGCAAATGTTTGCAAGTTCGATAAACTTCAATTGAAGTGTTAATTCAATTAAATATAAACTTACCAATCCTATGGTGAATGCAACCATTAGAATTATCGAAATTATGTCGGTGCATGATCTGTTCTTCGAAGACGATATTTGTTTGCTGATCGTTTCGTTTTTCCCATTGTCCTGTAAAAATTGAATAAAAACGAATGGTTTCAAATTAAGAATACGATTACATTGAATATTTTTTGAGAAAATGATAATATTGATTCTTTTGAAAAAAATCATGAAATTGCATATCGGTCATTTCAAAGTTGCATTTGGTATGTTTTTTTCATTAGCTAAGTTTCATTATTGAAAATATTTATTCAACGGGGTCAAAAGATTGGGAGAGACATGGAAAATTTAACGATTTTATAAAATAAAATTCGAATTTACAATATAAGGGCGAATATACTTAAGGAAAATAAAAGACTCCTCATAAATAAAATAAAAAAATATGGTTATCGTCCCGTTCCACATCAAATCGACACAAAAAAACGCAAAATTAGACATGTCCATCTCAGAATTTAATGAAATTCGGTATGATGGTTGTCCTCATGAAGATTGAGAAAAGACTATTTTTTTTTTTTTTTTATCTCAAAAACTTTAGCAGTTACGATTGCGTAAAGTTTCGAAAAAACGGCTCGAGGTGCATGAGCGACATATTTTCAAATCGCTATATCTGCTCTTCTAGTTAAGTTAAAAAGTTGAAAATAGTGTCATTCTACTCGTTTTCATATGCTCTTTCTTTTAATATGCAACACGACATACTTTTTCGTAAAAAAATTTTTTTTTAAATGAAACTCAAAATTTTGATTTTGAATATATCAAAACTGACGGGTATGAAAATTTTCAAAAAAATTCCATAAATAGTTTAGCCTTTTGGTAAATTATTCTGAAAATTTCAATCTGGGATGGAAATGGGTTCATGGTCAAATAAAACTTTAAAAAAATGTGTTTCGAAAAACTCATACATTTTAAATCAGCTCAGTACGAAATTTACAGGGTGGACCAGCGGATTACGTCCATATTTTTTTTTTTAATTTCTCATACTTAGGTGTATCCGAAAATACCCAATATATGTTCAGCTATTTTTAGTCGTTTAGGAGTTATGATTTTTATAATGTATTTTGGAAAATTTTCTACCGGAACAACTTAAAAATATCACTATTTTTTTAATACCAACGTTTTTTCTTTTATTTTTACACTTAGATAATTGCCTTGAGTTACTTTTTTATTTTATGTATCAATTATGTAACATTCTTCATGATAAAATATTGAAAAAAGGGTCGAAAGTGAAAATTTTAGTTTTACGTTGAACGGTGTTAAATTTTCAAAAAATCTTAACAATATAAAATAAATGTTTCTCGAGTTCAAACTGTTTTCAAAAACTTCAACAATATGTTAACTTAACAAATAATGAAAAAAAAGTTATTCTTAATAGGCGATTTTACGACGAAATTAGTCTCGGAAGATGGACAGGTGAATATATTTTATACTAAACAGCTTAAACCAGCGCGCTCATACCAACACTGCAGCGTTTGTATGAGTTTTTCGAAACACATTTTTTTAAAGTTTTATTTGACTATGAACCCATTTCCATCCCAGATTGAAATTTTCAGAATAATTTACCAAAAGGTTAAACTATTTATGGAAATTTTTTGAAAATTTTCATACACGTCAGTTTTGATATATTCAAAATCAAAATTTTGAGTTTCATTTAAAAAAAAAAAAATTTATGAAAAAGTATGTCGTGTTGCATATCAAAAGAAAGAGCATATAAAAACGAGTAGAATAACACTTTTTTCAACTTTTTAACTTAACTAAAAGAGCAGATATAGCGATTTGAAAATATGCCGCTTACGCATTTTGAGCCGTTTTTCGGAACTTTACGCAATCGTAACTGCTAAAGTTTTCGAGATAAAAAAAAAAAAAAAATACTCTTTTCTCAATCTCTATGAGGACAATCATCGTACCGAATTTCATCAAATTCTGAGATGTGAAAGTTCTAGACTGTGTTGATTCTACGTGGAATAGCTCTATCGTTAATACGACGAGTAGCTCTAATAAAGTGATTTTAGACAATAAATTACAAAAAAATGACTTGTGGTTGGTACTCATTTATCACAGTGTAAATACTTCATCATTGTGCCTAAATTAAAATTTCGCTCAAACAATCGAAATGATTCATTCACATCACTTGTTAAATTTTGCATTTCAAGGATTTTTACAATGACGATAAACTAATCACTTTCATTAAAAACAAATGAAAAAATAAACGCTTCCACATTAAACAAAACGAGATCAAAATCATTAAACAATTCAACTACGCTCAATTATACCTAACATAATTAACCTTTTAGCAACGAAACAAAATTATGCAAATTTTTTCAAACTAGTTAAATTTTGATGAAACAATGAATACTAAAAACAGCATATTCTCATTTTATCTACGGCATAGCCCTATCTTGATTGAAACTCGACGGGTTAGGTTATGTACATTTAAATGTTAGGCAATATTTTTAAAACTTGAAAAAACTTACTTCGCTTCGATCCGAAGGCTCCACAGCGTTTCCTCCACAACAAAGACCCATCTTGACCAGAATTATCCTCGAATTCTTTTGTCGAGACAACAAAGGAGATCAAAGGACAATAGCCATAACTTTCCGAAAACCTTTTCGAAGTCGAAAACGAAGCCTTTATTGCGAAACGTTCACTCTGCTCGACGACCGGGGACACACTGTAAACAAGGCGCGTTGAATCAGCGCAACTTGTTTATTTCGTCGCCATGGAAACGTTGATCGTTCGGCTCGCAAACGTTTGTGAAATGTAAAAATGCATGCGCCGATGAAATATGCACGTGCACATGCACTTTTTAAAACGAAGAGATCGATGAGGATGTCGTCTTGTCATCGTTCGTCTTTGCGCTGAAGGATGTTTTCGGTTTTGTGCGTTTTCGGACGAAGGTGCCTTTGTCGGTCGATTGATTGTTGTTTGTTTGAGTCTTTTGGAATTTTAATTGTTTGATTCTTTCGATACTCGGTGATTAAGTTTAAGATGTTTTCAAACTCATTTCAAATTCATTAATAGTGTACTCTCGATTATATGGATTTATCTTTATTTTTTTTCATATGGATTTTGCACTTTATGTCAAATAATTTCAGTTCAAATTCAATTTTTTCTTGAAATAATACGAAAAGTGCTGTAAAAAGGACATCGCACGTTTTATAAAAGGACATGCTATAAAAGGGTTATCTGTACTTTCAAAGATTAAAACCTAAAATTGTATAAATTTTTCAGATTTTATTAAATAAAAGTAATTTAATAATTATATAAATTAACGATAAATCGATCACGTCAGAATTTGATCGAATCACATCGGAAAAATGAAAAAAACAAAAAATGTATTGCCACATGAAAATTGCGCGAAAAGCGATATTTCAACACTGGCATCACCGAGACGCGCCGAAACGTCAATTGTCAACGGGCGTCCGACATGAAGCTGTGTTATTTGATACAAATCCTCACATTAGGCGAGTTTTTTCACAATTGTCGATATATATGTAGATGTAGTGTATGTACTGATGAAGGATGTGCGATTTCAGCGGCGTACGTAGCGGGTAACAATGCATCGCGAGTGCTGGAGCTCAGCGACCGTTTCCTCGAGATCCATCACGAGGGGCATTGGCTAGTGATGTTCTACGCCCCTTGGTGCGCTTACTGCCATCGGCTGGTTCCCGTGTGGGCTCACGTCGCCCAGTCCTTGCACACTTCCTCCGTCAAAGTGGCCAGGCTCGACTGCACTCGCTTCACCACCGTCGCCAATCACTACAAAGTCAGGGCGTTCCCCACCATCATGTTGTGAGTGTCTTTTGTGTGTACACGAAGCGATCGTATAGAATGCTCGGTTTGAGATTTGTACTCATTAGTAATGTATAGCATAGTTTCTAAAACATAGAACGGCATTGTGCAATGAGTATTTTTCCACACAAATTCAGTTGTTATTTGGTGAATCCATTTTATAAAAAAAAAAACAAATTTCATCTATAGTCCGTCGAATAGTATTATTAGTTTTTTCATAAGATTTGTAAGCAATTATCGTTAGATTACATTCTTTCACAAATGAATCTGATGATCTGATATCATGCACAAGATTAAACCAATCTTTCAGTGTTCAAAATATCATTTGTTGTACGTTCTTTAGTAGATATTAGGCTTTTGAGTTTCTATAATTTTTCCAACTAGAGAATTAACATTTATTATATTGCAGTTTAAAAGGCTCGCTGAAACACGAATATGTCGGTGAACAATCTAAAGACGAGTTGGTGAATTACGCCTTGCGTATGTCTGGCCCATCCGTGTTATTGGTGACGAAACCGCATACCGTTAACGAGATTAAGGAAAATAATCCTATATTCTTTGGTTATGTCGGTCAACAGACTGGAAATTTATGGGTTTGTTATTGATTTATTTACTTTTTTAAGTTTCAAATATTTCACTACATTATTTTTTTTCTTTTCAGGATGTATTTTTCTATTATGCTGAAAAGTATCAACCTCTCACATCGTTTTACGCCATGTCTCCTGAAGTCGCTAACAGACATATGACTTTAGAGAAATCTCCAACGATTTTCGTGTTCAAGGAAAATATGGCATATTTTTTCCCCGGTATGTTTTATATTTCTATGTTTTGCAATATTTGCAAATTCATACTAATAATTTTTGTGTTTTGATAAGATGAAATCAAAGATAAACAAGAACTGAACACATCATTGCATAAGTGGATCAATGCTGAGCGTTTTGGAACGTTTCCGAAAGTCTCAAGAGCGAATATCAATGAACTGATAGCATTAGAAAAATTTTTAGTCTTAGCAGTTGTGGAAGAGAATAAATTGAACGAAATCACAAATGAGGAAGTCGAGTTTCGAGACATGATTGAATCCGTTATAAGGTTTTAATTTGTCTATTATAAAATTTTACGTTTCCGTTATTCAACAATTTAATCATAATCTTGAATTAACAGGCAAAAGAGAGATGTTTTACACAAAGATTTTCAATTCGGTTGGGTGGGCTCTCCCGAATTAGCTAACTCCATAGTGATGTCTATACTACCTATTCCTCATTTGATCGTTATAAACTCGACTACTAAACATCATCACATACCCGAAGATGACCCTAGTAAATTAACACCCGAAGCAGTGATAATATTTTTAGAACAAATTTACAACCAGTCTGCACCGGTAAGTATTTTTTTCTGATTCACATAATTTTCAATGATTTGTGGTTTAATTTTGTATTTTCAAGGTCTATGGTGGAGACACATTTGCCGTGCGTCTTTATCGAGCATACTTCCAAGCTAGAACATCACTGGAGTATATGTGGACAGGGAATCCAGTTTTGACCACTCTTATATTCGGTTTGCCGTTAGGATTTCTTTCACTGATATTTTATTCTGTGTGCTGTACAGATATACTTGACGCCGAAGAAGAAGATTCTTCAGAAGGTATTGATTTTTACAATTGTCTTCAAATTATTGATAAAAAACATGTTTATACAGCAATATTTACATTCTTGCAGAACCAGGTCACGAAAAGAAAGAATAATTATCCATTTTCGGCCTTACAAATTTTTACAATGAATTATTTAGATCAATTATTTTTTATAATTTGTAACCAAATATTTCTTTTGTGATATATAGTCCCATTGTACTTTTTATCTTTTATCGAACCGTTGAAACTCCTTTATTTTACATTTTAGTTGAAAAAATGAGATTTATAATACGTGTAAGTGTTGATGTGCATGCAAAGTGTTGAATCAAACATATTGATGTAATTGTATATTGACAATATTGTTGATGTAAGTTTTTTTTTTACATTCCTATCTACGGTTGCATTTAATTATGTACTAACCATGTGCCAGAAATAATACATACCAGTATTGAAAAGATGAAAAATTCACTTTTGTTTTTAGACTCGTACTTAAAATAATTAATTGATATATATAATAGCCAATGATTATTTAAATTTAGTTTAGTGAAAAATAGCTAATGGAAATTTATTAGGATGACTTTATAGAAACATATTTATATGATTTATATCGATGCTGTTGAAGTTTTATCGTTGTTTGTTTTCAGTTATGTTGAATTATATTGAAAATATTTGCGTGTGAATTTCTCTTATGTACAAATGGGAAATTCATATTGCATAAAATACAATAGGTTATTTAAATAGTTCGAATGTATGTTCTGAGAACATAAGCTGGCCTCAAATATAGCAAATTTTCAGTCAAAATGCATTATTGTATGTAGTTAAGGATTTTATTCTTTTTATGACTTCCGATGCAATTTTATAATTCCTGATGCATTTGATTTCCACGATACATTAATATTAAAAAACTACATTGCACCATGTATCGTCTATTTATATCCATTCTTTATCAGGATATTTCCAAACTTATTTACATTAATTCTATTGTAACTAGTCATTTTTATATATGAATAAATTTATTATACACATTGAAAGTATTATCAATTTTACCTTTTCATAAAATGGGTGTAAGCAATTGAAATATAAATTGATTCAAATTAGAATAAATTTATTGTGATGTAAATATAAAAAAATATAAATAAACGTATTAATTAATCGTGAGTCTTTTATGTTGACTTACAATATTTTAGTTCAAAAATAATGAAATATCAAAAACAAATTTCAGCATAGTTGAAAGTTATTTCAATTGTTGAGTTGAGCAGGTTTGCATTAGTAAAAGCAGTGATAGAGCAATATTATTATACAGGTTTTTCCACAGTCAAATAATTTCCATTTTAAGTTTTCATGGAAAACAATCAAACTTAATAAGGAATGTATTTAACTTGAAGTGGAAAATCTGCATATAGACATGAACCGATCAAATGTAATAGTTTCAAAAAGTGCTATTCATCTTCATCGGAGTCAAGTAGATCTTTTCTTCTTCTGAAATTCACCGAAGTAGAACTCTTGGGCATCTGTTGATTGACAGATTCCAAAATCCTAATGAATTCTTCCTCACCGATTTTTCCGCGGAGCTGACCTCTCTGTGCCATCTGAATAATCAGCGACTCCACCATTTGTCCCTTTTCAGATTTTCCTAATTTGATAGTGTTTACTGAAAATCGTAAAAATCAAAATTTGAGAATATTTAACAATACACACAAGCTACTAAAACACAAATTATTTTTTAAATAATTTATCTTTGTGTACTGAGGTGAAGTATTCATGTATATTACAATATTAAGTAAACTCATAAGTAATGACATATTACAACTTACAACAATTACAACACTATTATCTTTATTAAATTATCGTTGGACCATTTGAATTATTTCCATGAATTGGTACGTTGTGCCAAAATCAGTAAAAAACCAATACGTCTACATGCAAGAGTCTAACTAATATAAATTTGAAAGAAATATTTACATCGTGCTCTTGCGTTCTGATCTAATATCTGAGATAGCATTGCATTTTTGTTCTCTTCCATGGCTTTAGCTTGTTCTTGTGCTTTAGCATTTTGTTCTTCTCTAGATCCCTGTAATTACAATAGAAAAAATAAAATTTGTCTCCAATATTTCATACATATGTCACTTGGCAAACGTAGTTAGGTATACACTATTGCACCTGTCAGTATTTATGATATGAATTTGGTTGAAATGAGATGGATTAGGTTAGAATTAGTCTTATCCTAACTTAAGTTAGAAAACTTAAAGTTTGGCGAGACAACAGGTTAGGTTAACTACTGGTTTAAAAAGTTTTATTAATCACCCCGTGTCCATATTGAGCTTGCAATTGTTGCATGCGCTGTTCACGAAGACGAGCTAATTCAGGATCTTCCATTTTTTAGGATATTTCTCGTATTTTACAATTTTCAATTTCTCGGAACGGATGACAGCACCGATCAGACAGAAATAGCACGCTTTATTGGCCATAACGCAAACAATTGTGACCGTTGTTTTTGCAATTTCTCTTGCATAACCTAACCCTGTTCTATACAACATATCGCTCTATATTGGTTATAATGAAAGTGCCATATTTTACAATCGAGACCATTGTTTTTGCAATTTCTCTTGCATAACCTAACCCTGTTCTGTACAACTTATTGCTCTATATTGGTTATAATGAAAGTGCCATATTTTATAATCGAGACCATTGTTTTTGCAATTTCTCTTGCATAACCTAACCCTGTTCTATACAACATATCGCTCTGTATTGGTTATAATGAAAGTGCCATGTTTTTATCAAATTTATACCGTCCGAAATAATAGCTCTATTCTGTGTGATATAATGCTCTATGATGATTGAATATAGACAGTTGTATAGTACATCGCCATGTTGATTGCATAGAAATATTATCAAGGAACATTATTTTTATTATTCATATTTAATTGCATTTATGCGGTCTTTCTCCGAGTAAATCCTTAACACACTGTATAAATAAGAATTAATAAAAAAAATTAGGATAAGATTAGATAAGCAATAAATATAAGCCGAGAAAGCACATTTGTTCAATCTTTTTATTAAAGTTACTGATTAAATTCACATTTCTTTCCTAATAAGGTACTGATATAAACAGATTGTTGTATTTGATTAGTTATAGCTTCTAACTGTTGTTTGAAACACAGATAATCCATCAAACCACTATTTTGATCATCGGATTCGTATTCAATACTTTCACATTCATCAGAAAACAAACTCTCATCAACTTTGTCTTTTGATGTTTCAGTAGTTTTATACCTGTCTCTATCTTTTTTGTGTTTTGTTTTCTTACCTTGCATATTTTCATTTTTTTTCTGTTTTAATTGATCTACAACTTCATGATTTTCATATTCATCAAAGTCTAAACATTCACTGTTAATTTTCAATGGATGTTTGGATTTCTTTTGTATGTTTGTTTTCATTTTACTTTCTTTATTGACTTTTCTCCCAAAATTAATTTCTTCAAATGGAACAATAGAGTCTTTAACTCTCGTATCAATAGTGTTTATCTTTTCAATTTCAATATCAGTTTTGGATACACTTTTAACAATATCACTATGATTCGAATTCGCATCTACTTGGGGTTCATCTTGAGAATTCGGATATGCATTGAGAGTTAGCTGAGAATGATTTTTTTTTAATATTTCCTCACCTAACTTTTTAATTTTATCAGTTCCAAACTGCAAATTCATGTAATACATCAAATTAGTATTTTTTTCATTTATATGATCTTCGATTTTGAAATTTGTATTTCCATTTTCACAGTTTGTCTTGTTTTCTTCAACAAATTTGTTGAAAGATTCTTCTAAACTTTCAAATGTTTCAGAAATGTTTTCACTCGGCACAAACGACATCAAATGATAAAGATCTACTTCAAACTCTTTTCGAGAAACAACCATATCTTCAGTTTGTGAAAAATCGTCTGAAGTACAGAACTTTTCCTCAGAATTTCCAAGAGCAGCTGAATTTATTTCAACCAAACAATCTTGATTGTATGAATCTGAACTATGATTATTTGATGAATATTCAGCATTTGGAAGAATATTATCGTCATTAGTAGGTGTAATAGAACTTTTATTTGACAAAATTACATTATTTTCTATTGATTGAGACTGTCCATTTGTTAAAAGTTTTTCCTCCATTTGATTCAATAAATTTTGTTCTGATAAATCTTTTTCTTCAGAATTTTGCTCAAATTGTTTCAAATTACAATCTCCTAATGAATTCAACATGTTAGAGAATGTTAATTCTTCTTGTCCAGCAGTAACTATGGTAATGGCAGTACCCTTAGATCCGTATCGACCAGATCTTCCAATCCTATGCAAATATGTAGCAATATTTTCAGGAGCATCTAGATTAATAACTAAATCAACATTAGCAGCATCGATTCCTCGAGCGGCTAAATCAGTAGCAACTAAAATTCGACATGAATAGTTTTGTAGTTTTTTCAAACTTTCCAATCGTTCAGATTGTTTTTGAGAACTAGCTAAATATTCAACGGGCCATCCTTCTTGAGAAAGGAGATCACAGATAGTTTGAGCTCTGACCTGGTAACGGCAAAACACTAAACATTGTTTAAATGGAATTTGCGACAGTATTTCAACTAGTTTATCAAACTTAATTTTGTTTTGTCTAACGGTGCTTCCGTGAGTAGGAACTGTGGATATTGTTTGTGCGACTCCTAATAAGACGCTCGAAGAATAAGGCATTATATGTGAGGGCGTTTGCATATATCTGTGTAAAAATTCTTTCAGTTCATCGGTGTATGTAGCGCTCGCCGCTATCAACTGCTTGCGCTCCGGTAATTGTGAATAAATGTAGTTGATATCCTTCTGAAAACTTTCTTCCATCAATCTATCGGCTTCGTCTAGTACAAATAATCGTACAGACTTTGTAGAAATCGCATTCATTTTGATCAAATGCAATATGCGTCCAGGACTACCTACAAGAATTTGGAAATCGTTTTTTTTCAGTTTCGTAATATCGTCGTTGATATTTGTACCGCCCATTACAGTTTCTATTCGTAAATCTGAAAAAATGATACATATATAATATATTGATGTAAATTTTAGGTAAATTGATTTAAATTTTACTTTTATATTTGCAGCCTATGTTTCTGATAACGTCTCCTATTTGAACGACTATTTCTCTCGTCGGAGCGAGAATTAGAACTTGAAAATTAGAACCGCGATTGATTAACATTTCTAAAGCTATAATCCCGAAAACTGCAGTCTTTCCAGTACCAGATTTTGCTTCTACAATGAGATCTGAAAGAAATTGTATATTATATATCTTATAAATAAAAATAACAATATCTTTATATATTATTGATATTTATAGAATAAAAAAAAAAAAAACTAAAATAGTAAGTACTGTTTATATGTAGTATAAGATTGCACAAGTACTATAATTTATTAGAGACTTGTTTTATAACAATACTTAATGGGTTAACAATGTTTAACAAATAAATTATAGCTTTAATATTATTTTTAAACGTACCGAAGCCACATCTTCCCAGAGGAATCGCTTTCAATTGTATGGGCGAAGGTTTCTCGAAGCCGTGCGAACGAAGACCTTCCGAGGTCTCCGGCGACAGCATTAGACCGTCGAACGTGACGCTCTCTTCGACGCGCACATCTTCGGTTCTTTCGATCGTATCCATCTTTTTTCAATTTAACTCGTTTCCATGTAAATTCGCAGACGATTTTAAATCAAAATTTAGAGACGAATACGACAAGTTGTGGTTAATTTCGAGTTGACAGAATCAGCTGCGCGCGCTCCATTGCAGCCAACTCACAACACACTAAAGATGTAACGTCTCAGATGTATTAAAAAAAAGAGATGAACAATCGTTTGATCCGAAGTTATTTTTTTCAAAATGTGAAGCAAAAAAGAAGATGTAGTTTCGAGTATCCCCTAGTATTTTTTGTTTGAACGGGTGGCAGCATTTCGATTGCGATGTTGCCATGTGGCGAAACGTCAGTACTTCACCATTCGCGGTTTAAAAATCGGTCGGCGCTACACCGGTGTGTCGTCCGTGCGATTTGTCAGTGCGAGTCGTTCGGTGCGGGCGATGGTGCGCGGGCCGCGGGGCCTCGCCCGCGCCTTCACTGCAAGGACTTCGTCTCTCCATCATCATAATAATAGTCATCGTCATCGTCATCCACATCTTCCATCCTCCGCAAGTGCCACCGCAAGGAGCTAATCGCGTCTCTCCACGAATCGTGCGAAGCGACCTGAAGACTTCATGGCCTTCACATGGTGCGACTCTCGCTTTCGATCGCTCTCGCTTTTTTCATCGCTCGAACCGATGTCATCACATTCGACGCTCTCGTCGCCTTCACATTTTTCATCACCCATCACTCATTATCGCTTCTTTATTCTCTTTGTTTACAACACCGATATCGCTATCCTCGCTACCTTCGTTACGTGCGTTCACAATCTCACCGTGCGATTTCAAATATTCTCAATTTTCGAACGTTCTCATAACGATTCACACCGATCCCGACAATTTCGATACTTTTGCCGTTTTTATTTCCTAAATCCCTTTACTAGTCATATTGCTTTCATCGCTCTCACCAAATCCTCACTCTCAATCCACACATTTAAATATTTCACTTCTCTCAATAATCTTACATTCTCATTACTCACACAACATCATTATTCAAATCAAATTTTTTAAATGTCTCTTTTTATCATTAATCTAAATTCTCGTTAATCTATACTTTTATTAATCTGTGTTCTGATTAACTGTATGCACTTACAATTAGTACAGAGTTTACTAAATATATTACATTACGTATATGTAGCTCATTATATTGTATGTCATCATTTGACGTTTCGTCCCCTGCTCAATGTCAAACTCAATTTCCCTTTATTCGTGTTCTGATTCGCCAGATGCTTATCGCTCTTCCGCTAATTCAACGCTACAATTTGTTATTTGTTACGACTGCCGTTTGTCTTCTTTATCTGTTGTACACTCCTGTCAAATTTATGACTCAAATAGCGCAAAATACTGATCGATATGTTCACTAGAAATTATTAAAATGGGATACGTTATCAGGTTTTCCTATTCAATAATACCTCTTAATAATTTCTATTTCAAGTTGAATATTTAAAATATCGAATCAAATCATTTTAGTACGATTCGAAAATTTATATGCGTAAAAATTTTATTCTATTTGAAACAAGTATTACGATTAAAATGAAAATTATTCAACTTCCAACAGAAAACTTTTACATGCAATATTTCATTATGACAAAGTATTTTTTTCTAGTTCACACTTACACTTTGAATTATTCTTAAGTATGCTTCAAAACAAATATATCTATATAAATACATACTTAGCAAATGTTGAATATTTTTATTATATTTTGTAAAAAACATCTGTTTTTATATTACAATATCTGTATAACTTTTTGTAGCTTGTTAAATTAGATTTTTATTGTTTAGCAACATTCCAATGATCGTTAAAACCAATTAACGGTGTAATGAACATTCCAATTTTCAAATATCATTAGTTATGCAGTATTTAAACATCCATTTTTCTTTATTATTTATTTCTTCACAATATACATATAACAAGTCGAGCTTGAAGTATCAATATGTGTATTTAATTAATCATTGAATTAACATCATAATCTGCAATGATCGATTTGATCGTTGCCCACATAAATTTTTGAATAATGGTTAGTTTAGATGGAACATAGAAAGTATAAAAATTGAGTTCATTGTACATGAATCCTTGCACAATAAGTGAATTAATATTATTAGCATATAATACAAGAAGACATAATTTCACACCTCAGTGTGCTAGATATTGATTACCAGAAACGTGAAATCACTTCAAACCAGGATGTTTGATTTCCAATAACAACATTTTCACACAATTTTTCAACATTTCAAAAAATATACGTAATTACATTATAGTTAAAAGAACATCAAAGGCTTCATGATGAAAATATTGTCTAGGTCGTCCAAAAATAGTAATTACATCTGTTTTCACCATGAAATGTTAAACATCAGCATTTTTTTTTCATTAATCAATATTGTATCTTTGTTTATGTGTTAAAATGAGGTTTATGATCTGTACATTATGATGATTATGATCTTACTTTTGATTATGATTTACGCGTACTTGTTTGTAATTTTCCATATAAACTTTAATCACGAGTGTTGAAATCATATATTTAAATATACACAGTTTCTAGAAACATCTGAAATTCACAAGTTTGCAAAAACTGTTAGCAAGTATTTGTGTTCATTGTTATGACAATGGTTTAAGCCATGTTTCTTTGGTTTCGAGCAAATGTTTTGCATTTTATTTGATAGACTTACTATTGAAAGTGAAAAGAAGACACTGAATTTTTTTTTTCCATCCGAGCAATATTTTTGAATATATTATTTTATATCAGTGTTAACGGAATTGAAGGATAAGCTCATTGTTTTTTGGTTTCCTAAACCACTTTCATTATAGGCACATATCTGAGTTAGATTGCTGATAATAAAATTTACTAGTTGGCCAATGAACGTGTATTATTTCAGAATATTTTACACAATCACAATTAGCGAAATATGAAATTAATCTGATTATTATATTTATACAACTATCAAATTTAACGATCATAACATTTACAATATGATCTAAAACACTTTCAATCATTGTTTCAGGTATCAAACTGAAGGATCGCCTGCTTTGCCAGGGCCTCCGCCGCTCAACCCATGTTTTCTTCAAGATGTTCAACTCAGATTTTTATGTCCAGATGATCTAGAAGAGGTTAATTTCATCAAATTGTGATAATCTTTCATACAAAACAAATTTTAAAAGATGTGAATTTCAGGTTCGCACATTATGCCGCGACTGGTTCCCGATCGAATATCCTTTGTCATGGTATAAGGACATCACCTCTTCGGAGAGATTCTTCGCCTTGGCTGCCGTCCACCAGGGTTTAATCATAGGTTTGATTGTCGCCGAGATAAAGCCGTATCTGAAACTGAACGCCGAAGACCGCGGCATCCTGCCAGGATGGTTCGGCACGAACAATAACACGCTCGTTGGCTACATTCTATCATTAGGCGTAGCTCGTTCTCACAGGAGAGCCGGGATAGGGTCATTGCTGCTTGAAACATTGATTTCTCACGTCGCTGGTCCGACTCCTCTGCCGCCTTACCACCACAGAGTGAAAGCTTTGTTTTTACATGTGCTCCTTACGAATTCCGAAGCTATACTTTTTTACGAACAGCGAAAGTATGTTTTTTTTTGTTATATATTTTACTGATTTCAAATGTATTTTTAGTAAATTGTTTCATTTGTTTTTCAGATTCCGATTGCATTCATTTTTGCCATATTACTACTCGATCAAAGGACATTGCAAAGATGGATTTACATATGTTTATTACATCAATGGAGGTCATCCACCTTGGGGCTTATAATATCCTTTTCAATTGTTACATTGAAATTAATTATGTCAGAGATAATAAAATGGTATATGCATCTGTACATACTGTATTTAGCTCAGTGTTGTCGTTATGATGCTAATTTTATATCTTGGCACTTTTCACATATCATTGAGAGATTAACATTTAATCATTTATTTCTTTTGAATGTTTATTTCGTTAAATTCAAGTTAAGTGTTAATTTAAAATTTTCCTCAAATATTATAGAATCCATTATTTATCGTAATTACTTAAAATTACGTTGCTAATTTTGACAATTCATTGCTTTATCAATCATTATTACAGTGAGCTTAATGATTCGATCAAATTCCTCTCTTCGATGCATCGAGTCTAGCCCTAATGCTTGCTTTTTTACTTGCGCGATTGCAAGATTTATACTCCTATTGTCAAATCTAGTCTCTGCCCAATTTTTAACATTTTTAACCTATTATTTTTTATGTATAATATTATTTACTTTATCTAATTGATTTACTGTGTAATATTTTATGAATATTTTCCTTGACTGCTATGTTCACTGACTATGTGAAGTACTGGGCTGGAGTGGCGCTGAGAGGCGGCGGAGTGTGTCCCTGGCTGTGGGGCAAGCTACGAGCTGCGTTGAGTCTCGCCTGGCACCACTGAATACGATATTGAATGAGAATACAACACACGTGAACAACATTAGTACATAAGTGAAGAATTCCCACCTCGACGAATTATAAATTTTGTACATATTGTATAGTGCAGTTTTGTTTTTGAGAAGTTTCCACCGTTTTTCGTGTGTGGAGTTTGTTTTTGATCATTATGCACATGTTGCACATTGATGTGTGCGCATAATGCACTTTTAGTTTCTGTATAATATATGTATATTATATTTAATGAATGGCCTTTCTCTGTTTGTTTCGAAGGGCTTGATGTAAAAGTATAGTTCAAATGGCACAAATGTGTTCGGGTTCATTAAACCAAAAAGTATTCAACTTCGTTTATGCAGTTTAGATTATAAGTTATTAGCGTTTATGATTATTTTCTTAAGTATGTTGCACTGTTTTCACTTGTAAAGTTTTTTTTTAATTGTTATCGACTGATCGTATTATTTTCATAATTTGTATTACACCAAAAAGCTTAACTGCGTTTTTTTTTAATTTGTCAAACGTTCTTGATTCTTTTTGTATTTGATTTCAAAAAATTACAATTTAGACAATATTTCACTTTTTTCACAATTTTATTATAATATTTAGTTTTCAGACTTTCTTCAAATTTAACTTAGGGTTTGTACTTTTATAAAACTATAAGAACGTGTTCAGTATTATTGTTTTCTCAAATTATGGAAATCGAAATGGTTTTCTTTTTATAATCTTTCGTATTGCTTTTATTTTTCTGATGATTGATCTCTTTATTTTTTCATCTTTTTTTAACTATTAATATAATTTTTATTTTCCGACTCGCAATTTACTAATTTTAAGAATGCACCCAAGTTTTGCATTATTATGTATTACGTATTTTATAATTCATACATTTTATTATTCTAAATTTAAATGTTTATAAGGGCCATCTTTCAATTGTCGGATAACAGTTAAATGTTTCAATAAAAACTTTCATAGTTATATTAAACTGATTAGCTGCTATCCAATGATTGAAAAACCGGTACTAGGAATGATAAATCATAGATATCTATTTATTTCATAAATGTTATTCAGTCCATATTGAAAATAAAATTTATCGAATGTACGTATCGAAATTTATATTCCTGTCGGTTTCTAAAATCTGAGAAATTAAATTTCGATTCTATTTTTACAGTTTCAACAATGTATCTATATGATGAAATCAATTTATTATATTATATGAAATGAATAGCATGCGCTTTAGAAGCAATTCTATGAATTATAAATTCTGTTTAGATTATGCACCAATTATTGATTCTTATTTTATTAACTATCATCTTAATTATTATATAACAATTATGAAGATGTTGAAATACTTTAATGTGCCATTTATGGGTTAAAATGTTAAATAATAATGCAAGATATAATGTTAAGGATTAGGTATATTATAAATAATCAGAGAATTACTAAGATATATTTCAATTTCGATGATCAAATGACTGACACACTGTTTGATCAGTTTCCCGGGTTTCTTCAATTTAAATGTCCATATTTTTCATTTCATTCAGTAAATGAAGGGTTAATTAAATAAAATTTGACAATGTGTTATATCAACGCTGTTAATCAATTTTTTTTATTATAAAATATAGTGTCCTCTGATTTTTCAAGAAAATTGTCAATATATCGTTTCAATATTGATCGACTAGGAACATATTTAAACGACATCAATATGATAGATAAATATAGAAATTTATATCTTCTGTTATTGTAGAACTGTCAAAATATTTTCCCCAGAATACATATTGATGCTTGCTTTCAATATAAAGTGGCACTATTGTAGCCATACATTGACAGTATAATATTTTCGATCATCTAGAGGACACTGGGCTAGTCTTTTCACTGTTTTAAATAACTAACCAGGGAGTTACAGTCTGTCTCCCCACTATGAACTGTCAAAAATTTGTCTCTTCTGCGGATTTTTGACTGTTCATAATGGAAGGACTGACTTTCTGGTTAGTTAACTAAAGCAGTGTTAACTAAAGACTAGCTCTTAAGGACAAATGTATTATTTTTCATTTTACGTAACAGTAAAAATAAATACATGTGATTTATCTAGTATCAAATTTAGAGGCTGATATTATACCAATATATATATATTTATGTACACTGGTATTTATTCTTATTTAGTTTCTTTTATTTGATATTTTTATGAAAATTATATTTACATTAATGTATTGAACATGTATGTATATTTATATTATATTTTTTTTACATATTTTTTGCATATGTTTATTCCATTAAACTGGACTAAGATCAAAAGTTATATCTTTTTTTTTGCATCTAATTCATCATTTTTAAAATATTTTTTAAACTGAAAATATTTTATTGTAAAATCTATATATAAAATTCTTATAAATAATGAACAATAATTTAATATTAATTACAATAACTTAAATACATTTAATATTAATTGTAAGTGCACACCAACATTATTTCATCCAGCACTATGGTTTCGTTAAATTCAATAGATCACTGAATATAACATCAAACTACATAGTCATTTTCAGGAATGTCTCAATTTATCCTTAGATACTTTCCCTACATCTTTATACATTTTTATGGAAAGTCGTCGACTAATTTTGTTCACAGGGCAACAATTTGTGACCAATGTACTGGACAACTTTCGATACGAATTTCGAGAGTGTCTCCTGCTGAAGCTTTCCAACATCCATTACCTCTTCGTGGTTGGCTTCACCCGAACTGTGGTAGTCCACTACGCACTCATTGGTGATAAGACTGAAGGCGAATACCGTTATGTTGCAGTGCCGAGCTGTGATAACCTATAGCACGCAAAAGCCAATTAGTTTCGATAAATAAATTGTTCAAATTTTTTAGAAGTTTGATACCTCGTGAACTGTTGACATTCCTACAGCATCAACACCCACCATCTTGAGCATCTTCAGCTCTGATACGGTTTCGAAGTTGGGACCTCCTAAACACGTGTAGACTCCTTCACGTATTATCGAATCAATATTTAGTTCTTTAGCAATCTTGAAGATGACATTTTGATTAAGATTTGTTAAAAGAGTAATATCAGATAAATGTTTGATTCTTACATTTTTTGCAATTCCTATAAGGTTTCTGTCATATGCTTTGTTCATTGGTGGGAATCTAGGTCCAAATCGTTCATCGTTTGGGCCTTGTAACGGATTGTTTCCAGCAAATCCCATCATGTTTATATGATCTTTGACTAGCATAATGTCTCCAACTTTGAATTCTGAATTCAATCCACCTGCTGCATTCGTAGCGATCAAGTGACTGATGCCCAAAAGTTTCATCACTCTCACTGGCATGCAACACTACACAAAATCGATTGAATAAGTTAATTTTAGTTAATATAAAGATTAAAGGAGATAATACAGTGATGTTTCTTACTTTCCACAGCGGATATCCTTCGTAGTAATGGAACCTTCCCTGCATGCAAACAACTGGTACGTCTCCGAGATAACCAAACACCAATTGTCCAACATGGCCTTCCACAGTGCTTATGGGGAAATGAGGAATTTGCTCATAGGGGAAGCAAACTTTGTTTGTGAGGCTTTCGGCTAGTGGGCCTGAAAACAATTTTGGATCTATGAAATTTTTTAAATCATCTGCTCTCAATCATTATGAATATATATGAAATCATAATGCAAAATTACCCATTTCTTTATCATGCATTAATTGTGTTTCATTATATGAATTTTGTGTATAATATATGTATATTTACCCATTCCTGATCCACAGATTATTCCTATAGCTGGTCTCATTGTTGTTCGATCTAATAGATATTGGGCAGCTTCCATTAAAGATTCATATGAATAACTAGAAGGAAATCGAAATATGTACATAAATGAAAAATAAATCTACAAAAAGTCTTCCAAACTATTCAGCTGAATCTGAATAAGTATTCAGAGACAATAAGTTGAAGATATAATATTATAACTTTATTCCTTTTAAGAATATATAAAAAGAAATTTTGAGAGTTAGACGAGGATAGAATATAGAGATAGTGATATATGTACTTGTTTCATTCCTGTTCAAATCATTAAATATCATTATGGGTACCTCTTTTTAAATACAATTTGATATTCAAACAGGTTGTTTGCTCCTTTCAAATATTATAGAAAATCTTAACATGTCATGAATTTAAGTTTTATTATTTAGCCAAAAATGAAAGTTGATATTTCAAAATGTAGGTATAAAAATAACCATCGAAAATGTAAACAAATAAATTATCTGCTTATGTTAGTGAAATTTTGCATAACAGAAACGAAATCTGGTAAAAAATTGTTTTGGTATTTTTCGGACAAGGAAATTTTCTAAATACCAGTTTCTGATTGATAAATCTGAACGAGATGTGAATATGTAAATATTTGCTACAATATGCTTGTTATATTGTAAAAAAAATGGTTAATAATGCAAATAAATTCAGTTTCCAGCTTGAAGCACGCGCCTTTATCACACAAACACCAAATCGTTAATTTTCCGTATGTTGACACGATTATTCTAATTAATGGCTATCAATAAACGAGTTTTTTCTTCGCTAAAAATAATCAAAATTCCAAATATTATTGTTGATGTTCTGAAGTCATATTAATCAAGCTTTTGCAAAAGCATTGAAAAACATAATTTATCATCCTACTTCAGTTTCAACAATGAATTCGATTAAATAGTAAAACTCCTATTGAACCTGAAATTTTTTCTTTAAGTCGAGTGTGTTTATAAAATCTAATTTTTATATAGATAGATATAGAAATCAAGTTGCTTTTCCATTTTACACGTACTATTATTCAAACTTCACCCAATTCCCATCTCAACCATATTCCATAAATTATAGATAAAAATGGGCTTCAAATAAGTATCAAAAAAATAAATCTAATCTAATTTTCGACCTATGTGTTAATTGAGGTTTATCAATGTATGATTGCTTGGCATTCGTAAAATGGACAAATATCCATTTTTTTTGTACAATGTGAAAAAACTTTTAAAATCACACTAAACATATTCAAAATTAAAGAAAAAAAACAATACCTTGTTGCACTGATGATTTCAGTTCCTGACTCTGTCCTGACTTTGGTAATTTTTTTCGACTCCAATATACAGTGGACTCCGTTAGTTTTGGAACTTCCATTCATCTTGATTTGGGACATTTTGGAGATTTTTCACAATTTCCGATTTACGATCGACGAGAAAAACTAAAGAGTTACTGATAACTTTTGTGTGCTTCGGTCGGAAGTTCGCTGGAGACAAACCGACATTTCAAACTGTCTCGATCTTTTATACTTCGAACCGGTTCGAGAAATAAACATCAACATGAAAATGTTATTATTCTTATGGATCAATTAAGACTTTCAAAGTGTGGGTCGCATTCTAGTAAGTTTTCATTTTCTTATTGTACAAATATTTTTCGAACCGGTCAGAAGCCAAAGATAGTGGCAGATGAACTACACACCGAATGATCTCTTTCGATTAGACTCAATCTTTCAATCGTTAGTTATTTAGGTGTTACTTAGTAATGTATGGACTCTATATAATTTTCATTTCTAATTAGTTCTTATTGTTAACACGTTCAAATTCTATATAAAAAAGTCAACACATTGCCACGTAACACTTGAGTTGAGTAACTAATCATTGAAATATAGTCTAAGGGGAAAGCGAGGTGAGTTGCCACGTTTTATACGTTTTTCATTATATCTTAGCCAAATAAAGTGAAATGTCAAATATTTTTCACTGTGGTAAGCCGTTGATACTCATCTGGCTATAGATACAAACGTCTCCGTCACATTGACTAATCGAAGAGTCATACTGTGAAAACATTAAATTAGAATTAAAATGGAAATGATTAAAAAATTAGAGAGCAACTGGAGAAGGTCGATCAGAAGGCAAACTGGTGTTCATACAAATACAAAATCGCAAAAGAAATCCAGAAAAACAGGCTCCAAAATATCTGTAAGTATTCATTAAACTTTTTTTTAACAAGTTCGTTGTACATAGTTTGTTTGAAAAAAAAAATTGCTGTAAATACAAAAGTGGAATCAATTGTGTGCTCATTTTTCATAAATCTTCGTATATTCATAAAATTTTCACTAAATGGAATCATACATAGTTTCTTCTATATTTCAAAGAATGAACAAGTACGGTTCTTAATATTGCACTTTACACCACATATAGTGATAATTTTACGAAAAAATTAAAATTTATCAAATTCATGAAGTGTCCACAATAATTGCTACCAGTGTATATTGAGAATGATAAAGCTACTTTAGTTAAGTAATGGAATGGTTTTAGATTTTTTCTCATTTTTAATTTAATTTTTAAAAACTTATCGAACAAGTGAATCTTCTGTACAATGTTACGTTATTTGTTTGTAGCCTCATTATTCGTAATATTCAGTTTGAGTCAGGTTGAATTTCAAATGTGTAACCCAATATTTTACAAGAAAAGTTAATCCGAGATGAAACCGCAATCGTTATAGGTTATCCTCAATATTTTCTCAGAATTAAATATTTCTACATATATTAATTTCAATCGATGCAATATTTCATGAATTATCATCAGTCATCGGTAAAGTAAATCGGTTCTATTCTGAGAATCATTAACACATATTTATCATTATTATTTATCAGCATGTGATCTTTTGAATATTAACAAAAGTTTGAAAACAAGTAAGCAATAATTTAAAATCAAAATAGTAAAAATATTCTGTTTTTATGCTAACGATGCAGTCACATAAAAACGATATCGTTATTATGTCAGAACACTATTATCATAGACATAAAAAAAACATGTATTAGATGAGGAATATATTAAAAATATTTTAAAATAAATCGACGAATATTTCAGTTTTTTTTTTCATTCTTAACAAATAAACCAAAAATGTGTGAATATTTTTTCTTTTGATTGGTTTTTTTTTTATTTTATTTATTAGTTGCTCTTTTCTTTGAACTTAATATTTGGTGAATAATACATGTATTATGCATTTAGGGTCTAGAAATAAGAATGAAAAAATAAAACATTTGAAAATGTTAGGAATATATGAAAAAAATATAATTTGAGTAATATCTAAAAAAACATAACCTAATGTAAAATTTACCTAATTACATAATCTTACGTATAACAAAACCCGATTATTCAGTAGGTAAGTACCATATTTATTATCTAAACAACATGTTGCACAAAAATAATAAGTACGTTTGAGAAACAGTGGAAGCTAGTCTTTGACCGATGACGTCTTTTACTATCGACGAGCCTTTGAAAACGATCGAAATTCGAAAACAATTCGAAATTTCGAAAATTTTGCGTAGTTTTAGAATTCATGAATGACACTTCGTTCGAACTCTCATTTTGGCCGAATGCCGTTTTTCAACTCAGTTTAAAATATTTTCAAGTGTCAACCGGTTGTTCAACGAGGAAAATTGCAAAGCGATATTTACCTGTAATTAATTGTTATTTATCGTATTGCTTAATTTGCTTATTTTTATCTGATTTGTAATTTATTGGATGTGGAAAGCTGTATTTTTCAATGTACTTAACAATTGACTTTTGTGTTCGAATGTGTATTTGTAGTGCTTTCCAAAATCTAAGTCCAGGTCGTATATCAATTGTGCACTTATAAAGCTTATAAGGGTTTGTTTTCTGTCATTTATGTGAGCAAATGTAACAGATATATTAATCTTTTCATCAGTTCTAATATTGTTTTTTTTTACAACTATTTTGGATTTATTTGACAAATTAATCTTATTTTCAGAGGAAGCCTTATTTTTGGGAAAAACCCTTACGCGTTTTTTCCGGTTGTTTTTAATGAATCTTAAATTATTTCTCTGTATACATTGTCTAATTTACTTCTAGTAATTTCTACTTATTATGTTTTTCATTAATGGAAAAATAAAAGTTATCATTTAACTGCTTAATTGATATGACTCTCAGAATATATTTATTCGAAACTTTATACAGAAAAAAAATCATATCACTATTAAATAATTTAATAAATTTTCATAAGAATTAATCACGTTTTCGGTAATTTTTGATACGTTATTAAACATTCATTAATCAGAAATAAAACAAAAAGTTATCAATTAACATTAAAGTTTGTAGATATCATTAAATGTTTAATTATAACTGTTAGTTATAAAAGTAAAAACACCTTTTAATTAGTAGGTACCAATAGAAGTATCATAAATTACATTCCTATCTAATTGTAATATAATAAGTATGTTTTGAGTATTTATATTTATTTTTTTAAATTAAACTATCGTTTGCAAATATTATAATAGGTACTCCTTTAGATAAAATTACGTCTTAATTTATGTTATTTACCAAAATATTTATGTTATCGCATTTGTGACGTATTCGAAAATCATAAGTACATATTTTGAATCCTAAAATATCTCACAGTGAATTAGCTCAAAATATATTTTATCGAAATTGTACTCGAATAAGAAAAAATGCATTTAATTTCAAAATTTTTCGTATTATTTTGAAAATAGACGACTTTTGAACTTAAAAAATAGATTACTAAAATCTCGAGTACGATTCGCATAATCTTTGACGTCTTATTTTTCCTGTGCATTTGACCTTAATATAATTATTTTTTCTTTAGTATTATTTCATAAGAAAACACCATAAAAATCGATAAATATATCTATAGCACAATTAATTTTATATTCGACATTTATTTATAATTTCAAATCATACATAAATTATAATCCAAAATGACGATGGATTCTTAGAGAATCAATGTTTCATTGAATTTTCGGCATTGAATATATTTAATTCTAATGAAAAACATATGATCATCGCACAAGGTTATAATAATAAAAGTTATCCTTATCAAATAAAAATATTATACTTTTATAACATATTTCTGATCATCCATACACATACATACATTTGTTAAGAAAGTCATAAAATGGTCAAACTTTTGTGATAATTTGAAATGAATCGGTATTTTCAATACTTTTATTAATCTAAAAATAAATTTGAATTAATACAACTAAATATTTTATCGTATAACTGTTTATATTCAGAAATTCTCAAAGAATGCAATAAGTTCTTTAATGTGGGTTTACTTTTGAGATTTTATTTTTTTTCTATCCTACTTATAATTTCGATGAAGTATTTACATATATTATCAAATAAGTGCATCATAACATAGTGCATGGCATTAGCATAAAATAAAATAACATTGTAAACAAAAAAAGCGAAATAGAAAAATACCAGATTACATAAACTAGTCAGGAATTTGATGTTAATGCCCTTCATTTAATTTTATCAGAATCCATTAGTTTTGTATGTACAAAGGATAAGGCAAGCTTCACACGTGATTTATTTTAAAAAATCTCAACAATTAGATACAACGAAAAAAATAGTCTCTTCAAACTATATATTATAATGGTCTCAGTAATTTTATTTACAGTTTAAAAACCACATCAGTATTTATTACAACTCACACTGTAATATTTTGCACTAGGGTGATAAATAATGAAATTGCACACAGATTACATGGAACACTCATGTGAAAATCAGATCAGTTTTTCCCTTTATCATCAATTGTTCGAGGTCAATGTAATATAGTAAGTAGTAATTTTATGAGAAATAGTATAGTTGTATTTGTATACAAATTAATTTATCAGAACAAGTTATTTATATGCATTCGAGCCATTCAGAAATTGTTGCGAATGAAAAATAACTGTTGCATCTGTATTGAAACTTTTTTCATTTCAGTATAAACTTTTTTTATCAATATGAATTATAAAAATTGAGATTTTATTTTTGAATAGTTCATATTGATTTGAAAAAAGATCCAGTAAGAGCAGAAATTTTTATTTTGTTATTAAAAAAAAAAAAAAAACAACAACAACTCACCAAAATTTTATTATAAACAGATAAGTGGTATAGGATCACATATAATAATTAATTTTCAAATAAGACATAGATATTTTGTAGTATTTTTCACATTTCGTAATGCTACCATAGATCCGACTAATTGCGTTCTTTCAATTGTTGAATAAAGTATTTAACTATTGCTAAATGTTTGTTATTAAAGACCCGATCTTACCATTGTAAGTTGTGCTACTTATTGTTAGTTTTTTCATCAGTAGAATTGATATATTCTATCGCTAACTAATTGGTAGTATACAATTGAAAGATCGAATTCGATAGATTTTGAAAGCAGTTACTGCAAACCAATGATAAAAAAATGTACCTACTGGGAAAAATCCTTAATTTTTCGGTGAAATTGTTTAACAGTAGTTAAGACCTGATCTTTCAATTGCACGTTAACAATTAGTTAGCTACAACCTACAGGAAAAAAAACGCAATAAGTTGTCAACACGATTGAAATACTGATCCTAAACGTTTTTTTATCATATAACAATGACAAAACTTAACCAACGATTGAAAAATCAATGAAAGCACTGTATAAAAAAATCTTGATTAGTATAAAAGATTGCAAACTACTGACACACGGACATTAATCGTTGTGAAAATGTAACGAGGGAAACTGCAAAAGTTCGATAAAGCGAATTTACCACAAATCACGGTTCGATTTAATTTGTTTGCTCCACTTGAGTCGCGAGTTCACGCGTCGATCATTATCCCAAATCATTAATTATCATTTGTTTATTTATTTATTCATTATATGTTTTCGCTGAACGGAATGGCTTGTTATGAAAATAGCGTATCTCCTATAGGAGATTTTCCATTTATCTTCGCCACGAGGCGAAACGCATTGACCTCTGTATATGAGATATAAACATGCGAAATATCAGGGAAAAAATGTTGAGATTTGTTGGAAAATGGTAATTTTTTCATCGGAAAATATGATTGATTGAAGTGGGATTTTCATGGAATTCGTAGGAAAATTTTTGAGTTGGGGAAAATGCGGAAAATTGTCGATGATGAAATAATGAATTGGATTTCAAATGGCTTCGATTTAATTGGATTCGTGTTTTGTTTTTGTTAATTGTAATTTAATTGGATCAAAATTTTATGATAATAATGTTAGTTTTATGATTTTTTTAATATGAAAATATTTAAGTTTGTGTTGTGTGTTTGTGCAATTTTGAAAAATGTTGCAAAAGTTGATTTCGCCTAACACAAGTGGCGTCATCTTGTGTAAGATTTGAATTTTGCAATCTTACTCAAAGATTATTTATGATGAATTAGCACATGCGGTTTTAATTATTGTTTAATTATTTTGCAGATGTCGCTTTAATTTAATGAAATTTCGCTTGATTTGAATGCTTCATGAGTTTACTTCAACCCTTTTATAATATTGTATGATAAATGTTTCAGGACTTTTGGCGGGAAAAAATATATGTATGTACTTTTCTTTTCCGATATGAATAAATTAAATTAATATTTAGAGAATATACTTCTGTTTTATAAGAGAATTGCCTTTATTCCTTTTTCATTTCATTTGACTGGAAATATCATATTTCAAATTTTCAAATATTTAATCTTTGACATAGGTACCTACTATTTTAGGATTGCATTTAAGGGCTTCAATAATTTATTAGATACAGATTCTTATAATATTTTTTCAATCATGCTGTGAGAAGAATTAAGATTATCTCTTGATATAAATTTCACAGCTCTTGCCAAAATTTAAGTATCTCTATATTACTTTCTATAGCATATCATTCGAATATGTACCTGCAATTAAAGTTTATTCTATAAGTTACAGTTAAATGTTTTCAATGAAAAAATGATAGATTAAAGTAATTTTCTCAATAGATTTTATTAAATTTTTAAATATACAATATAATTGACTAATTTAAATACTTTAATACTATGAATGATCAGCGAAAATTGTTTTTCAAACATAGATAAACAACTCAATGAATATAAATATAAATCAGCATATTTGAGATATATACACAGTATATAATTAATTGATCACACGCAATATCAAACACGTATG
This sequence comes from Cheumatopsyche charites, assembly GCA_024721215.1. NCBI lineage: Eukaryota > Metazoa > Arthropoda > Insecta > Trichoptera > Hydropsychidae > Cheumatopsyche > Cheumatopsyche charites. The sequence continues at coordinate 2,067,257 of CM045579.1, forward strand.
GAATCAGCATTTCGAGATCCGTCAGCATCAATACTTGAAAAATTGATCATCAATCTCCAAAATTCGACATCAAAAGTCGAAATCAGAACGAGTACAAGCTCCAAAATCCATAATTAGATCATTCAATCAATTTCAACAAATGAATCCCAATCCAGGGTTTTAAGTTCTTCTCATCTTGTTGAATTTGATTTCAAAATTATAAGAATTGCAGGATCAAAGGATCCCAGAGTTTTGATGTAAGAATCCAAATCTTCATTCAGAATCTGCTGAGTTAGTAGAATTTGATTCTTTCCAAATAATTTCCAAAGTATTCAATCAGATCTGATACAGGAATCTCAAACAAGACTCAGGAACCGCTTGGTTTGTTGATTTTTCTCTTCTTGTTGAATTTGACTCTTTTCGAAGTGATGCGAATGGCAGGATCGAAGAATCCCACAGAATCCCAAGAGCGTTCTGAAGATGGAATCAGCGAAGAAGAAGTAGTGCTCCAGCGACAATTCGATCCGCAGCTATCCAAAGATGCTGCAGATGGCTCTTTCAAGATATCATCTAGACTTGTTTTAGGATTCGTTTCAGATGTCCAAGAATAAACATCTAAAACATGCTTATATGAACATTCGATCTTCTTCTCTGGTTGTCTTCCTATAGACTTCATGATCCTGATCTTGATGCAGTTATCGCAATGTCCGCAACCTTCCATTTGAAACGCTATCCTTCAGAGATTGAAGTCCTTTTATTTCAGAATCAATTCTTTTGATGTAGGATCAAGACTCTGCGAGGTGGAATCGAGCCGTTTTGAAGTGGAATTGAATCCTTTTGAGTTGGAATTCAGTCCTTTAGAAGTGAATCAAGTCCTTTGAGGTGGAATTGAGTCCTTTAGAAGTGGAATTGAGCCCCTTTGAAGTGGAATTGAATCCCTTTTAGATGGAATTGAGTCACTTTATGTTGAAATCAGTAGTTTAAAAGTGGAATCAAGCAGTTTTGAGGTGGAATCGAATCGCTTAGATAAGGAATCAAGCAAGATATGCACTTTCAGCAGAGATTAGCTGCTCTCTGACCGCTATCCGAGCCCAGACTGTGCTCGTGTCGTCTCAATCTGCTGAATATAAGCAGAGCAAGCAGACTGACGACCGGACGATAAGGATTTCGTGATGCTGCTGCTCACGATCCAAAGATCGTCGGCGCCAGAGAAGTGGAGCAGCCGATTCTACAATAAAATCAAAGCTAATACGTCACTGTGGTGCGTGTTTTTGCGGTTCAATATGACTTTCTTCACCTCGGTGTTAATGTGAGATAACTAAGTGCAAGTCGGATGAGATTTTTGTATATCGGAAGTTTCGGTGGACTTTTGGACTGAAAATGATTTTTTTTTTGTAAATTTTTAAATGTTTTTTGTAGTTGTTTTAAAATTTTGGACATGTTGTGCATCTGTGCATATTTTTTTGATTTATTGTTTTTTTCTAGTGTGAACAATGCTGATGTGTAAATACAAAATATTTAGTATTTGTTTCAATTGATTCTCACTGATGAATTCTTGTCAATTCAGAAGTAAAAATTTGCTTACACTAGGTTAAATTAGTATTTTTTTCATTTTATTGGTAAGAATATTCTTTATTAGGTTGTAGTCTGATGTAGAATCGGAATGGGGGTGGCTTCAGTTCTTCTGCAGATTTTTGACAGTAGTTCATACTAGGACTGAATAATTCTTTGAGCAAACTAAAGCAGTGAAAAGACCAATCTTCAGTTAAGTAACAATAAAGTTTCAGAGACGGATTTTTGACAGTTCGTAGTGACTGACTAACTTTAAGATTTATTGATTTAAACAGTAAAAAGATCGATCCTAAATTATACTTCAAACTAGTTAAATTAATGTAAGATGTATTTTTTTTCTAAATTACAAATTTTTAGTTTATAGAAAGTTATTGCGTTATTTTTTTATCATATTTGATTACATTCTCATTACACATATAATTATGCTATAATTTTGATAAAAATTCAATGATTCCGTGAAAACATCGATATGAAGAAAATATTTATAACAACATCTAAACGGAAGCGAAAATTATATCATATAAATAGAAACCGGAAAACAATTAAATATTTTTTTGATTTCCAACCGCATATTATATGAAAATTCATTTGAGCAAATCGTAAACAGAGAATACAAATATCGGACGTGTTATATTATATAGTAAAAGATTAGAAATTTTAGAGTAAACAAATGTCAAAAAACTAAATTCGCTTCATTCACTTGTCAAACTTTGACGTAGTCATTCAATGTGCAAGTTTCAATGACATTTAATCAATGCAATTAGTTTAAACTGAAAAAAAAATGATAAGCCTCATTTTCTGAAGATAAGTAAAATAAAACATTTAATTATTGAAAAAAAAAATACTTTTGAGGACAAACGTCATCGTCAAACATTTTCAATATCAACACATATCTTGAATTAAAAATAATAATACTTACATCAAATTTTTTCTTTGCATGAACAAAGAAAGAATTATTCTTACGTGTTTGAATATTTCATCATTTGTTTAATTATGCTGACTGTTTCAATCAAAGATTAATTGATATACAAATTGTTAATGATAACATGTAATAACATTGTGATAATTTTCAGAATCTAATTGAATAATTTTGTACTCATGGCAACTGTTTTATTCAGAGTATATCATTAGTCGAATAAATTCTAATCGAATAACTAAAAAAAAGCATATATCGTGTTTATAAATAGTATCAATTATATTTGTCTCGTATTGAATGCAATTGTAATATAATATTAATGGTAAAATATGTTTTATCGACGTTTCACTTGCGTCAGTTTTGAATAAAAAATTGTTTTTTCATTATCTTGAAGATAGTTTAGAAAATATTCAGTATACGTCAAAGAATCGCGTCAAATATTTTTTCTAATGAAGAGTAAACAGTAAATCGCTTTAACAGGTGTATGATATACTTGAAAAACATTGACTTAATGAAATTTTAGTCATTAGATAAAGTTACGAAATCTAAGATTTAACTTTGTATCTGCATAAATGAAAATTAATACATGTATGTTTATGTATTTATACATACTTTATAGTCTCCTTAAGAGCTTATCCTATTCCGATAAGAAATTCCAGATTTATTTTATACACATCTGGGAAGTAAAAATATATTAACACAAGACATGATTTTTTTATTCAATTATTTTGCATTTCGTTCTTATTTTACAGCAATTAACAATCAGCTCAAAGTCCATAGAGTATCGAGCAACGCAGGGTCACAGAAGATAGTTTTAAATAAAATGCTTATCGATCAGATTAATTGTATAATATGATTTGCAATTATTTAAATATTGTGCGCGTGCACTGATTAGAGTAATTATAAATTACAGATTAATGGTTCAAATTGTCAAAATAGATAAATACAGCGTCTAAGTAATATTTATTTATCTATAATTGAAAAAATATATATGACGTTTGCGAAAACTATGGACTTTCTGAAAAATTGATAAAGAAAGAGCAATTATCTTTCATTAATGATAATTTATTAAAAAGGCTTCGTTCTCAATAAAGTAATCGGTTCGTTATAATATAATATGCGTAGTTGTCTAAGCTATAATATTATCTGAAATAATAATTTGTTCAAAGCGTGTCATGACTATTCAATTTCATATGCATATCGTTCCAAAAATTATTCGTTGTAATCGTTAATTAATTATGTCGGTATTAATTGATGTTTTATTAATTTAAAAAGTTTTTTCATATCTATTTAAAATGTTCAGTAAATTGTGAATATGCAATAACAGGAAAAGTTTGATCGAATAAAGTTGTTTGCGCTGGTTTATTCCAATCTTATAAATAGATGAAATTAGCATATTATAATTTTCATAGTATGAAATAATTTTTAATTTGAATTCAACTCTAAATTATTTTTTATCATTTGGCTTTAAAATAATTTAAAAGACAAATGAAAGCTATAAGTTCAAAATGAATTAGAAACAATTGAATTCAACATTTAGTTAAATTAAATTTTCTATATTTGACTCTTAACTCTATTATTTCTATCAAGTATATCCAAAATAGTAACTAAAACAATTTTGGACAATTGTTCTAAATTTTGACACTTCACTATATAAATTTGTGTATTTAAGATTAAATACATTTTTATTCATATACAAGTATACTTTTTAAGTGATTTATACTGCTAAATAGAACAGCCTAAAATATTCGTTTCTCAAATATTATTTGTAGCTAATTAAATAATATATTTACACATGTAGATGCCTACATAATTTGTATATTGTTTTATACAGAGTTAAGAGTGTATTATTTTAAACATATAATAAATATCGTAAGAATATTTAGAAAAAATAGTTTAAAAAAAAATATATTTTTTTTACAGTAAAATCACCTTAACTTCAATTACAAAAAGAAACATTGGTGATTCAACTCAACATGGCGCCGAATATCCAACATGGCAACTAATCGAAAAAAAAAAAATTGCCAAAACATCACGGATCAACAGATGTATTATAAAACAAACAAACACGAAAAAAACGATTATGATCCCGTGGCAAAATAAGAAGAAAACGACAACAGTTTCGCCAGATAATGGTACATTATTATCTCAAATGTGGTGCTGAACAAACGTAATTGTAATCGTCCATTGTAGTGGACGACATGTCCGCCATGTCTTATCGTGTTTATTTACTATATACCATTTTTTTTTCGTGTCTGTAATGAAATATTGACTGATGTAACACCTTGGTGAGCTTGCCGCTTAATCAGTGACGTTTGATTCCACTGTTTAGCTGCAATTTTACTGTTTTGTTACTATTTCACCATGATTCTTCTGCTCTGTAATGAAATATTGACTGATGTAACACCTTGGTGAGCTTGCCGCTTAATCAGTGACGTTTGATTCCACTGTTTAGCCGCAATTTTACTGTTTTGTTACTATTATATTTCACTATTTCACCTTGATTCTTCTGCTTTTCCGCAATTCTTCCGGTTTTCAACAATTCTTCTGCTTTTTCATTATTCTTCTGCTTTTTCAAAATTCCCCAGCAATTCTTCAATTCAACTGTTTTGCCATAATTCTGCTGTTTTTCAAAATTATACTGTTTTGCCACAATTCTGCTGTTTTTCATAATTTCTTTTTTTTTATTACTGCTTTGCTTTAATTCTACTGTTTTTACATTACTTTTCTTTTTTGACACGATTTAAATGTTTATTTATGATTAATTGCTTACTTTTCAATTGAATGTTTAAAACAAATCAAAATAGGGGTTGGAAAAAGTTGGGCTGATGGCATTTACCTAATAAATATATGCCATTTTTAAGTTAATTTTGTAGGTATTTGTTTAAAAAAAATAATTTACATACATTAAATCGATTATAAATGTAATCACAATGGGATTTTTAAAAATAGGGCTCACTTCAGTAAACTTTTTAATGAGTTTATGTTATTAGTTTACGTTAAATCATAATTATATTATTTGCGATAATCGATACGTAATTAATTTGACTTCAATCAAGGTATTTTGTTAAATACGTCACTTCCATGATATACAATAATATCTGTTTCACTTTATTTCACTATGTTCATGTCACGTAAGACGCTTAAATACCAAATTGATAATTCTAGTGGATAATAAGAAAATTTGCACAAGAATTTCTTATTTAATAAGAGATAATTAATTAATTAAATTGTATGATTTGAGTAAAATTTCTCGAAAAATCGATTACGCATTACAAATGTTGAATTTATGAATGATTGTTGGATGCAAGCAATTCATATCATTTGACGAATGTCAATTTCATGTCACATTTTGTAATTTTAACACAAAATGGAGTAAAATAACGTTTAGATAAATGTGTTAAAGGATTTGTAATATAATATTATGATCCAACAATGAATTTTGGTAAATATGCAGCTGAAATTCATTTTTTCGACTTGTACAAATACTTTTAGATTAAATCATTCAAAAGCATGTTAAGGACTAACTCACATTATTTATTTATTTGAATGAAAATTTATCTAAAATATAAAACAATTCTTAGAAAGTAACTGATTAAGGACGAACATAATGATTGATACTAAATATAGACGGATATTATAGAAATGCATCTTGGGTTCAACAAAGATCAAGATCTGAACCTTGACACAAAAATATAAATTATATTTTACAAAGGATTGAAAAATCTTTTCATTGTTTAAAAAAAAACGACATTCCTCCACACTTCCTTACTCTTACGTTTAATTATTATTTACACGTGATTATAATTAGAATAATCGGAAGAAAAATATATTTTTGCATTATGTTTACTATAATTATCACGTGGTGATAACGAAAGTCGATAAATGTAAACAAAAATCAAATATTGTGTATTTATTAGTTTTAACTTTCAACATACAATTGATCAATCGTTAAGTTTATATTAGGTATACTAATAAATTACTATACAAACATTATTGATTCGAACCAAATCAAATTTGACTATTGAGTCAATTTGACACTGAAAGTGACTCTGTGAAGATTCAAATTATAATTATTTAAATTTAATTATTGTTTGAATCTACATGAAATATCTGAAAATTATTGTATTAGTATCAAATGATCAAAATGTATTTTTTTCCAATAATCGTTCGCATTTGGTTAAACTGAGAGTTCAAGTGTCAAGGTGACATGAAAATTAGACGAGATGTCAAAATATTATGCTCTTAAAATTTCAATAGACAAATATGCTAATTTATAAGAAATTGTCAATCAAACGTCGAAAAATATGTAGCGATCCATCAATAATCGTCTGATAGATGAGATTAAATTGTAAAAGTCCGTGAAAGTTGAAAAAAAATTGTTAATCGTCAAAATTGAAAAATAATGACAATCACTATTTCTTCGCAAAGTAAAACTTGTCAATTATTTTTATCATGTACTATAAATATGAATTTGATTTGTGTTAATGTAAATCTAGTTAAAACTAGTAATCTATTAACAGTTGTACCTAATAAAGATTTTTTTTAATACCTTTGTCATAGAATAAATACAATTTTAATTCGTAAACATTGACAAATTTCACTTTTTACCCCAAAAAAATATGAAGTATGTAATAATTAAATTCACAATGATGAAAAAGCATTGAAAAATGTTTTCGAATAAGAAAAATATTTTTCAGCATGATCAGTATTGTGTTCATGTGAATATTTCACGATGTTCCATGTATCATTGACTGTTCTCGCAATAGAAACATTTGTTCAAACAAAAGGCTGTGTTAATTGCTTTGGAAAAACGGCTTAGTAATGAAAATTGTTGGAAAATACGCATAAATGTATATATATTTGAAAATAATATTTGCCTATTGAAAATGTTAGATCATTTGATTGACTAATTCATTCTTTTCATAATGATTAATTTTGCGATAACAAGAAATGAGTAATGAATTTCTATAAAAGCTTTTCATGAAAGTATTTACTTGCACACAAAAGCGTCATTCTTTATTGTGTGTCATTAATATTGTATTACCTAAAGTTTTAAAATATCTGCTATAGAGCTTAGTGTGCACAGCAAATAATTAATTATTAATAATATTTGAATTAAATTTTCATCATTTGTCTGATAGACATATCCATTATCATAGACTAAATGTTTTTTTGAAGTACCGAGCTAAAATTTTCAATTTTGTTGAATATAAAATTACAATTTCCATGCGATTTTGTTGAGAAAATTAAATCATTAATTTTATAAAAAAATAAATTAGCAATCAGACATAACAATACGAAAACCTTTTATTATGAAAATTCGAAGAAATTATTCTAAACACAGGCTGAAAAACTTAAGAAAACCCTACAATATCGATCATTCCAGTAAATTCTATACACTTTCAATACAATCGTAAATATTTTTAATTATGAAAACGGTCTAAGTCATATTTCTTTCATTTTGTGGTATTCAACGATTTTAATTAAGCATAAATTCGAACACAAAAATAAAATAAATTTATTTCATAAGTAGATTGCAATTTATTACAAATTCGTACAGTATATTATTGTACTACTAATATAAATGGTAACTTCATTTTTTTTCAAATTTTCGACTTAAGTTAGACCACAATCATAATCATCGACACATACATATGTGACTTATTGGAAATCGACACGTCTCAATGAAAATGGAAAAAAAAAACTTGATCAAACACCTGATTCTACAGAAAAGAATGTAACATGTGAATAATTGCGAAAAGCAGACATCTTTGACTGTTGATACGTCGTACGCGTTTTTCAGAATTTCGTATAAAAACGTCGGGAATTTTCATAACAATTACAGTTTTCGTTTTCGTGTGTACCTCTGAAGACATACACGCACTATCCGAAGATGGAAATTGGCTTTTTGCTGTGTCTTGCTATCGCAGGAGTTAGTAATTATCGATTGGAATCAATTTTGGATCGATTCGTATAAATGTGACGACATTTTGCAGTCCACGGTCATAATATGATTGTGCTTTCGTGTGGAGTACATATTGTGCGCGTTGTTTTGTTCTGATTAAAATACACTTGCAAGTATTTTGACCCTTAGAAAAATTGCTATTAATATATTGTAACACTTCATAAACACGATTACTGTGAAATATTTCATTTTGAGAAATTTCATAACAGAATTTTGATGGAAATCTTTTGTATGTATGCCATAGTGAAGTCGTTATTTTGTGCGAAATTTTCGGTAGAAAAATTCAATTTTGTTAGTGATATTATAATTTCACTTTGGGTTGTATGTACCAATTTAACTGATCAGTGAAGATTGTATAAAATCCGTTTCAACTTTATATAAATCCCGATAAAATAAAATAAGAGTGTTATGAACAGAAAATTTTCGACTCGACCTAATCGATTTTTCCGCCAATATACTTATTGATGTGATTGTAATTTTACTAATAGTTCTTAAATTTATATGAATTAGCCGAAATCTTAAATTATCTGTGACTGCTGAAGTTAAAAGTGCTTCACATTTCACCTATATACACATTCAGAAAATTTATTTATGAAAAAAGTTGTATAATCTTATGTGTATAGATACGAAAATATCCGTTGAAATAGTAAATTCATAATTATACGATCGATAATAAATAGATTCTCTAATTTATTTTAACCTTCTAACTATATTATAGGTAATTTTTCAAATATAATTTTAGATTTTCCAAATGGCAGAATCAAACGTTGTAAGATCATGGTGTGATGAAAATGGTTGTCACACCGCTTTACCTGGTGGTGGATTTTCCAGTGCAGGAGCAGGAGGCGCTATCAGTGTCACCGATTTTGGAATAGGATCTGCAGCATTTGGAGGCAATGCTTTTAATTTTGGATTTCCTAAACCACCAAAGATCCCAAAACCACCAAAATGCGGTCCCAGCAAAGGAAACGCTCAAAGTTCTTCGTGGAGCAGCGGCAACAATAATCAAGGAGCCACCAGCTTCTCGTCCAGTAGCAGCAAAAATGGAAAAGCTCCTAAAACATTCACTTACACCACTGGAAACGGAAAAGCTACTGCTTACGCTGATAATGATGATTCCACCAGTTACTCCAAGAGTAAAAGTGGAGGATGTTGCAAACCCAAAACAGTCGCAGAAGCTACTGGATCTGGAGTAGCATCGAGCACTGCAGTTAACAATCAAGGAGATGTAAGTCGATCTTATGATGGGCCAAATTACAAGAGAAACAAAAGAGCAACTTCTCCTTGTGGAAAAGCCAGTTCTTCAGCATCTGGTACAGGAACTGCTACTTCCTGGAGCAGTAGCACTGATAATAAAGGAGCTACTAGCTTCTCGTCCAGCAACAGTAAAGATGGACAAGCCCCTAAAACTTTTACTTACACCACTGGAAACGGAAAAGCTACCGCTTACGCTGATAATGATGATTCCACCAGTTACTCCAAGAGTAAAAGTGGAGGAAGTGGCAAACCCAAAACAGTCGCCGAAGCCACTGGATGTGGAGTAGCATCAAGCACTGCTTTTAACAATCAAGGAGCTATGAGCCAATCTTATGATGGACCGAATTATAGAAGAGACAAGAGAACACCTTCACCCTGTGGACAGGCTAGTTCTTCGGCTTCAGGTACAGGTACTGCTACTTCTTGGAGCAGTAGCACTGGCGATAAAGGAACTAGCGTTTCCTGCAGTAAGTGTGGCGGTAAAAAACCACCAAAAACATACACTCAAACCACCGGTGATGGAGTAGCAACTGCTTATGCTAAGGATGGAAAATCTAAGAGCTGTTCAAAGAGCAGATCTGCTCCAAAAACGAGAAGATGTTCATGCAATCCATACTCCGATGATTACTTTTCAAGATCTTTCTATTAAATTTTCTTGTAATTGAGAGAAAAGTTGACCAATTTAATTAAAAAATGGAAAGAAGATATTAAAAATATAATGTATTCATATGATATTTACAATATGTAAACTGATATCTTATTGTTCATGTTAATTAATTGAAATAAAATTATAATTATTGAATAAAATGCGAAAAAATTGTATAAAAAAGTTTCATCAAAAAATGTAGTAACTACATACATCAAAAACAAATTTGACGCTATTTGAATATGGTTGAATAGTGCCCTTCTACCTTCGCTACTTATTAAGATTTTAGTCCCTTCATACCTGATTCGAAGTGTAAAATAAACTGACAACTACTGTTATTATAAAACATTCATGTATTTTTCATGTAATCAAATATAGGTAGCTAAGTATAATATTATTTCAAAAACACAAATTAAATTTCATGCGTTCAATATTTTAATGTTTTCTAGATTGAACTAGTTAAAGTTTTTGTGTCATACAAATTTTTAGAATATAAACAAAAATAATATGGAAATAACTTTTTTTATTCTTTCAAATTTATATTTATACTTAGCAATGAACATTTTTCAATAATTAATATTTTCATCCATGCAAGATAATTTGTACAAATCTAAAAAAAACTTTTAAAACCCATTGTAAAAATGCTATTATATTTTATATAATAAACATAAATATTTTGTAAACAATGATTGAGTACGATCCAGTTTAAAAGTCACGAGAGCGAGCGATACAGAACGAGCATCCAGAAGATTCTGGATTATTCCAGATGCAGACGTTATCTCAAATTTTGATGTCAATATGTCAACGACTCCCTAATCGATTCCACGCGATGCATATGAGCAAAAGTTTGAGTTTGCGCAGTATACTGATCACAAAACTTATAAAATCGCAAAACTTTTTGCAGATCATACTCAGAATGTAAAAAAAAAATTATGGGCGAAATGACACCATTAAATTATCTTTTTAACAATGTTAGAATGATTCTCGTGTTTGGTGATCTATAATTTTTTTACTCTATTTTCTATATTTAGTGATACATGCGAGCAAAGGCTATCTGAAAATTCTACACTTTCTAATGAATCACAAAATATGAATTGTGATAAACAATTTATTTAAAAGGCTAGATTAATTTTAAATTTTAATTAAAAGTCTTAATTTCCTTATTAGAACTGTAGTGAGGTTTTAGATTTTTTTGGAAAATTTAAAAACATAGTAAGTATATTGTGAGAAATTTTATTTCAACGTTTAAAGATAAATACAGATCAAAATTGAAAAACAATATAAATGCATCATAATCACACTGATTGTATTGGATAGTTATTTACAAAAATTATAAAAACATAAATTGACAAAATTTTAATTTACAAAATAAAATATGTCCCATCTGACAAAATATCCACAATGTTCAGGTTTTATAATAATAAAATAAAATATAATACAATTTTATAAAAAAAAAAATTGATTCAATGCTTCAGTTTACACTTTTTTTGAAAACCAAAAACAGTGAGCAAGGATTGTTGTGCAACCGTTTCGCTATTGCTCCTTTTCAGACTAGATCGCTTATTATTAATCGTCATTTTTTTAGCTGTCTTATGAGATTCTTCAATGCGTTTTACATTACTTTTAGTTATAAAATTATCATTTTCTTCAGATTCCAATACAAGCAAATCTTGTGAATACTCAGGTGTCAGTAAATCACAAATGTTCGAAGAACTTTGAACAGTTTTACTAGTTTCCACTTTTCTAAAGGGATTTCTAGATGGACTAATTTTGTCAATATGAGCTTCGGGCGATTTTTCTATTTCAGAATTGTTACTAGAATCGTTTATTTTTATATTTGAAACCATGTCGATATCAAGATTATTTAACGGTTCACTATCGAAATTTTCTATTGAGGATTTAGGAGTATTTTCATTGAAAAATCTACTTTCCACTATCACATTTTCGTCTAGTGTAGTTCTTTTGAATTTACTCAAGCTTGAAAGCTTTGAGAATGAGCCATGTTTCATGAGCTTTCTGTAAGTTTTATCTGATTTTTGTAAAATAGGAGAAGTATCTTCTGTACTTGTTTCCCTATTTAGCTTTTTAGGACTACATAAAAGGCTATTGTTGAATGGATCTTCAGAATACTGTGTTTCAGGAACTATTATGTTAGGTTTTTCAGCCGACGGCTCATTACAGTACATTGATTTCAAATCATCTATACTGAGACTGAAAATCGATATGAATCATTGAAGTACAGAATAAATTAAATATTCAATATTTTAAACTCATAATACAATTTTAATACCTTCCAGTTTCATTAGTCACTGATGTATTCATAACCATTGTTTTTAGAGGTCTGGATTTTGGAATAGTTATCGCAGGAGAAAATTCTTCTATTTTCTTAGGCTTATTCATAAATTCTAAATAACCTTCTTTCCAAATGCTTCTATGACGAGCGATAACACACTGCGTCCATTTATTTGTTTGACCACCTGAAGGCTATACAATTATTTTAATCATAAAAGTTAGAAAAACATTATACCTACATACAATACAGAAATAAAATACTTTGCAGTTTTCGTCATCAGGATCCCAATTGTCCATTGGTTTCAAAGTGAATGGGTCTAAATTACCAATGGCTAATTGAAACGCAATATTTTTATCTAATAATGCACCAGCATTAGTACAATGTTCTAAATTGACTCCTGAAATTATCAAATTATTTAATATTCAATATTTTGCATTTTAGTGAGAAATAAATATTACCTTCAGTGGAATTCAATGGCACCATATTCCTATCAATTGGATCATAAACTAGTTGATATTTAAAAGTTGCTTCAGCCTTAGCAAATCCATCTCTGTATTCATCAGTTATTTTTAAGTTACTTTTGTTAAAAAATGAGGGTATTTTTTTGATGGCCTAAAAAAAGTTCTGTTAATTTTGATAATACAGCATTTTCATTAAGAAAAATTAAAGTTGAAATTATCACATTGGTTACATCTGGATCACGAGTAGAATTAATGAATTGCCTAGCTTTAGCTAAACCTATACCGGGTAGCGACGGTAAGTAATCGCAACCGGATAATATACACATTTGTAAAAACTTATCAAAATTATAACGTTCTAATGGACATTTCATAACTAGAGGTAGTTTTTCACTTTCCACAATATTCCCGTTACCGTTCAAATCCATTTTAAAAAATATCTGAAATGAAAAAGTATTTGAATACACACATTTATGAGTATCGAATGAAATTCAATATATACCTTATTGCAACCGAACAATAGGAGGTCAGAGTCTTCAGTTATGACTAGTTGAGCGATGCCTCTCCGATTCAAATAAGCTAATTGTGCATCCGCTTCGTAAGGTGCTACGATACAATCGACATTAATTTTTCTACACTCTTTTATAAGTTCGAGAGCCATTTTATGGGTGACGTCCACAGAACGCCGCATTTGTGTCCGCGCTTCTTCAGTCTATAGGAAAATAATCAAATTATTTATGACAATTTCATGATTCTTCAATAGATTTATTGAGTCATACCTTTCCTAAGCGTAAAAGTTCAGCGGCTCTGTCTTTGGCGATTTTTCTAGATCTAAAATGCACATACCATATTGGATAAAAATAATAATTTAGAAAATCTGAAATTAGGAAAACGATACTAACTCTCTTCGCTTTTGTTCGGTGAGCAACTTAGCAGGTAAGTGACGTCCGTCGAAAACAAGAATCGGTTTTATATCGTGCGAGAGTAGCATGTGTACATATTTCATGCAATACTTTATATGCCTATTAGAAAAGAAAAAAACATAAAACATACAGTAATAAAGAAAACTAGATTTTGAGGTGTCTATGAGCCTCTGCAGACGACAGAATTTCTGTCGGCGGGAAGTTTAGTTGGGCAATTTTTCACTATAAAGTCGTAATGGCTCTCAGAAATGAAAATTAACAGGAATGAGTAATAGTATATTAAATTAAACAAATTAATTTCGTATAATATGAAATACTTTCTGCATAACGGTGCTGGTTTGTTTGGATAGTATTCCAATTCTAGTTAAATATATTCTATTTCAAAGTAAATATTATCAAATTCAAAGTTCAATTGTTTAGTATTGTACGTCAGATGGTTATATCGATGGCACAAAGTTTAATAAGTTGGGATAGATTATTTTTTCATTTTTTAAAATAAGATGATTGGTTATGTTCTAATTCAGGTTAGGTTAGATAGAGTGTCATTTCGTCGATATAACCATTTAATTTTAAGACTAGTTAAAGTTTAGTGAGAAAACAAATGAAAAGATGAAATAGAATATATTAGATAATTAGAAAAGCTTCATATGAACGAATGATATAAGTGAGATTACATGTCTGTGGGCTGATCGAGGGCCAGCTTGTCAGCGCAGGAGAAGGTTCCTCTGTGTAACCAGCAGTAGGAGTCGATGGCTGCTGCCTCTCCTCGGAACTCGGAGACGTGAGCTGGTCTCGAGGCCGCAGACGCGAACCCCAGCAGCCCCGTCACCCCCATTATCCTACTTCTATCTCAACTTCAACATCTACAATAGCCATCCATGCGAATATAGTTCAGATCAGCTGTCAGTGTCAAAATATACCTCTATTCGCGCGCCAAACGTTGCCAACCTAAACTTTTTTGTATACACGTGAGCGTTGCCAACGTTACGCGTTGTATCGCTTACAAAAGATAGGACCCTCGATTCATCCTTTTGTTTTTCGCTTCCAACTTTCTTTTGGAACCCATTCCTAAAAATTAGTATCAATACACTGCGTGAAATACAGAATGTTCCCCGGGACTTTGCCAACTTCTGCAATTTTTTTTTATTTTCACCCCCCACCTTTAAATTTTACCTCTTCCCCCCTCTGCCATTGTCGAATAGCGTAATTCCGTTCACTAGCTTGCACAGGATTCGAAACAGCTTTTGGAAATTCTCAGAAATCGTGACTGCGAAAATAATGGATTCCCGGAAAGTCTAGACACAAAAACCGAGTTCGAACTAAATTATTATTGAATATCTGTTTTAGTTTAACACTGCTTGTTTAAGTGAAATTAATGGGACTATTTAGATGGTCAGTGAACTTAATTAACTGTATTTATCAATTTTCATGTATGCTTTGTTTATTTTAGATGATAAGTCAAGCAAGATTCAATCGAATTCGTAATTGATTTTTCTTAATAATAATAATGACAACTTATAAGTTATAAGTGACTAAATGATTCGCATTTTGTCTCTTGAAAAATAAATTGATTAAAAAAAAGACAAAAATAAGGTAGCTAAAAAAAATAATTTATCTGAACTGTACGAGCTAGTGAACGGAAGTACGCTGTATATGACTATGGCAGAGGGGGAAAGAGGCAAAATTTGAAGGTGGGGGGGGAAATGAACAAAAAATTGCAGACAATTACAAGACTATTGGTACCACTCTCACTTCTCTATCTTGATTCTAAGTCACTTTAAATTCGCTTAGAAGTTGGCAAAGTCACGGGGAACACCTGTACAACACAGCACAAAAGTGTTCATACAAAAATTGTTCAGATTGCCATGAGGATGCTTTTTGATCATATAAGATCATTGAAATTTGAAAAAAAATTAATAAACATTAGAAATTTGTAATTTTGCACTAGTTTTTTGTATAGATCTACTCTGTTTTTCAATTCTGCCCAATGGTAATTTGGACTCTTATACCTAATTATAGTAAAAGATGAAAATAGATGATGAAAAATACCCCTATAAAAACAAAACGGTCATATTTCAATATTTTCATATTAGGTACATCTGTTATACCTATTGCAGACTTATCAACCAATATAGGTGCCTGGGTACCTAGGTATATGAAATTTTGGGATTGTACACATAATTTATGTAGCTTTGCAGAATCATGCATTACAGCTGAAATTTTGTAATGTGTATTAAAACGATATCGGTACACCCAAATATAGGCGAATATTCAAAATAATCTAATTAAATCAATATTAGTATTCCAAACATGTTTCACGGTAGTATGTTCAATTATAAATTCATACAGACTCATTGATAATATGTTTTCATTGGAGTGCCCACTGAAATAATTCAAATGATTTATTATTTTGTAGTATAGCGTAATTTGTCATATAATGGAATTCGTCTTTATTATTATGGAAAGATACATATTTTACATAGGTATAATAAGGTATGAATAAAAAATAGTGCTGCGAGATTCAATTGTTTTTAATATCAAAAATTAGATTTGATCATGTCTGTCACAGAAAGAATGGCTTTTGTTCGTGTGAGTGCGTGTGTAGTGTTCCCACCTAACTACCCACATGTGTGTATTGGTGATCTTTTGCCAGAAACTAATCTAGTCAAATGCAGCTCAATATGTTATATTTGGAAATATTGAAAAAAATATGCAACTCAGAACAAAAGTGTTCAAACAAAAAATGTTCTAATTGCCAAGATGATGCTTTTTGATCATATAAGATTGTTGAAATTTAAAAAAAAATCAATAAACATTAGAAATTTGTAATTTTGCACTAGTTTTTTGTATAGATCTACTCTGTTTTTCAATTCTGCCCAATGGTAATTTGGACTCTTATACCTAATTATAGTAAAAGATGAAAATAGATGATGAAAAATACCCCTATAAAAACAAAACGGTCATATTTCAATATTTTCATATTAGGTACATCTGTTATACCTATTGCAGACTTATCAACCAATATAGGTGCCTGGGTACCTAGGTATATGAAATTTTGGGATTGTACACATAATTTATGTAGCTTTGCAGAATCATGCATTACAGCTGAAATTTTGTAATGTGTATTAAAACGATATCGGTACACCCAAATATAGGCGAATATTCAAAATAATCTAATTAAATCAATATTAGTATTCCAAACATGTTTCACGGTAGTATGTTCAATTATAAATTCATACAGACTCATTGATAATATGTTTACATTGGAGTGCCCACTGAAATAATTCAAATGATTTATTATTTTGTAGTATAGCGTAATTTGTCATATAATGGAATTCGTCTTTATTATTATGGAAAGATACATATTTTACATAGGTATAATAAGGTATGAATAAAAAATAGTGCTGCGAGATTCAATTGTTTTTAATATCAAAAATTAGATTTGATCATGTCTGTCACAGAAAGAATGGCTTTTGTTCGTGTGAGTGCGTGTGTAGTGTTCCCACCTAACTACCCACATGTGTGTATTGGTGATCTTTTGCCAGAAACTAATCTAGTCAAATGCAGCTCAATATGTTATATTTGGAAATATTGAAAAAAATATGCAACTCAGAACAAAAGTGTTCAAACAAAAAATGTTCTAATTGCCAAGATGATGCTTTTTGATCATATAAGATTGTTGAAATTTAAAAAAAAATCAATAAACATTAGAAATTTGTAATTTTGCACTAGTTTTTTGTATAGATCTACTCTGTTTTTCAATTCTGCCCAATGGTAATTTGGACTCTTATACCTAATTATAGTAAAAGATGAAAATAGATGATGAAAAATACCCCTATAAAAACAAAACGGTCATATTTCAATATTTTCATATTAGGTACATCTGTTATACCTATTGCAGACTTATCAACCAATATAGGTGCCTGGGTACCTAGGTATATGAAATTTTGGGATTGTACACATAATTTATGTAGCTTTGCAGAATCATGCATTACAGCTGAAATTTTGTAATGTGTATTAAAACGATATCGGTACACCCAAATATAGGCGAATATTCAAAATAATCTAATTAAAACCAATATTAGTATTCCAAACATGTTTCACGGTAGTATGTTCAATTATAAATTCATACAGACTCATTGATAATATGTTTACATTGGAGTGCCCACTGAAATAATTCAAATGATTTATTATTTTGTAGTATAGCGTAATTTGTCATATAATGGAATTCGTCTTTATTATTATGGAAAGATACATATTTTACATAGGTATAATAAGGTATGAATAAAAAATAGTGCTGCGAGATTCAATTGTTTTTAATATCAAAAATTAGATTTGATCATGTCTGTCACAGAAAGAATGGCTTTTGTTCGTGTGAGTGCGTGTGTAGTGTTCCCACCTAACTACCCACATGTGTGTATTGGTGATCTTTTGCCAGAAACTAATCTAGTCAAATGCAGCTCAATATGTTATATTTGGAAATATTGAAAAAAATATGCAACTCAGAACAAAAGTGTTCAAACAAAAAATGTTCTAATTGCCAAGATGATGCTTTTTGATCATATAAGATTGTTGAAATTTAAAAAAAAATCAATAAACATTAGAAATTTGTAATTTTGCACTAGTTTTTTGTATAGATCTACTCTGTTTTTCAATTCTGCCCAATGGTAATTTGGACTCTTATACCTAATTATAGTAAAAGATGAAAATAGATGATGAAAAATACCCCTATAAAAACAAAACGGTCATATTTCAATATTTTCATATTAGGTACATCTGTTATACCTACTGCAGACTTATCAACCAATATAGGTGCCTGGGTACCTAGGTATATGAAATTTTGGGATTGTACACATAATTTATGTAGCTTTGCAGAATCATGCATTACAGCTGAAATTTTGTAATGTGTATTAAAACGATATCGGTACACCCAAATATAGGCGAATATTCATAATAATCTAATTAAAACCAATATTAGTATTCCAAACATGTTTCACGGTAGTATGTTCAATTATAAATTCATACAGACTCATTGATAATATGTTTACATTGGAGTGCCCACTGAAATAATTCAAATGATTTATTATTTTGTAGTATAGCGTAATTTGTCATATAATGGAATTCGTCTTTATTATTATGGAAAGATACATATTTTACATAGGTATAATAAGGTATGAATAAAAAATAGTGCTGCGAGATTCAATTGTTTTTAATATCAAAAATTAGATTTGATCATGTCTGTCACAGAAAGAATGGCTTTTGTTCGTGTGAGTGCGTGTGTAGTGTTCCCACCTAACTACCCACATGTGTGTATTGGTGATCTTTTGCCAGAAACTAATCTAGTCAAATGCAGCTCAATATGTTATATTTGGAAATATTGAAAAAAATATGCAACTCAGAACAAAAGTGTTCAAACAAAAAATGTTCTAATTGCCAAGATGATGCTTTTTGATCATATAAGATTGTTGAAATTTAAAAAAAAATCAATAAACATTAGAAATTTGTAATTTTGCACTAGTTTTTTGTATAGATCTACTCTGTTTTTCAATTCTGCCCAATGGTAATTTGGACTCTTATACCTAATTATAGTAAAAGATGAAAATAGATGATGAAAAATACCCCTATAAAAACAAAACGGTCATATTTCAATATTTTCATATTAGGTACATCTGTTATACCTATTGCAGACTTATCAACCAATATAGGTGCCTGGGTACCTAGGTATATGAAATTTTGGGATTGTACACATAATTTATGTAGCTTTGCAGAATCATGCATTACAGCTGAAATTTTGTAATGTGTATTAAAACGATATCGGTACACCCAAATATAGGCGAATATTCATAATAATCTAATTAAAACCAATATTAGTATTCCAAACATGTTTCACGGTAGTATGTTCAATTATAAATTCATACAGACTCATTGATAATATGTTTACATTGGAGTGCCCACTGAAATAATTCAAATGATTTATTATTTTGTAGTATAGCGTAATTTGTCATATAATGGAATTCGTCTTTATTATTATGGAAAGATACATATTTTACATAGGTATAATAAGGTATGAATAAAAAATAGTGCTGCGAGATTCAATTGTTTTTAATATCAAAAATTAGATTTGATCATGTCTGTCACAGAAAGAATGGCTTTTGTTCGTGTGAGTGCGTGTGTAGTGTTCCCACCTAACTACCCACATGTGTGTATTGGTGATCTTTTGCCAGAAACTAATCTAGTCAAATGCAGCTCAATATGTTATATTTGGAAATATTGAAAAAAATATGCAACTCAGAACAAAAGTGTTCAAACAAAAAATGTTCTAATTGCCAAGATGATGCTTTTTGATCATATAAGATTGTTGAAATTTAAAAAAAAATCAATAAACATTAGAAATTTGTAATTTTGCACTAGTTTTTTGTATAGATCTACTCTGTTTTTCAATTCTGCCCAATGGTAATTTGGACTCTTATACCTAATTATAGTAAAAGATGAAAATAGATGATGAAAAATACCCCTATAAAAACAAAACGGTCATATTTCAATATTTTCATATTAGGTACATCTGTTATACCTATTGCAGACTTATCAACCAATATAGGTGCCTGGGTACCTAGGTATATGAAATTTTGGGATTGTACACATAATTTATGTAGCTTTGCAGAATCATGCATTACAGCTGAAATTTTGTAATGTGTATTAAAACGATATCGGTACACCCAAATATAGGCGAATATTCATAATAATCTAATTAAAACCAATATTAGTATTCCAAACATGTTTCACGGTAGTATGTTCAATTATAAATTCATACAGACTCATTGATAATATGTTTACATTGGAGTGCCCACTGAAATAATTCAAATGATTTATTATTTTGTAGTATAGCGTAATTTGTCATATAATGGAATTCGTCTTTATTATTATGGAAAGATACATATTTTACATAGGTATAATAAGGTATGAATAAAAAATAGTGCTGCGAGATTCAATTGTTTTTAATATCAAAAATTAGATTTGATCATGTCTGTCACAGAAAGAATGGCTTTTGTTCGTGTGAGTGCGTGTGTAGTGTTCCCACCTAACTACCCACATGTGTGTATTGGTGATCTTTTGCCAGAAACTAATCTAGTCAAATGCAGCTCAATATGTTATATTTGGAAATATTGAAAAAAATATGCAACTCAGAACAAAAGTGTTCAAACAAAAAATGTTCTAATTGCCAAGATGATGCTTTTTGATCATATAAGATTGTTGAAATTTAAAAAAAAATCAATAAACATTAGAAATTTGTAATTTTGCACTAGTTTTTTGTATAGATCTACTCTGTTTTTCAATTCTGCCCAATGGTAATTTGGACTCTTATACCTAATTATAGTAAAAGATGAAAATAGATGATGAAAAATACCCCTATAAAAACAAAACGGTCATATTTCAATATTTTCATATTAGGTACATCTGTTATACCTATTGCAGACTTATCAACCAATATAGGTGCCTGGGTACCTAGGTATATGAAATTTTGGGATTGTACACATAATTTATGTAGCTTTGCAGAATCATGCATTACAGCTGAAATTTTGTAATGTGTATTAAAACGATATCGGTACACCCAAATATAGGCGAATATTCAAAATAATCTAATTAAAACCAATATTAGTATTCCAAACATATTTCACGGTAGTATGTTCAATTATAAATTCATACAGACTCATTGATAATATGTTTACATTGGAGTGCCCACTGAAATAATTCAAATGATTTATTATTTTGTAGTATAGCGTAATTTGTCATATAATGGAATTCGTCTTTATTATTATGGAAAGATACATATTTTACATAGGTATAATAAGGTATGAATAAAAAATAGTGCTGCGAGATTCAATTGTTTTTAATATCAAAAATTAGATTTGATCATGTCTGTCACAGAAAGAATGGCTTTTGTTCGTGTGAGTGCGTGTGTAGTGTTCCCACCTAACTACCCACATGTGTGTATTGGTGATCTTTTGCCAGAAACTAAACTAGTCAAATGCAGCTCAATATGTTATATTTGGAAATATTGAATAAAATAAGCAACACAGAACAAAAGTGTTCAAACAAAAAATGTTCAGATTGCCACGAGGATGCTTTTTGATCATATAAGATCGTTGAAATTTAAAAAAAAATCAATAAACATTAGAAATTTGTAATTTTGCACTAGTTTTTTGTATAGATCTACTTTGTTTTTCAATTCAGCCCAGTTGTAATTTAATCTCTTATACCTAATTATAGTAAAAGAAGAAAATTGATAATGAAAAATACCCCTATAACAACAAAACGGTCATATTTCATTATTTTCATATTAGGTACATCTGTTATACCTATTTCAGACTTATCAACCAATATAGGTGCCTAGGTACCTAGGTATATGAAATTTTGGGATTGTACACATAATTTATGTAGCTTTGCAGAACCATGCAAAACAGCTGAAATTTTGTAATGTGTAGTAAAACGATATCGGTACACCCAAATATAGGTGAATATTCAAAATAATCTAATTAAAACCAATATAAGTATTCCAAACATGTTTCACGGTAGTATGTTCGATTATAAATTCTTACAGACTCATTGATAGTATGTTAACATTGGAGTGCCCACTGAAATAATTCAAATGATTTATTATTTTGTATTTTAGCGAAATTTGTCATTTAATGGAATTCTTCTTTATTATTATGGAAAGATACATATTTTACATAGGTATGATAAGTTATGAATATATAACAGTGCTGCGAGATTCAAATGTTTTTAATATCAAAAATTAGATTTGATCATGTCTGTCACAGAAAGAATGGCTTTTGTTCGTGTGAGTGCGTGTGTAGTGTTCCCACCTAACTACCCACATGTGTGTATTGGTGATCTTTTGCCAGAAACTAATCTAGTCAAATACAGCTCAATATGTTATATTTGGAAATATTGAATAAAATAAGCAACACAGAACAAAAGTGTTCAAACAAAAAATGTTCAGATGGCCGCGGAGATGCTTTTTGATCATATAAGATCGTTGAAATTTAAAAAAAAATCAATAAACATTAGAAATTTGTAATTTTGCACTAGTTTTTTGAATAGATCTACTCTGTTTTTCAATTCAGCCCAATTGTAATTTAAACTCTTATACCTAATTATAGTAAAAAAAAAAAATTGATAATGAAAAATACCCCTATAAAAACAAAACGGTCATATTTCATTATTTTCATATTAGGTACATCTGTTATACCTATTTCAGACTTATCAACCAATATAGGTGCCTAGGTACCTAGGTATATGAAATTTCGGGATTGTACACATAATTTATGTAGCTTTGCAGAACCATGCATAACAGCTGAAATTTTGTAATGTGTAGTAAAACGATATCGGTACACCCAAATATAGGTGAATATTCAAAATAATCTAATTAAAACCAATATAAGTATTCCAAACATGTTTCACGGTAGTATGTTCGATTATAAATTCATACAGACTCATTGATAGTATGTTAACATTGGAGTGCCCACTGAAATAATTCAAATGATTTATTATTTTGCAGTTTAGCGAATTTTGTCATTTAATGGAATTCTTCTTTATTATTATGGAAAGATACATATTTTACATAGGTATGATAAGTTATGAATATACAAGAGTGCTGCGAGATTCAAATGTTTTTAATATCAAAAATTAGATTTGATCATGTCTGTCACAGAAAGAATGGCTTTTGTTCGTGTGAGTGCGTGTGTAGTGTTCCCACCTAACTACCCACATGTGTGTATTGGTGATCTTTTGCCAGAAACTAATCTAGTCAAATACAGCTCAATATGTTATATTTGGAAATATTGAATAAAATAAGCAACACAGAACAAAAGTGTTCAAACAAAAAATGTTCAGATTGCCACGAGGATGCTTTTTGATCATATAAGATCGTTGAAATTTAAAAAAAAATCAATAAACATTAGAAATTTGTAATTTTGCACTAGTTTTTTGTATAGATCTACTTTGTTTTTCAATTCAGCCCAATTGTAATTTAAACTCTTATACCTAATTATAGTAAAAGAAGAAAATTGATAATGAAAAATACCCCTATAAAAACAAAACGGTCATATTTCATTATTTTCATATTAGGTACATCTGTTATACCTATTTCATACTTATCAACAGAAAGAATGGCTTTTGTTCGTGTGAGTGCGTGTGTAGTGTTCCCACCTAACTACCCACATGTGTGTATTGGTGATCTTTTGCCAGAAACTAATCTAGTCAAATGCAGCTCAATATGTTATATTTGGAAATATTGAATAAAATATGCAACACAGAACAAAAGTGTTCAAACAAAAATTATTCAGATTGCCACGAGGATGCTTTTTGATCATATAAGATCGTTGAAATTTGAAAAAAAATTAATAAACTTTAGAAATTTGTAATTTTGCACTAGTTTTTTGTATAGATCTACTTTGTTTTTCAATTCAGCCCAATTGTAATTTCAACTCTTATACCTAATTACAGTAAAAGAAGAAAATTGATGATGAAAAATACCCCTATAAAAACAAAACGGTCATATTTCATTACTTTCATATTAGGTACATCTGTTATACCTATTTCATACTTATCAACAGAAAGAATGGCTTTTGTTCGTGTGAGTGCGTGTGTAGTGTTCCCACCTAACTACCCACATGTGTGTATTGGTGATCTTTTGCCAGAAACTAATCTAGTCAAATGCAGCTCAATATGTTATATTTGGAAATATTGAATAAAATATGCAACTCAGAACAAAAGTGTTCAAACAAAAATTGTTCAGATTGCCACGAGGATGCTTTTTGATCATATAAGATCGTTGAAATTTGAAAAAAAATTAATAAACTTTAGAAATTTGTAATTTTGCACTAGTTTTTTGTATAGATCTACTTTGTTTTTCAATTCAGCCCAATTGTAATTTCAACTCTTATACCTAATTACAGTAAAAGAAGAAAATTGATGATGAAAAATACCCCTATAAAAACAAAACGGTCATATTTCATTACTTTCATATTAGGTACATCTGTTATACCTATTTCATACTTATCAACAGAAAGAATGGCTTTTATTCGTGTGAGTGCGTGTGTAGTGTTCCCACCTAACTACCCACATGTGTGTATTGGTGATCTTTTGCCAGAAACTAAACTAGTCAAATGCAGCTCAATATGTTATATTTGGAAATATTGAATAAAATATGCAACACAGAACAAAAGTGTTCAAACAAAAAATGTTCAGATTGCTACTACGGTGCTTTTTGATCATATAAGATCGTTGAAATTTGAAAAAAAATCAATAAATATTAGAAATTTGTAATTTTTCACTAGTTTTTTGTATAGATCTGCTTTGTTTTTCAATTCAGCCCAATTGTAATTTAAACTCCTATACCTGATTATAGTAAAAGAAAAAAATTGATAATGAAAAATACCTATATAAAAACAAAACGGTCATATTTCATTACTTTCATATTAGGTACATCTGTTATACCTATTTCATACTTATCAACAGAAAGAATGGCTTTTATTCGTGTGAGTGCGTGTGTAGTGTTCCCACCTAACTACCCACATGTGTGTATTGGTGATCTTTTGCCAGAAACTAAACTAGTCAAATGCAGCTCAATATGTTATATTTGGAAATATTGAATAAAATATGCAACACAGAACAAAAGTGTTCAAACAAAAAATGTTCAGATTGCTACTACGGTGCTTTTTGATCATATAAGATCGTTGAAATTTGAAAAAAAATCAATAAATATTAGAAATTTGTAATTTTTCACTAGTTTTTTGTATAGATCTGCTTTGTTTTTCAATTCAGCCCAATTGTAATTTAAACTCTCATACCTTATTACAGTAAAAGAAGAAAATCTATGAATGTTTCATTGAAATAGGTACCTATTTCATATTTTACAACATACCTACATAACATGAATTTACTTTTCATGCCAATTTTGAGTCTTCAATAATTTGATATTTCAATAATAAAAAATAATTTATCCAATGATAGAGGGAATTTCATAATGAGTACATTAAATGTCCAAAAAATGAAATACAGGATACTCTTTTTATTGAAATATATTTAATTTCTACAATTCATTTATTGAAATCAAATTAAAATCACAACACATTAGATACACGAATGTATAAAATATAAGTATTATAAAAACGGTAAATGCACAACATTGCATTTATCGTTAAAAACTTACAATTCATTGCACATTTTTCAGTATTTCGTTAAATAAAATATGCAACTAAATTAAAAACATTTTGAATTGAAAAAAAAAACATAAAATACATAAATATGGCATTTTTTTTCATATAATCTTTGTTATTTTGAAAAATATTTTTCATCTATAAAAAGCTTTTATAGGCACTGGGTAAAGATTGACAAATGTATAGATTCATTAATACAAATAACGGTTCATATAATTACATAAATTTTTCGATATTTATAAAATAAAATACAATCTATAGTAAATTGTTGAATGTAAAATAAATTCTAGGGATCAAAAGAACAAAATAAATCATAAAAGTTAAGAAAAAAAATTCTTTTGAAAATACAAGAATTTATAAGAGATTTCATCTTATTTCACATGAGATCAATTCATATTAATATATTATATTTAAATATCTTTACACAATTTATACATTCATTACAATATTAAAAACTTGTGTAGATTTGATATTAATTACATTGTTATGAGCTTTAAAATAATATCACAAAATCCAATAAATTAATATTATAAAATGATATGATTATTATATCTGAAAATAATAAATTTCGCTTATTTCCTAAATAGATCTGTGTGTACAAAATAAATGGCAATGTCACAAATATAATTACAAACCTATTATTTTACATATTAGATTCAATTAAAGAAATTACAAGAAAATTATCAGTCTTTCAACTAATTAAAATACATTAATATAACAATATTTTATACACAAAAGCAAATTGTACTATTTTCAAAGAAGGTAAAAAAGAACAGGAACAATATTTACACTCTCGTTTCGGCATCGTCTTCTGTCGTAGACTTCCTATAATCAAACATGATCTCCATATAATCATAAATTATAGACTTTTAGAATAACCAAGGTTGCATTTATGAAAGTATATTTACCCGGCACCGATATAAGAATCCCTAGAATTTTATATTATATAAAATAAAAGTGATTTTATTTAACAATCTGATTCATACAACCGCCACCATCTGTTAAAAGTAAATGAAGTGAGAAAAATGTTAGTGATGAAAATTTCAGTGAATATGATTAAAAAAAAGTGTAAGATAAAAATGAGAGTGAAAAAATGTTGAAAATTCTAGAAATTTGTAACTTACTCGCTAGCTTCGTTCATATTGGCCAGAGGTGCTACCATTTGTTGAGACATATCTGAAAAATTATCGATTCCTTAGATACATAAATATAATAAAATATGCAATCATTATGATAATGGTCTAAGTTTTTTTTGCTTTGGGATTGTTGTTTTCCATTTTTATTCATTAATTTTTTTTCAATTCAGACAATTTTTTATAAATTCAGAATACTTTATGATATAGGTATGTGAATTAAACACATTATGCTTATTTTTAATTTTTTTGACTTAAGCCACTGTGATAATTTTATAAAAAAATATTGAAAACCTTGATGGTTGTTTACAACAGGTGAGGAGTTGATTCCTCGAATGCTAGCATGGTCTTCTTCAGCTGAAATTAATACATAATAGAATTAGTGACATTGTACATACCTATGTATAAAATATGGTTGTTTAATATAAAAATATAAACCTGTATAGGGAAATAAATATTTATCGTGAGGATGATGCTTTTCTGAAGATTCTGACAATCTATCAGTATAATCAATAGACGGATTTACATACTGGTTCTCAAAATTTCTCTGATAGTCATTTTTGAGGAATCCTGCAATGCCAGAATCTCTAAAATCTCTGGACCCGTAAACCCCATTTTCTCCGTTCAAGAATTTTGTAGGGCTATAACTGTAGTTTTCTTGTGAAGATAGATAAGACTTTGATCCATATGGAGGTCGATAATGATTAGATCTCATAGCATACTCTGACTCGGTTTGCATAAAATGAGGATCGTATGGTGTTTGATGCTTTTCAGATGGCAAACAATATTTTCTATCTCCATATTCAGGTTCAATTCCATATCTGTTTCAAAGGTATCAAGTGAGTATCAGAAAAACATTAGATTTTTCATAAATAGGTAGTTATTGTTACCTGTTATCAAGAGGAATTCTAGATTGTTCAATGTTGGCTACATAGGTTTCATGAATGTTTTCCAATATAGCTGGTTTCATATTGTGGTGTTTATTCAAATGATACACAGTGTCTGAAGTTAAATCAGGATTAGGTAATGGATTTGGAGAAGGTGTCTTCGCTAATGGCATAGCCGATATCATTTCATTATCGGACCCTGTTTCTTGTGACCAACGTCCTATTTCACCTTCCACTGAAAATTATCATTTGTTAGCAAAATGGAAAAACATAATAGGAATGAGAATTTTTAACAAAATTTACCTGGATTGGTGATAACATTTGGAGTCCAGCGAGTGTTTCGGCTAGTCATAGCTGTTTGAGGTGATGTTTCCGTTATATTCGATAAATATCCAATATTTTCTACAAATTTTTCGAACATTAATATTGAAATAGGTGTCTACCTACTTTTGATATTTCAATTATATAGGTAATTTCAATACTAAAATAACTTACCTGTTGGTGCAGCTTTGATGGTTCCTCGTCTATCAGAAGTGTCTTCATCATCACTTGAATGACTGGAAGCAAGATCGAGGCTTCGACCTGCGCTACCATCAGAATCACTATCAGAAGCGTTTCCAGCTGTTGAACCCCGAGGTTTGCGAGATCGGCTGGAGGCAGGATCTTCTGGATTGTTGGAAATGAATATTTTATCAAATGAAATCAATAAAAGTTGATATGAAAATGAATAAAATCAAACCTTCTCGATGCCTATGCAACGAAGAGTCAAATCCACGTAAATATGAAGGCATATCACTTGTAGAATTGTAATTTGATGTGGATGTGCTTGTATGGCGCATATGACCATCACTCCTGAAAATAATAATAACTTTAGGATAGAAAATCATTAATGATGGCTATGTGATTATATTCAATAATATTTTACCTATAAGGACTTGAACTAGTTTTAGTTGTGCTTCTGGAAGTTGTGCTAGATGCAGATATTCCAATATTTCTTCTGGCAGTAATTCCTTCAAGACCACCAGTATTGTGATAAGCTAACGCAGACCTGGTAGTAAAAAGGGTTTTAAATTTTTTTCATATCTTTTTTAAATTCTGAGATTTTTCTATTCTAAAAACAAACCTATTCCCAGGACTCATAGTTTGACCGCTGTTTCCTGTGACTGTAGAGTTATCAAGTAACGGAACTTTTCTACCAATGCATCTTAAAAATGTTCTGTTAACAAGAAGATATTTTGTAAAGGTTTTCTATTTAAATATAAATAAGTAATTTATGTGATGAAAAAAAACCTATGAAGATTTTCTCGAACGCGAATATTGAAAAGACAATATCCGAGTAATAAAGTTATTGCATGTGCTGGTAAAGCAGCCAAGAGTCCTAAAGATAAGGCTCCACTGGAAGCACCTCCGCCACCTTCGCTCGCTAATAATAAACAAGTAGCGCCTCCAATAGCAATCATCGGAGCAGAGATAACAGCGACGCATACTAGACTTCTGCAAAAATATAACATACACATAATATTTTTTCTATGAATGTGTTAAAAATGTACATAATCATAAATATTTGGAATAAGATAATCACCTGAGATTTCCAAAGCCTAATATATGATCTTTGAGAGTGAACGCAGCTTGTACAGCAGATGCGAGAGTTATTAAACAAAGTATTCCCAAAGTTATAGCTGGTATTACTATCCACCAGACTAAACTTTCATGCCAAGATATCCAGCAACTACAAAAAAAAAAAAAGAATTTCAATAGAAAATAATAATATTTCATATTGATTTAATTGAGAATGAATATAAACTAACAATAGAGTATTGCCATATTGATGAGCACGAACTCCAGCAGCGAGTGCGACTATGATTGCTGGAGTTCCATAACCAAATGCTAAATGTGCTCCAGCTGGACCATGATTAACATCTCTTACTTCACGAACCATTCTACGCAGCTGCCAAGCATCTACGGTTTGCCAAGTGCAGCAACACATCCACCAATAATGGAGTACCATGGCTATTAGTTTACATGCAAACTGAAATAATATTGTTTTATGTTAAGTTTATATTTGGAAAACATTATTTGAAAAGAATTAGACAATTACTTCATTTGCAACAAGAGAATTTCTTCCTTTTAGAGCTATCACATATAATAATTCCGACATGAATACTGAAAATACTAAATTTTTGTGAATAGTATTAGATATAGTCGCTGCACCTCCACGAACTAAGCACAATGCAAGTAGAACTACTAGTAAAATTGGTAAAGATAAACAAAATGCTGAATATGATGAAACATCCTCGAGGAGTGATGGTTCAGGTATGTACTGTAAAATGAAAAAAAGGTTGATAAATGTAAATATGAGTAGTAATTTCATATACCTAAGTGTGGAATGGAAATAAATTCTTACTTCTAAATCAACAACATCGATGAGTACAGCAAAGGTAGAAAGATGATTACAAGTACAATTCACATATAATGGAGTGTTTGAAAATGAATTCCAATCATAATCGACATCAGTTTGGCATCCGACACGTGACCATTCACCGACACTGAAAATTTAACATAAAGAACATTAAATGTTAGGTTTATGTTAGATTTAGACAGCGATTTTTTTTTCCTCACCCTCTGGTGTAGGTCCAGTGTACACATTGAGGATTTATCCTTGAATTGAATCGAATAGGTTCTATGTCCAGCCACAGTTGTAATCTTATAGGTACACGAAGGCTCATATCACTTAAAGATTTGTACACCAACTTTTTCATATTATTTCCATCAGAACTATCTGAATTTGTATCAGCCGTGAGAGCTAACATGTATGGTTCATTGATAGGAATTTTACCATCATCACTTTGGAGATCGGGATTTATTAAGAAACTTGCTTCATTTTCAGCAGGATCTCTCGCATATGGATCGATTTCGACTTTTTTGTAATGAGGCTTGATTATTATCGGAGGATGTTCTGTTGTCATATTATCAGTTTTTAATTTTACTACTTTAATTTCTTCTACAACATTATTTTCTTCTTGATTATTACTTGGTGGCTTATGAGCATTCTTATTGCCTCGAGCATTGTAGTTTATCGAATTTTCTGACATATCTATAGCATTTGATTGTGTTTTTGCATTTTTCCAAATGGGTTCAGGAACGAGAACTGCAATTTGCATGATTGTTGAAGCGATACGCAACGGAATTCCCCATCTTCTTGCAACTGAAGGTCCACATCTTCCGGGTAACAATGTTCCAGTATTTTGAGACCATTGTGTGTATGAGATTACAGCACGAGACCAACTATCATCTTTGCCTATAACATAGAAAATAGTTAGATTTAAAATGTTTTCTTGAAAAAAAAAAATCCTTTCTTATTATAACTACCTTGATTATCAGTTGATTTGATTCCTAATAGATCAAGTGGGACATAAATTTTTGAATGCTTATCGAATTTGTTGGTGTTTTGTAAGTAATTGTTATATTTAGGGAATGAAATCATCATACTGTTGCTCTTTTTATGATATTTGGTTATTTTTCCACTGGATAAGTAGCCTAAATTTTGCATTGGAGAATGTAAAAATGAAGAAGTATCAGGTAAAATCACTTTTTCAGTTGTATATTTTTCAGCTGTTTGTTTCTTATTGAACATTTGTGATGATTCAAAACCATATATTGATTCAGCTGTTACTATGTCCATTCCGAAAACTTAAAGAAAAATCACAGAGTTTTATAAGTTGGATCACAGTTTATTGATTAGGTTATACCTATGTATAATTTCATACCTAAGTTATTTGAAATTGTTTCAAATGGATTTGTGTAAGTATCGTGTTGATTTTCACCAAGAACAGTTATATATTGGTCAAATAATTTCATTAATCCATCTATGGAGCGACCTTTTAATTCTTGAATACGTTTCCATTGTTCGGAATATTGAGGTAACACAATATTACTTGTAGATTTTATGATATTCTATAAAAAAAATAGAGAGCCAAAAATGATTTAACAAGAAAGAACTAAATTATAATTGTAATAAGCAAATTATAACCTTGATGTAATCTTTGTCTTGACTATGAGTCAAATTCAATCCAGCTTGTTTAATTTCATAATTTAACAGTGCGGTCAGGATACCCTCAACAATCATTATATCAGAACCGTAAAGTATTGACGTTTCACGCGTAGCTATCATCATATTTTCTGCTAATTTCACACCGACGAATGTGTTAATTTCAAGTTCTCCGATATCGATTCGTTCCAATTGTTTTTTCAGATGAGTGAATGTAGAACTTGTGCAGTTGAACATATCAGGTTCTCTCCATGGAGGTCTCATGTCAGCTGGTCCACAAGCTCTTGAACCTTTACCGGTGGCTCCAGATGGACATTGGGCTTCTTTAATCTCTCCGAATTTACTTCTATCCCACCAAACTCCAGCAGCCATTGAACGAGGACATCCATCGTATACAACTAAAATAAAATTCAAATAAAAGTACATATTTTTATTTATTTATGTGAATCATTATAAAATACCTTGACATCCTTCAGAAGTGACTTCAGCATAAGGATTTGAACAACTATCACAAGCTCGACTGATAACTCCAGGACGACAATTACACTGTCCAGTTAAAGGATCACAATCACCTCCGATGGAGCCAGTACTATAGCATTGGCAAGGTAGACAATTAGTACTGTTGAGTGGTTGATAATGATGTTCCTGAAAATGGAAAGAAATATAATTTTCATGATTCAATAGGTAAATCAAAAAATAATAACACTTACTCTACAATAACATTGTCCAGTAGTTTTATTGCAATCAGGATGATAGCCATTTTCTATTTCGCACTCGCAAGGTCCACATTCGTCACTGCCCCACCAGCCTGATGGACACGGTCTAGACTTTTGAATATCACAATATTCGCCGGAAAACAGTTTGTCGTCTATACAATTGCATTTGTATCCTTTAGCGAGTGATTGATCTGCCTCGCAAACACCATTGTATCCGCAAGGTTTAACATCGCAGATCGGACGGCAATCATCGCCAACTGTGCTACTTTGGCAGACACATTCAGTTGTATCCCATTTAGCTCTACACTGTCCCTATTATCAAAATTAAGAGATTATTGATAAGTTGTATAGGCATATTAAAGGATCGATATTTCAAATAGCAGTTCAATAGTCTATGATAACATCATATTATATTTTTACTAATGACAGTTAAAATTTAAAATAATAATTGAAATACTAGCTTTTAAATAAATATTATATGAGTACAATGTACCTGTGCAGGACAAGCAGACAATAAACAATCGGCTCGTGAATGGCATCCATCTCGAACATTTTCTTTAAGCGTAGGACGATTTAAAACTGATTGAGGAGTTCCGACTCTGACATCCTATAATATTATATTATTTAAGCTGAGTTTTACGAAATATTGTGTTACATTTGTATATTAGGTTTTTGTAGATATAGAAATAATTACCTGTATGCATCCTTCAAAGTAGCCATATTCAGCAGCAAGGACACTTCCGATTGATAAAGAATCAGGTCCTCCCAATAAAATTTTTCCTACGTACAATCCTTGAATTTTATTCCCAGACATAGGTAGTAGTGTAACTCTGGATCCGTAATCGATTCCGACAGATAAATCTGATCCGAGCCATTTGATTTCGATTCTGTGCCATTCTCCATCAGATAAAATTGTTCCAGGTAAAAACATATTTTCATTGTTATATGCGTAATGTAATAATCCAGATTTCAGCTGAAAAAATATAATAAGCAATCAAATAAATGAAATAAAATGATAATGTATTTAAATTGGAAATAATATAATTCTTACGCTGATGATGACTGAGCTGTTTTGTCCAATAAGAATCGACATCAAGAACGAATCCTGTTGCCTAGTTCTGATAGATAAAGCATTAAGCCATGGCAATTGAATTGGTTTTAATGGTGGATTGAATGATAATAAGCCATCTCCGTTGAATCTCCAAGGTTGATTGATTGCTTTAATAAGAGGAAACAGTTAAAAATTGTAATTGAATCGAAATGTGAGAGTATTTTAAATTGAAAATCTTACATTCACTACAATCTTTTCCAGTGAAACTTTCTGTGCATTCACAAAAGTAAGTGTCCCATATATCGTGACATTCAGCACCATTATGGCAAGGATTTGAACCACAGTGAGATCGTTTTTCAGGACAACCGGAAACAGTACCATTATCAGCAACAAAACTAGAAACAAAAATTAATATTTAGACAAATGAAATTTCAGTTTATCCAAATACAAATTTTAATATCTATTAATAATAGGTATCTACCTATTTAAATCTATGAACTTATAATCAATGTACAAATCAGATATACATCCGATGAAATCTTTAGTTTTGACTTGAAAATTAGAAGGGAGACTTGGCAATCCACCAATTTGTAGTGGACCAGTGAGATCGAGGAATCTGAAGTATAAATATGAAAGTTAAATAGTGATATATTATTGAAAAATGTGAAAAAAAACAGTTGTATTAACCTATGACATGTTTCAGTGAGAATAGCACATCTTTCTGGAAGTATATGTTCAGTTTTGTTAGCACAAGCCCATTTGGATCCGAGTTGAGAGGCACCAGCTAATGATAAAGCTGCGTCGCAATCGTCCACGGATAAGATAGCCGTCTAATAATATAATTGCACATTATTAGCAATAGTAGGTATAGTATAATACATAGATATGTGGAAATGTTAAAGTATATCAAAATTCACATACCTTATTGATATAATGAACCTCAACAGTGTGCCAATTTCCTTTCGTAACACCGCCAGGGACAGCTACAGAAACAGTAGACACACTGCCACCTAAGCTAAATGAAAACTGAATATTTCCCCCAATGATTTCAAGAGATACAAAGTCGTGTCGTTCATTGAATCGGCCATTGTAAAATAAAAGACCATTTGGATGTTGAGTGGCGAATCGAAGTTTAATATGGAGTCTATGGCGTTGTTTCAAGCTAGGGAAGGTCAGAAATGAAGTTCGAGAGAAACTTCTTGCTCTCAGTTCGCACAAATCAGTAGTATGGTTTGTATCGATGCTACAGCCTTGACATAGAATACCTCCTTCGCGACGAGGTGCACATTGTGATCCGCCTTTACAAGCTTCTCCCAAAGATGAGCAGCTGGCTTTTTTTAGTATCGTTTCGCAGTTTATTCCTGATGGTTTACAAAATTATAATGAAACCAAAATAAATAAAATTAAGTAAATTTAATTAACTTACCAGTATAGCCTTTGGGACAAACACAAGTATAACCACCTTCCTTTCTCATACAAGTACCGTTATTTTGGCAAGGACTAGAATAACATAAATTCACTTCGACATCACACAAATAATGTTCTTTTGACCCTACGATTAAATAAATATTTTAACAATGTTTGGGATTCAAATGATTAGCTAATTTTATATTGTGTTTTACCCGTGAAACCTTTTGGACATTGACACGCAAAGGTTGTAACTGGATATATTGGTCTGAATAGTACAGTTGGACTATGGATGAAACCGGAAGCATTTCCAAATTTCAAGATTGTGAGGCATTCTTCAAAGTTGAGACAGGGCTCCCGCATACAAATGTTGTCATCGAACGGTAAAACCTGAACAATAAATAAATATTAGTACCAAATAATAACAATTCGTGAGAAGTTTTATTTTAATGAAGAACAACCTGAACTGTTGCGAGTCTTGCCAAGATAGCTCTGTTCAAATATACTCTTTCTTGAAGATAAACCGGTGTATAAAATTGAGCTTCGCCTGCAGCGTCAGGTTTTCTCGCAGAAAAAGATATATTGAGAATTTTAGCATTTAATACAGTATCATCCTGTAAAACATTTTTAAGTTAATTAGTGTTATCGTTCACAGTATCAATGAGCATTTAATAGATAATTACTAACTTGAATGCTGAATACATAAATGTTTTCTTTTGGACATGGAATTATTGCAGCTAATCCATCAATGAAGAATGTAAGTAAAGGCGAAAGAAAAGCTTCAGCGGTCATGTCATTTAAGCGAATGGTTACAGAATTATAAAGCATTTCTTCAGTGATAAGTCGCACAGAGAGTTGCATCATGGCTTTCACTTCATTTATTCCATCTGTTGATTTATAGCAAGATTATTATTTAGTGTTTAATTCTTAATGTATTCATGTGAATTTAAATAAGAAAAAATACCAGAAACGGAAACCTCCATAGTGGCTAATCGTGGAACATTTGTGTTGAGTTGGGGAGATAATGTGAGTCCACCAGTAGTCTGATTCATCATGATTAAATTAGCATTATTGCCAGAAAGGACTTTAAAATTTAACTGTAATAATCAAATTTTGATATCATTAATAAATTCTAAAGAATTATTTTGAAAAAAAAAAAAATTCTCACTTTGTCTGTAACATCTGCGTCAAAAGCGGGAACTTTTCCAAATACTCCAACAGGAAAACAATCTTTGAAGTTATTGAAGACAACTTGGAAGTCTTTCAAAATGGGAGCATTATCGTTTACATCAGTTACAAGTATTTCAACATGAACATCGCTTCTGAGAGGTGGACTTGCAGCTCTGATTATCAGTTCATATTTTTTGCGAGAACTTTCATAATCTAAATCAGTTGTAGTCAGTAATTCAGCCCTGTCTGATCCAGGTCTTGTTACTAAGGAGAAGCTGTTGGAGTCATCTCCACCTTCAATGTAAAAATCAATTAACGTTTTGACATCATGTGTTAAAATAATTTTGGATTTATGGTTGTACCAATGATAGAATAATGAACGATAGCATTGACGCCTTCATCAGGATCGTGAGCGTGTATTTCTCCAACGGTCGTTCCAATTGGACTATTTTCAGCTACGTATAATACCAATTTGTCATCTTCAAAAGCTGGAGGAGAGTCGTTTACATCTTCAATACGAACGTGAACTAAAACCTAATAAATCAATGTATTGAATTTATTTCTAAATCAGAAAATCTTATAAATTTTTGAATATATTTCTTACAGAAGTGCTTAAAGCAGGAGTGCCTCTGTCAACTGCATAAGCATACAAATCATAAGCTGGAACCGATTCCCTATCTAAGCCTTTATTAGTCCTTATGACTCCTGAAGAATGATCAACAACAAATGATCCATCATCTCGATCCTTTGATGAGAGTTCGTATCGAATTCGACCATTCAAATTAGTGTCAGCATCAGTCGCAGATACTTGTGCAACAGATGTGCCTGTAAAATGAAACGAATTATAAGCATTATTGTATTTTCAATTGAAAATAATCGATAAGTATCATACCGATCAATGCATCTTCTAGAACGCTAGCTGAATACATCGGTTGTTTAAAAACTGGTGCATTGTCATTGACATCTGTTACAGAAATTTCTACATCGGTGGTATCAGAATGTGGCGGGTTTCCTCCATCTCGAGCAGTAACAGTCAATAAATACCCTGGAAAAAATTGGATTAAATCAATGGGAGAATTTAAATTATAATGTATCTTTATACTCAAATATTTACCACTCAAAGTTTCTCTATCGAGTAATTTATTAGTGATTACAGCTCCAGTTTGAGGATTTATGACAAATTCTTGATCAAGACCTGATAAAGCTTCATTATTTATTTCTCCTCCAAGCGAATAAGTGATTTGTGCATTAATACCAACATCACTGTCAGTTGCGGAAACAATGAGTACAGTTGTTCCTATTGGAGCATCTTCAAAAACCTGGTCAAAAACAGAGTCGATTAGTATTTTGAAGAAAAAATCAAATCAAGATATGAATGTATTTTATACCGAAGCTGTATAAGGAGCATTTTCAAAAACAGGCGCAAAATTATTTGCATCAGTAATATTGATGTAAACTGTAGCAGTATCACTCCGACCTCCAGAATCAGAAGCTGTAACAGTTAAAACATATCTTCTTTCTTGTTTGAAGTCCAATGGTTGAGCAACAGTTATGAGGCCTCGTCCATTTTGTGAAGTGATGGCAAATCGACCTCTGGTGTTTCCACCAGTCAACTCGTAATGTAATCTGAAATATTCAATTGCAAAAATAAAAGTTTCATGAAAGAATTAACAAAAAAAAAGCTACCTGCTATCCTCATCAGGATCAGTGGCGACGACTGTGACTACGGGTGTTCCAGGAGGTTCATCTTCGGCTAAGCTTGCCTCATACTGATTGGGATCAAATCTGGGATCGTTATCGTTGACATCTTGAACAGTTAATGCAACTGAAGCAGTTGCTGATTTCGGAGGCACACCACCATCCGTTGCAATAACCTATTATTTATGAAATTTATGTTAAGTTATCATAAAATACTTTAAGAAGTAAACAAATGTAGTCTTTACCTTAAAATTGAATTTCGATTGCTCTTCTCTGTCCAATTGTTTTACTGTATAAATCCAACCAGTGCGAGGTTCAATTGCTAATGGAAACTCTTCCTTTCCTCCCAACATTTCCAAGTCTCTCTCGTCTATGCTATATGTGACTTCTGCATTTAGACCTTCATCTGCATCATATGCTTGGACCTATATTATAAATTTAATATTAAAATATTCGCATAACACTATTATTAAACTAAATTTGCTACAACTTACTCTCACTACACTGTATCCAGGAGGTATACTTTCACTAACTGCTTCTTGAAACAGTGATGTATAAAACCTTGGAGCATTGTCGTTAACATCTTTGATATTAACTAGAAGTTGTGTGGTATTCGAACGAGGAGGACTTCCACCATCTACACAAAAAAAAAATTTTAGAGAATAATTAATTTAGGGAATATTTACTGCTGAAAAATCTCAAACCTTGAGCTCGTATGGTAAGTCTGTAGTTTCTCAACAGTTCATAATCTAAAGGTTTAACTAGAGATACGTCTCCGCTCAAGCTGTCAATTGAAAATTGAAGTTGGGTGTTACCACCGATGATTGCATATCGGATTGCAGCATTTGAACCATAATCAGCATCAGTTGCTCTGTAATAATATCGAGTTTTTATATTGAACAGATTCAATACAATCATTTTATATAAAAAATGTCAAATTTTACCTTATATGAGCAATCACTGGATTATTAGCAAGATTAATATCTTCATTTACTGACACAGTATAAGTTCGCTCACTGAATTGAGGATAATTATCGTTATCGTCTAAAACACGTACGTTTACAGTAGCACTGAAAAAACAGTTTGAATTAAAAATCAATGAAAGTAAAATCGGTAAATTTGTGATTAACATAATAGTCACAAACCTAGCTGTTCTTCGTTCAGTAATAGGACTAGCTTGATCTATTGCATTCACAACAATCGAGTAATGAGATGCCTTTTCTCGATCTAATTGTGATCTAGTCGATAATACACCACTCTTGGAATCCATTCTGAACGTACTCAAGTTTTCTTCGGCATCGTTTGATTCTCCTTCAGAAAACACTGATTCAATGGAATATTCGACCTGTGAAACAATAAAAAAAAAATTCAATACCATAAAAAATAAATTATGATTAATGATGTAGAAATATTTACCTCAGCATTTTGCCCAAAATCCTGATCAGTTGCTTTTAACGTGATTATTGTAGAACCTTGACTGGCTCCTTCTCTTATGGAAGCTTCATATTCTTGAAGTTCAAACACAGGAGTGTGGTCATTGCAATCTAATACATTGATCTGAAAAAATATATTTTATTATTATTATATGTGATAAATGAAAACATATGATATTTGATGAAAGAATACCTGTAATGTAGTAGTGCCAGATCTAGGTGGAAAACTATCATCTACTGCAGTGATTTTGAAATAATGAACATCGACAAGCTCTCTATCTAATTTCGTGAGAGTAGTTATAGTTCCCATTTTTGAATCTACGGCAAACATTCCTTGAGATCTAGCATCCGTTATACTTGACATGGAATATGTTACTGGACTATTTTCTGGATCTCTGTAGAAATAATCTCAGTTATAATAATGAAAGTTGCAATATATTAATAAATTAAATATTTCAGATACTGACCTGGCTCTAACAGTTGTTACTAGTGCTCCAGGTTCTTGTTCTTCAGCAACTGAAACTACATATAACGCTTGGTCAAAAAATGGAGATTGATTCCGTAATTCTCTTCTGACTCGTCTAGCTATATCTGTGTCGTTGAATTCTTGATGATGGTAGACAATTTTGAGTCTGTGTTCCATGTCGATTATGTTTGGAATATCGCACTTATAGCTGAATAATACAGTGACTTTCCACAGTTGCTCTTGAATGCACAGATCATCACTGGCTACGAGATCTCCTTGGGATGATTCTATTTTGAATCTCAAATCATCTACGTCGACAAATGTAATCTTACAATGTTGAATGATAGTTTTTGGTAAGAAAGATGATAAAGAATTCAAATATTGAGATTCTTTCAGACAAATTTGATTCCATTTATCGGCAGTTGGTATTGGAAAACTGGCAAATGTTTCTGAAATCCATTGTTTAGCAACGGAAAGCTTTACATGAATGGACATATCGAAAGGATAATTTCGTTTCCTTCGACTTTTGCGAAGATGAGCAATCTGGAATGTATAGTAGTCCTCTTCTTCGCTGTATACTTCTCTTTTATGACGGCCCAACGTGTTGAACTCAGAGTCTTCCAAAAGCCTCACATCAACACGTTCAAATGGCCGTTTTTCCAAAACTGTGCGTGTTTTGAATTGAACATCCCTTTTCTCACGGTGGTAATAATCTTCAGATTCAAAATCAGAATCTTCAGACTGAAGATCATCATCGTCCAAATGCTCATTGTCGAACTCTTCTTCGTTATGAGACCACTGAGTTTGGGATTCATCTTGTCCACAGCCGGGCCCAGTTATAATTATACGAAGCGGTAAACTATAATAATTGACATCCCTTATCCTATTCGATGTAGAATCGATGTAAATGGTAAAAAGATTCGGATAGAGCACTCCATCGCATCGGAGCCTCTTCTTCAACGCCACCGTGCCCCTATTTTCGTCCACATGAAATAAGTGATGAACGAAATTGGCAGTACGTTGAGCGTTGATCACATAATGCCTTTCTGATCCTAGCTTGTACACTGAAGAATCGAAGATGATGTCTCCCGGAGAAGCCGAGTCTTCTACGAGCAGCAGGTACGATGAGGCCTTTTGCAGCAGCAGCGTTAACATCAGAAGCAGCCATAGAATTTTGGGGGGCGCAGCACCCGACACGAGCCATGTCGGATGGCGCATAAACATCTTCATCAATGTGAACCACCTTCACTATCTGCCCTTTCGCAGTGGATGTTCACCGGATCCGATCATTTTCTGCAAA
The DNA here is from genome assembly GCA_024721215.1 of Cheumatopsyche charites. Classification (NCBI taxonomy): domain Eukaryota; kingdom Metazoa; phylum Arthropoda; class Insecta; order Trichoptera; family Hydropsychidae; genus Cheumatopsyche; species Cheumatopsyche charites. The sequence goes on from CM045579.1 coordinate 2,108,799, forward strand.
TTTAAAAGAAAAATCATGAGTTATGAGAAAATGTAAAGATATTTTATTCTACTTATTATTTTAAGAAAAAAATCTTATGAATAAATGAAGAAGACTGAAGTATCTTCTGACTATATAATAGCGCTATTCTGTGTGTGTGTATGTGTGTTCATGTAACGCTCCAAAAATACGTTGAAATATTCATCGGGTAGATTGCTAGTTAAACATATTAGGTGGACTGATATAAATTAACGTATCAATTAGCGTATCTAGTGGATTTTTCTTGCAGAATACACATCAATTATACCTAAATGTGAAATTTTATTTATACTATTCATATTTTACGACAAAAATCTATAAGGGGTACTAATTGAAACATTAGCACTGATGGGTTTAACTGAAAATTATTTAAGGCTATTTTTTAAATCGTCAGTTATAGCTATTCTTTACAATTCACAAGTATAACTGAGGATAAAACTGTCCACTGATTATTGAAATATTGACTATAATGAAATGAAAATGAAAAATTTATTCGAAGATTTCAGCAAATGCTGAAAACAACTCAGACGGTTAGATTTCTTCAAACTCGATTAATCAACGAAACATTCGAGCAATAAAAAGCCATTACTATCAGAGTCGTTTCAGCGAAATATTCACTTTTCAGACGTGCAATTTTCACGAAACAAATTGCACAGTATATTATAATGCATTTCGAAGTGAAATAATAAGAATACTGCCGGCGGAAGACCGCCATTTCAGCCAAAAGTTTTTCGGTTCATTGGCCGTAAACGTTGCACTTTACGAGCAGTATCGGTTTTTTATGTAGTTCTGTCTGAAAATTTAAATAAAGGAAACAGTTGCGTGTCGAATGCGATTCCGCCTCATTATCCTTCGATTTTTTACCTTTCGAGCATTCTTTAAGAACAATAATATCACAAAGGAAAATGTAGACACGGATTAAAACATGATGGGAATTTTCCGATTGCACAATCGATGCTATTTGTGTCTTAAATTGGAGTTGTCGTATTTATTGTATGACTTATATGCTTAATCTTTCAATTGTATATTAACAATCAGCTAGTGATAACAATTGTTGGATTCCATAGGAGAAAAGAATCGCTAACACGTTGTAAGTAGTTTAACGTATGATTATCTTAATCATCAGTTAGTAGTTGAACTGTCCGTACTTTTTTGAAGTAGAAATGTTATTCTTTTGTTTCCATTAATTTTATGTCTCATCTTTGTCACGGGTATGACATCAAGATGTAGCTAGCCTTACTCAACTAGTGTAAATGTAATTTTGTTTACAGTGTATATTTTTTAATCACTTTTGCATCATAGTTCATTTAATATGCAGATTCGACTAACCGATAATATGAACCTTAATTCATTTCACACTTGAAAGAACACGATGATTGATCAAAAGCGAAAAGCTGCAAGGGGGTTCTGGATTAACAAGACTTCCCAATTTTCTTTTTACTTATATTTTAATCAACGAAAAAATGTAGAGCGACACTTTACCCTGTGTCACAATTTTGGACCACCTGTTCCACTCTCGAAAAATCTAATACATTTTCCCCATTTTTAGATAGAAAATACAAAAATAGACAAGGATCTAAAACAAATACCTTCCAAGTACAAATCCGCATCATACTCTGAATATATTCACGATTTGAAACAAAGCAAATCGAATAGAAATTTGCTTCAGATCTCCAAAAATAACCGCGAAACTTTTCGAATCATTAATCAACCACTCGTATTATATATTTAAAAAGAAGTTTCCTCGAAGGCTCCTCAGGAGAGTTGCGTGCCTACTTCTGATGGATATCGCTCTATTCTGTTTACGCTTAGCTGTCGCCCTTCTAAATAGTTCGCTGTCAATTTGGAAGATGGAAGAGCCACTGGAAGGTAGGTACACATATGTGCCACAAACTAAAGCCATCTTATCGAAAGAGAAGCCTTCGGGGCAACCTTTTAACTTTTTGTCGCTCGAGGGTTCACCAGAAGAAGACAAATCGAATGATAAATTCGAGAGAATCAAATTTATATATGAAAATCTAAGTCTATGTGCATATCAGGAATGATTAAGAGGAACGATTTTGCTTTGTATAACTGCAAACTATTGCTTTTCTCACTCTAATGTGTGAATTTAGAAAGACAACTGTGATAGATTTCTAAATAAAATTTAGCAAAAACCATACTAAATGTTGTCTCAAATGAAAAAAATAGATGAAATTATCAGAAATGCTCAAAATAGTTCAAAGTTCATAGAGTTTCGAGCAACGTCGGGTCACAGTAGTAAATCAAATGATAAATTTGAGCGATTCTATAAATTTATACAGCGGCACAATAAAGCTGAAGAGATTAAACGATTTAAGATACAACGAGTTTTATAGGACTTCATTCTTGGCGACAGCTCAATTAAAGCGTTTCCAACCAGAAGCGATCGACGCAAAAAAGCAGTCAAATAACAGTTTATTTTACATAATACGATAAAATTCTTTTTATACAAAAAAAAATCTTTGAATATATTGTATAAATTTTGGAATGTCCGCGTACGCCTACGGATTTTTTTTTTCGGATAGAAATTACGAGCTTCTTAAAAAGCTAAGATGCTGTTAAATCAATTTGAGAATCACTACTGTATTTTGACCTCGGTTAAGGAAGCAGCTCTCATTTTTGACCTCAAATTTTCACACGAAACCCAAACCGCAACAAAACTCGTTCCGTGCAATTCAAAGCAACATACGTGTATTGAATAAGAGCAAAAAACTCAAATTGAATTACAAATGAAAAATATACAAGGAAGCTTCACAGGAAAATGTAAGAGAATCGAAAAACTTTCATTCTTCCAAAAACAATTTTGTTACTTTTGAAAATTCATAAAAAAATTAAGCATTTTTTTTGCATATTATCTATAGCCATTTCATACTCTATAACAAAATAAACGAAATTGATCAAAATGAACAATTTCAAAACGTTTAATCTTTCAGCGACCACTTTTCATAATAGACTGCGTCTCGCTAAGAATCCACGTATCAATTTGCTTGATGAAAAATTGATCGAATCCTCTTAAGCCTTTTTTTAGCATCTCAACGAACTTTAAACTTTGTAAAAATCGAAAAATAGGTGTACCTTCGACACACTGCATGTCTAGGAAAGTGAATTAGTCCGTTCCAGGAAAAACCGATGAGTCGGAAAAGTATTCAGTTTCTCGCACGATCGATATTAGTGTTATACGTAGGTGTCGTGTTTTTCAGGTGAAACTCGAAACTTGTGTCGTGCCTCTTTTTTTTTCGAGCAAATAAAAAAGTAGTTTCAACCCTCGAAAACCTTTGTAGTGTTTCCATTGAGACGTTCGATCGTAATGAAGAAAAAATATAGGTGCAAGTACGGTGGCCATATTTTCTTTTTGAGGAATTAAAAACATTCATTGAAAGGGGGTAATTATAAAAAAAAAGTTTTTTATTTTGTTAAGAAATTAACAAAGCATATTTTTTAAAATAAAAATCAAGATTTAAATCAAAATTTTGCATTTTAATATTTTTAGAAGTGATTCAAATGCTGTGTCACTGGCATCGATCATGTATTGTATTTTTAGAAGTTCTTTAAATAACCATATTTTTTTACACATTGCAAAATTTAAATGTCATTAAACCTCCACAGAAACAGAACATTTATCCAATTATTTGTTTATCTTTCTATTTCAATTGAATCTAATAGCCAATTTACATACAACTTGCTATTTTCGTTGCTGTTACCTTTTTTGCCTTAATTTTCGCACTTTACTCTCCTCTAGCACATGCGAGAAGAGACAACTAGGCATGAACATAAAGGACAAGAAAAGTAACGCCAACACAAATGGCAATAGCTATATGTAAATACCACATAACAATTGACAATTATAACCGAAAAACTCAATAAAAACGTCAATTAAAAAAAAAAATGATTAAGTCAGAGGACAGAGCATATAAATAAAGGACTGTCCTCTCAAATAAAGGACGTGCGATCACCGCACACACAACTAACAATAAGAACGACAGGTGCGTACAAAAGGCGTCAACTTTCCCCTTTCGGATATGTTTTAATTGGAAATGATAAAAGCGAGAAAAAAGCAAACAAAGGAGGACCGAAAGGAAGGCCAAATGAAGGAAGGGAAAAGTGCGCTTTTTTGTTCCAAGCCAAAAAGGTTGTTAAGATAAGACGTCGTGCACAATATTGGCGTCATAAAAGAGAGTGTCGAAACACGTTTTGTGCATTTTTTCTTCAACGATACAATCGTATAAGCGAAAATGTACAAAAAGTAAATGATATGTGTTCCGTATATAAATACGAATGTGTTTTTTTTTCGAGGAATAAATCGAATTATATGAACGAAAGTGATGAGTTGTAATGCGTGTTACTTTACTTGAAACCCAACTCGTGTAGGTTTTATTGCAACTATCTGTTTACGTAGGGAAATTGAAAAGTTTCAAATTATCGTCTTTCATTGAATATACGGTAGGTTGAAAGATACTCTCTCGTTTCGTTTGTCATATTGAAAAAAAAAAACGAGTTTTTATTATGGTGATAAATTTAAGCGTAGTGCTAATAAATTTGAGTTTTTAAGATGGAAAATAAATTCATTTTAACTGATTAATAGTTCTTTAATCGAATTTATATTTTTTATTTATGATAGCTGAACATTTTAATAACTGAAATGAATTTGAGAATACAAACATAAAATACAACTAAATCTAACCTACATTTAAAAATAGAAAGAAAAACCTAACTTAACGAAACAAATACCATATATTATAATATGATAATAGTGCAAAGTCTATGGGTCTGTCTGTTTATGTAACACTCGGGTTGCAATTTTCTGTAAACAAGATTACATAAAATAGACCAAGATAATGAAGTTTAATAAATCTTATGATTTTATTCTAATCAGGCATAAGATGATATTTTCAACAGGCAGATTCATTATTTTAAGAATAGATTACTTATGGCTGATCTTTTAATTGTTATTTACTCAACTCGACTCAACGTGTTGACTTTTCATCTTAAGGATAAGTTAAGGATTAGGTAAAGGTTGGTCTTTCGTCTGGTCAATGATTTAGTTAACTAACCAGAGAGTTAGTCAGTTCTTCCACTATGAACTATCAAAAATTCACGGAATAGAGACGGATTTTGACATTTCCTAGTTAAAGAATTGACTGTAACTCTCAGGTTAGATAACTTCAGCAGTGAAAACATCACCCTTTATGTGTTCAAATTCTACAGGAGGAAAAGTTAACACGTTGATACATAAAATTGGAGTCGAATAACTAACGATTGAAAGATCAATCCTCAAATTTTTATACAGGAATGTATTAGGAGATCAGAAAACGGAACAAATGAGCCGAAGCCGTGACGCGGCGCAAAGGTATCGCTCGAAATTGAATTCGCAATCAAAATGTCGATAGGCCAAAGTGGATAACCACCAAGACGGGGTGACGTTCGGAATTTTAAAATAGGCAACCGAACCCACCTTCGTACCCTCGTCATAGTTAATGGTTAAATCTCTCGGGGGCGACCCGCGACATGGCGAGGTTAAGCCGAACTAGCCGATCCTCGCGTATCTGTATGGGACCGGGGCTTACAGTTACTGTCCGAAGGTATTATATAGTTCGGAATGAAGTGGTCTTTTGCGAAAATATCTCTTCCGAAGTGAGTTTTGTAGTTTTGTCGACGTACAGTAGTTTTGGGACGACGAGTCGCCGATTTAGTTCGACGGGTTTCTATGGTGAGAGGTTTGCGAAATTAAGTTGAGGTTTTCTAAAATTAATGATTTTTTATCGAGAATAAATAGGATACTGAAATGAGTAATGGTTTTTAAATTAATTGATGATTGTTATGAAAGTAGATCCTTAGATCGTAAAATCAACTGAAAGATCCAGATAAGACTAAAGGTCCATAAGATCGAATAATATTGGCAGTTGAATTCAGATATTGACTAATGTGTAGTTTATATAATACATATAATGCATGAACATTTCAGTTGCACATGGAATCTAACTATATAATAGCGCTATTCTGTGTATCTGTGTGTCCATGTAACGCTCCAAAACTGCACATAAATATATTCAACGGGTTGAAACTGCGTTGATATATTCAACGAGTTGAATCCGCATTGATATATTCAATCGGGTTGATCGCTAGTATGCAAATATTTATCAATGCAGCCAATGTAATTATTTACATATTCAATTCAATAGCTCAAAACCCAAACATATTATTTTGGATGCATTGACAAATTAATGTATACTAGTAGTGCCACGGATGTGTTGATTGCCATCTATGTGTGAAATAAAAAAAAGATTTTACGCCTTAAATACGTTAAACGATGCAGTTTCGGAATAAAGATGGTAGCCGAGCGGTCAACACGCGTGTACGTGCGCTCAACGATCCGGGTTCGAGGCACGTCTGAAAATTTCGAGCATCGTCAGCGTATTTATAATATAGATTCTATGTGCAACTGTAATGTTCATGCATATACTTCCTTAAACCCCAAACGATACAAATTAACAATTCAACCCCATCAAAACAACCATAACTGAGCCCACAGATAAAATTCGAGAACTCGCCATCAACCCTTCCTCGAAATCATAAAACCCTCGAATGAAATATTAAATCCGCGGCACCGAGGACCTCTGAAAGGAGTCAGACTCCTCGTCGAACTTCATTCGCACACACAAAACCGAATAATAACAGATTTGGTCCTCGAAGCTCCGAGAACTCACGAAGCCCCCCCGACAAGCGCCCGGGGGGTGGTCGAAGGCAGTAAAACGAAAGCGGGATCGTAAAAGTGCTACCTTTGGAGAGGCTAGGTGGTGTAGAGCCGCCTCGTATCGACCCATGTCCCGTGTCCTATGGTGTAAGGAACATCCAGACTATTGTCGTGGAAAATATTCAGAAATTTCCACCAGGTTTCACAAATCCGTCGAAGATTGGGTCATCTGTTGCTTTTTTTTCATGTCAAGATTGTAGTTTTTGGTTATTTTTTGTGGTGTGTGAATTCGATTTTGGTTCAGGTATAAATATATAATTAGCTATCAATACTATAAATACGCTAACGATGCTCGAAATTTTCAGACGTGCCTCGAACTCGGGCGTTCACTTTATTGGCTTTACGCTCCGAGCTACCATCGTAATTACGAAACTGCACCGTTTAACGTATATAAGGCGTAAAATCTCGGATTCGACTTTTTTATTTCACACATAGATGGCAATAAACACATCCGTGGCGATACGAAATTTGAATCTATATTATAAATACGCTAACGATGCTCGAAATTTTCAGCCGTGCCTCGAACTCGGCATCTGCACTTTATTGGCCCGCCGCCTTACGCTCCGAGCTACGCGTCGTAATTACGAAACTGCACCGTTTAACGTATATAAGACGTAAAATCCCGGGTTCGACTTTTTTATTTCACACATAGATGGCAATAAACACATCCGTGGCAATACGAAATTTGATTAATTCCGAACAATTTTGATACACATCCGTGACACTACTAGTATAAATAAAAACACATTAGTCTGAAACGTCAAAAGAGAAGCAAAATATTCACACACAAAGAATTGAATGGTTGTTCATCTCTTTCTAACGGCGTCTCAGACAGGTGTGTTTTAGGCCTTAAAGTAAACCGATATTGATAACTCTTGTTAGAATCTGACAAGATTCGAATCCAGCATGACGAGGATAATGAAGCCCGACGCATCATATACAAACGCTTTATACACATAGATTTAATTTTGGTTGTGGTGCATTTTTTAAACTACCTGATGTTGGTTTGAGAAGTGCTTGTTACTGTTGATGATAAGTGGATTTGGATGATGTATGTAATTTGTAAAAGGTTTTGTTGATGTATTATAATAAATTCGATTCTAAGAAATCAGGTATTTGACGAAATATATGTATATTTGTGTGTTGATATCTTTTTAGAATCCATACAAATATTACAAAGGAATATGTCGCAAGAAATAGGAATGCTATTACAGAGAACGATGCAAGTCCTATTGTTGAAATGTTCGAGTATCACAATGTAATAAAATTTTATATTTTCTTCGATATCTATTCATTCCTGTTACAACTGCACTATAATATGATAAATTCGATGCAACTTTCATACGAATATTTATCACCCATAAATATTTTTAATAACACATTAAAACTTTTATTCGCGATCGAAATTTCTAATCTGGAGCATATATTGTACAACAAATTCGAATTTTAAGATTTAAATTGAATTTTAATATGAATAGAATGAACTATTCCAACTGTAATATTTTTCCAAATCAAAATCAAAACCAATCTTTAAATCAAATTATCGAACTTAAATAGAAATATATTATTAAAAATGATCTAATTTTAAAAATTTAGATTAAAGTTTATTAAATGCAAACAAGACCCTGACATTTAAGTGAAGCGATCGTATTCCGCAATCATGCAAATGCAGTTAAGATAAAAGTCAGCGATGAAAATTCAAAACTATGATAAATGTAACAACCTTATAATTCAACCACACGATATAAACCGGAAAGTCTAACCGTCCACATCAGCCTTTCGAACGAGATGTTCTTCACCCCGTGGTGAAGAGCTGAACTTGGAAACTCGGATTCCTCAGCACCACGAGGAGCACCACACCGTGAAATTTTCCCATCAAGCAGACCGCGACGGACGATTTAGCAGCCATCAGGGCCTCGAAGGACTCCTGACGATGTAATATATTTAAATTAAATGAAAAAAAAGGAGACGCGTGTGAATGCGCCTTTAGGAGAATAGGCGAGTTCACACTGGGCTGCTAATGCGATGAATCGTTAGGATGCGCTTGGATAGAGGTTTTGCTTGTTCTTGAATTGATCGTTAGGTTATAATATGTTAGGGTTATCGTTTGGGTTTTAAGAAAGTGAATTTATCGAGCTTTTCTTGGATATAAAACTTAGCGGTGATTTCGAGAAAAGCATGCTCAAAGTTGAGCATGTACCTATATGTAGGAGGTCGAATGATTTGATGATATATCTCGGTACACGTTCCAAGTTCGTTTATATCCTTTTGCCACCAAATATGTAGAAGCAATTCCTGTACATAACTCAATTTCGGTAAAAATGCCACTTGTTCCCCTTGGCCTTTTCAGTCTTCATATAAAATATGTACATTCTTAATCATATTAAGAAAAAATAGATATTTTAGACAGTGGAATTTTCAAGATGCGAGTGTTGAAATTATGGAATGTTTATTTGATTTTAGGTTCAAAGAATTTTCAGTTGAAAAGGTGTTTATGTTTATATTATAATGTTTATTATCAAAAGTGTGTGTCGATTCGATGGTTAAAAGAAAGTGTAAATTAATACCATGGTGTATAACAAGTATGAATTCCAGTTTTGTACATCTGTCAACAACTTTCATAAAAAATATTACATAAATTATAATCGACATAAAATATACTTTTCGTTATATTTAAGAAGATTTTTTTATGGAAATAACAAGCAAGAGAATTTTTCTAAATTGAAATATTTTTTTCTTTACCACTCTACGTTGAATAAGTAATGACCATTCGTCAACTTGACAGACGTGTGGCAACCCTAATTAGATATTAAAATGTCGTAAGGAACAAAAGTGTTTTGTTAAAGGTCAACATTTTTTTGCATTTTATTCTAACGATATCATTAATAAACTCTAAACATGAACATCTCATTTTTACGCTCAAATCCAAGCGCATTTTTTCATTTTATTAAAATTACATTACAGAAACCATCAAACGACTTTCTTGATGTAGCAATATAACGATCAAATTCAAACGAAATTTCAACAATAACCGTTAACATTCAAAATCAATTGACCATTTAGGCACAATCACAAAACACTAAAAAATAAAACGCCCAATTGTCCCGCGAACACAGGGAATAAAACGGCACATGGGAATGCAAATTCGAAAAATTCAAACGCGAAATTGGCGCCAAATCCGTTTAAAGGCTTTCCGGTGAAACGAACTCGATTGTTGCGATCGTGTGCATAATGTAAACGCTTGTTTTCGGATCATGTCGAACGTGCAGGGGTCGAATTGTATCCGCGAGCGAATTAATCGTCGACTTTACGAAGATGTAGTGCGGTCATTAGAGGTCAGGTATTGTAAAGGCGGGTTCACATTGACCTTTTTTCAGATTGAAATTGTTAAAGTTTCAAAAATATCGACCGATATTGAAAAATTATGCTAACTGTGTGAAGATAATGAGTTTTTGATGAGTTCAATGTATTTTTTTAAATGATTTATGTTCTTCATTGTTTCTCATACGATTAGACATTTAATCAGATTTTTTTTTAAATATCGTGAAGTATAATTCTAAAATGAAATCCAAATAAGTGTATCTACAATTCTTCCTATAACACGAAACTACCATAAAACCGTACTTATTTCAATATTTTATGTATTCTGATTCGAAAAATAGCTGATAATACATACAATATAATAAAATAGAAAAACCAAAGATAGATTGAGGGAAAACAATTTTCATTCTAGCTAGACTCTAGATAGAAACCAATATGCCCTTTTCATTCTAAATGATACCAGGGAAATGGTTTCTAGTTAGACAAAAGAAAAGTGTTTCTCCCCATGATCCATTTCAGGGGAAAAGTTTTTAGTTATTATTAGTGCCTATTCAACTCTATTGTTAGCATCTGAAGTGAGAAATGCAATGATTTTTAACTAGAATCCAGCTAAAAACCATTACCTTTGTAGATTTTTGGTGAAAACTATCATATTTCTAGAGTCCAGTTAGGAACCATTACCCTTCTAGAGTCTAGAGTCTGTTTATATTCATTTTTAATTAGTCAAGCCAAAAACCATTTGCTTTTTTTGAATCCAACTAGGAACTATTGTATTTCCAAAGTCTGCTTAGTCGCTTTTAGCCAGATGAAGATTCCCCTGCAACATTTACTTACTCCTGCACAAACCTTCGACCACAAGCTCGTTGAGGACCACTGGTCAGTCCGGTTGGCCAGCCCTGTCCTCGAGGTCGCAGGGCTAGGTATTCCAACGGACTTCTAGTAAGTAATAAGCGAGTAAAAGCTACGGAAACTGGTTTCGTTTTACTGCAACTGCTCCCGGCCATGGGAAGACCGTTTTTTATCTAGATCTGATGCTTCGTACATATAAAGGCTGTTGTCAGTCGTTCTAAGAATGGCTATTTTAGCCTACGGTACGATATTGCGATAATTCGAACTTATTCAACGGTGGTTCGATTGATTCCGAAGCGAATGGTGTGGAGCTTGCTCTATTGTGTTCGGCGTACAAAAAAAAGTTGATTGAATTGTGCAATTTTTATCGGTGCTTCATTTTTTTTTATTATGAATTTGCACATAATAAAGTTCAGTGTGAATGCGCCTTAATGTTATATTATGTACCGGAAATTATGAAATTTTATATGTAATGAGTAGTTTCATGGGAGATATGATTGATTAGATTATAGTTGTTCAGTTGATGGTTTGAGTTTGTAATTATCGGGTTGATTCTTAAGTGTTGATGTATTATATTATAAAACTACATCGTTGCTATGAAAATTTGCGAAAAATACTATTTATAAAACGAAGACGGAAAAGCATATAGGGTACAAGTGACCTTTTTTTATCGAAATTGAGTTAAGTACAGAAAGTGGTTCTGTATATTTACTTAACACAATTTCGATAAAAAAGGTCACTTGTACCCTTTGTACTTTTCAATCGTCAAATGTCATCATATGTGGGTCCATCTAAAACACGAGTCATCATTTTCAAACGCTATTATTAAGGCTGGTGATTTGGATGCATTTTTTTTCAATAACAATATTTAAAATTTTCACAAGTCATTCGTGATATGTTGATATCAATTCACAGTAAATATTATTCTAGTTCTTGCGACTGTAATTGAAAATAACAATAACTATGATCAAATCGATTCGAAGAGTCATCTTGTTCAACACAAAAAAAGTTCAAAACTAAATAACAGTTTTGAAAATTCTAAAGGTTGTTCGTTTCTATTACGGTTCATTTAGCAGATATGCGAAATTCTGCATCCTTTCCGCATATAAATTTCAATTTTACAGCCAAAGTTGAACTTTTATTAATAATTAGCGAGTCGTGAGCAGTGATAATTTATTACGTACGTAGAAAACACCAGTTCCGAACGAGTGCAATTAAAGTAAACTACCTTCCGAGTCGAAATCGTAAAAAGCCACTTCGAAACATTCGACGAGAGGACTTAAACCATGTTCAATTACTTAAAAAAAACCATCCCACATACAAATATAACGAATAAAATCCATTCCGAGAGAAAAAACATGACATCATCGTGAAATTAAAAAAGTACCTAAATGCAGCTCGTCTGCAGCATGCAAGTAAAAAACGTTATTACTTTCCTCGGTCTAGGTATAAAAAAAATATATTAAACACGCAAACGGTTTAAAATATGAAAAAAATACAACATAATTATACGGAACCTGTATACCTGGTATACCTGAGTTTTTTTTTGTAGAAAATAAAGGATCCCTTTGTTTCGTCGAAACAAATCGCTTTAAAACCGCGCATCGATCGCGTGCGGATAATAAACTTACAAAATAGCCCGTTAAAATAAGTGAAATTATTTTTATGAGAAAGTTTCGGTAATTTTGTAAAAATACATGTACTAGATCGAAGGTTTGTAATTTAGGTCCATGTACTCTTTAGGGGCACGTTTGTGATGGTTAAGGTATATGAGAGTTAACTTAATTTGAAATGAATATTCAAAAAATAATTTAAATATATAATAAAAAAGGTAAAATAATTTAAATTTGTAAAATAAAATGAATAAATTGTATTATTTTATAAAAAAAAATGGGTTTTGAGTTGAATTTTCTTGGAAAAAATTTTGTCTGCGGCGCTATTTTCTCAATAATTTTAATAGAATAAAAGAAGTCTCAAATGTTCAGTTTTAGTAACAATGTTATTTAAGGCAGTATAATACGTGCCCTTAATTCTAAGTGATGAATGTAAAAAATAAAAATAATAAGTATGAGTTAATTTATTTTTTCCGATCACATTGAGCTAAACTACTAGGCATAATATTTTAAAAATTCAAAAATATTGAATTGAAAGAACAGTTTAAGTATTCTTTTTTTGATTTCAATTGCGTCCTTAATAAATTCGAATGCAAAACACTAAAGATCTCAAAACCAAGACTTATACCATCATCACAGCTGAGAACACGTATGTCGAATGAATAACACAAAGGATACAAGTGACCTTTTTTTTATCGAAATTGAGTCAAGTATAGAAAATGATTCTGTATCATACATAGAACCAATTTCTGTACTTGACTCAATTTCGATAAAAAAAATCACTTGCACCCTTTGTGCTATTCACTTATATGCAATTATTACGCCAGACAGAAAACTCGTTAGGTCAAGATCCGATATCAAATTTGTCATATTGGCATGAAACGACTTTCGAACATCGTTAAGAAGCGAGGAAAAAAATCACACCCCATGAAAATGCACGCACAATTACTTTGAGTGCGTCGGAGAAGACTCATGTCTCCCCATTAAAACGATGGGGGTGTTTGCGGATATATGTATGCGGTGTAATGTGAGTTTTCTTTCATGGGAAAACTTCAATTCTGTAAAATGTCGACGCCTAGATATATCTATGACATTATATTTGCACAGCGGTCGCTTTCGTTATAATCGTCTGATGGGAGTTTTCTATGGTTCTGTTATCGCATGGGGGAGAAATCTGACGAATGTGGTTTAATAATTTTTAGGTTTTTTTATATGCATATTTGTATACTTATAAATGCTAAGAATTATTTTATGAAAATGTTCTCATAAAGTGATGAAATACAAATTAATAATCTAAACGAAGAGATACTACAAGTATCACCATTTAACTATATAATAGCGCTATTCTGTGTGTCTCTGTCTGTGTGTGTGTGTGTTCATGTAACGCTCCAAAACTGGGTTGATATATTCAATGGATTGATCGCTAGTTAGTAAATATTTATCTAGGAGTATGAAATTTAATGTTTGTCCATGGATCTGTATATATTCAATAAACTCTTAAACCCCCAACAAGAATTCAATGAAATTTTTCATAGTTTTTGGTGAACAACTTGGAAAGTTTATGCATCATCATGATAATTGTAGAATTCACTCTCACATAACATAAATTTATATACAAATCCAATCTTTGCACATAATCAGGGATGAATTATACGGAAAAACGATTTTCATTTCTATCTAGACTCTACCTAGAAATCACATCTAGAGAAAGGCAATGATTTCTAGTACCAAACAAAACAAAAGCACCCCCCATAAAATCGATCTTTATCCACTACTCCAACAATCCAATCGAAGAACATCCTCATTACGAATCTTAAGAAAATCACTGAAGGTTTTTACAAAATTAACGAAATCGCTTCCAGTCTTTTGACTATTTTCGCCCAGAAACGATCATTCAAACGGCCCCTTTTGTGCACCACCATAAGAGTTCCTCGGAGCGAAATTCTCCACTTGTAAGGCTTCTTTTCTCGGGTGTCTCCTTTTATTTCTTAAGGCAAAAAAGGCAACGTTTTCAAAGCCCAATTTGCCGTTATGCTTCGGCTTGATTAATCGAGGCCCAGAAGCTTATTCATCGCGCCTAACGAGATTTGACCGCGTTGTTGCGTTACCGCGTAATACGAGACCCGACTGCCAATATCGGGAAAATTATTCATATTGAATGAGGCAGAATATAAAATTTCATATTTCGTCTATTAGTCGGGTTGTTTGTGTAATTTTGATGGAATTTTGGGATGATTCGATAAAATGAGGCGTTTCTGGAAAGCGTCGATAAAATTTGTTTTCGTTTGTTCCAAAAAAATTAAGGCCGAAACACACTTGTTTGAGTCGCCGTTAGAAAGATATGAACAACTTTTCTATTCTTATTCATACCATGAGTTTTCTAAAATATGTTATTTTATGTTACCTACATATAACACATCTAAATTTGAATATATAAATGAATCTGAAATTTTTTTAGATGAATCTATGTATATGTCTTGAGGTATTATTTACTGAAGTACAGTAAAATAATCATTCGAAAAATGGATTATTATAAATCTATAACAATCAGAAGTAAGAGGCAAATTCTTTATCTTTCATTTTTCGAAAATAATGTTATCAAAGAATATTTTCAATTTCAATGGGAAAATATGCAGTATTTTGAAAATAAGACCTAGAGGAGAAAAAAAGTATATTTACTTCGAGAAAATATGATATTTACTTCATGGCATGAATGAGATTTCATTTCAAGCATTTCCTATAAAAATATAGATTTTACTCAAAATTAAGGCATATCTTATTTTATGAGGACATTAATCATATAAGAATTTATTATTTTCAAAAAAAAAATCTTGAAATTTATGTCTTAACGTTTAACACCCTACTGTGACTCATTAAGGCAACTCATGGGGTGTTTTATTTGAAATAATAAATCGAATTATTTTTAACGGCCGAAAGGACAACGGGGCCTCCGATTGAGCTTAATAGTGATTCGATTGTGCAAAACTAATTTAGCGGAACTATTTTATGGCGAATTTTCCTTCACCATGGGAAAAATACCACCTTACGACATCCGAAAACTCACCCTCGAGGGAAAACGAAAAGCTGCCGCGTTATGAGGACATAAATTTCATTTGAAAACAAACTAGGGGCAGATGAGTAGGGAATTCGATACTGAATCCTGAACATTTTTTTTTCCAGGAAAATTTCAATCCCGGGATCGAGTACTCGATCCCGGGATTAGGTCCTCAATACACAGATTTTCGGGATTAGAACTTTTCTAGTTGATTTTCATATGACGCACTTGAATGTGTGAAGTATTAATACAATAGAGGATTTTCATTTTAAAATTTAAATCAAACTATTTTTATATCGAGTTAAATATGTATTTTTTATTTCGATTAAAATAAATCTTCTTGCATAAATATGTCATTGTGAAGAAATTTGACTAATATTTTGAAATATTTGACTTGAAATGGAAATTAAATTAGCGTAATTTATTGAATATGAATGAGATTTCTAAAAAAAGTGAAGTAGTCAAGTTGTGGGATGTATTTATGAAATGATGGAATGACTATAAACAATGACTTTTCTTCCTACGTAATGATATTCAACTCCGAAACATTTTTTAATCAATAATTATATGAATAAAAATTAAGCTGTGTACGTGTAGAAAATGGATTGGGTTAGGTTAGGTTAGGTTAAGTTAAATTCTGAAAAAAATCTAAAAAATTTGAATCCCAGAACTATGTAGTTAATCGATATCCAAATCCCGGGATAGTTTAATCGATCCTCAAATCCCGGGATCGGGAATTCCTGCCTTAATTTACATTCCCTAAGGACGAGCATAACACGATTACAAATGGCGTCGGAAAATCGCGCGCTTTTTTCAAAACTTTCAAAATCACAATTTTCAAACGCGGAATTTCTGCCCTCTCGACGATTCTGAATGCTCTCGACGATGAAAAAAAAAAAACCCGCCATATAAGGCTATATATTTTTTCCATCTCCCACATCATTAAGGGCCCTTTTTTCGACGTTGTTTTTCGAACTCGTCTCGTTCACCGGTTATTAAAACCATTAATTCAACGCGGCATGGGGTTGGGCTTCGAGGGTTAACTGCAAAGGGTTATATTATTTTATATATATAAGGGTTATATTCCTATACCTGGTACGTAATATAATGAAAAAGCTCGAGTTCGTATGCAGAGACACGCAGGAATATTATACGCTTTTAAGAGTGTGTATTAATCGGCGAAAGGTTCTAGTGGATTTTTTTTACGTGAAAATTGATATCGATGGAGGTTTTTGTGGTTTTGAGGTGTTTCTTTTATTATAGGTTGTTTTTTTTATGATTGGATTGTTGTGTTGTTTTCATATATTTTGATGATTTTGTGTGTGTATATTGAGGTTGGGTTGAATTTCTTTTAACGGCTTTTTTGAAAAAACAAGTCTGGTTGTTATTGTAAAATCGTTGTTTTCAGTAAAATTATGATTTTATTGATAAACTTATGATTTTGATTGAGGATGAGTATGTATAGATGTATGTGAAATATTTGTAGACATGATACTTATTTTGTACAATTTGACATAAATTTTGCAGAAAATGTGAATAGGCATAAATAAACAGGACGGAAAAAATATTTTCAAATATTCAATTTTCCTAATCTAATAGAATTTTGTAAATATAATGTCACTAAAACGTAGACTTAATCGGAATTTTTATAATTAAAACATACGTAGATAGAAGTACGATGAAACTCTATAAAATTATATGATTTTTTTTTAAGAATCAAAACATTCATAAATGATTGGCCCATAATGAAAAACTCACTTATCAATGCACATATAAAAGAGTCGATTCAATTTATTTTAATTTAATTATTTTAAATCTCACCATCGCTATACATACTCAAAACGAACAAGACGAAATAAATCAAAGAATTTTCAAAAACTTACCCGCTCAAAGAGAGCCAAGAACAGCACTAAAAACACAACTTTAAAGATGAATAATGACCCCCGAAACGACGCTCAATTTTCCCAAAGAGCACACAAACCCTTCAATTACTCACCAAAAAAGAATTTTTTTTTGAACCACTAAAATGACCAGAACTTCCACTGAGTATTTCCATACAATTTTTTACCATTTCTAAAACTTATCTCAAAATAGCACGCCATTTTGCAGCAGAATCCGTTTCGGGCGCACGTGAGTTCGACATAACCCATTATGTTATTCGGAGCAGACGTTTAAATCTTGCACTTTCTAAAGTTCGTTCAACTTGGTTATATTGTGCAGGTACACTGTATGCCCATTGTGATTTTTAGATATTTTTATTTCCTCGAAGCTGAATCGAATCGAGATTACGGTTTCTGTGCGAAGCGTTGAAGTGAGTGCCGTTTGTCAAATTGAGTCTAGTAAAAAAAATTGCGATTTTTTTTCGGTCAGAATTCAATTGATTTTTTTTCAGATTGTAAATCAAATACTCAGTAGTTAGAATATATAGGTGATGACTCTTTTGAAATTTGAAGATAGGTTCAGTGTTATACAAAGAATGGAATCCATGTATAGAGATAGGTTCTTTATGATAAATTGAAATAGGCAAAATTATGATATCGAAATAATATTGAGAAAAAAAATCATTATTATCAATTATTTGTTGAAATACAATTGATTACCTAAAGTAATTGCGGAAAAAAAAACATATTCTTACAGGTATCTTGATGCATATGATAAAAATATATAGAATTTTGAATAAAATTTATCATTATTACCGAATAGATATGCATGTTTATTTGTTGAAACACAATTGATAATTTAATGAAAAAAAATGACATATTTGTACAGGTATTTTAATAAAAAATATCTAGAATTATGGTTTAGAAGGAATGCTCTAAGTGTAATAAAACGTTGTGCAATAGGAGAGATAACTGAAATGACAAAATGGTTAGAATAAATGTCGAAATGATAGAAGGATTAAGTTAAGTTGAGACAGTAAAATTACTAAGCATTATTATAACTAATATACATATTTAGTATAACCCTTTAAACTCGCATGTTAAGCAAAGCTCGTCATTTAAAAACACTTCGAGTGCTAAAAATTAATTTAAATTACGATAATATTATTTCTGACTAGTACAAAAACGGTACAAAATACTGTTCCAAAAATTTTAAACCTATTTTTCATATCTCATCTGAATTACTTGATGGCTGATGCTGTGAAGTGTGATTCAATTTGAAAAACGAGATCGTATCGATATCGCGAATTTCACATGAAATTTTACAAAAAATTCACTGATTATGGTTGCGATTGTGCCATTGTGTCAAAAAATGAATATTTTAATGAAAATAAACGATGTTTTAATCTGTGCGTAATTTTTGTGTAATATTTCACCGGTGTGCACGCACGTGAAAACGTATCGCGTACAATGAAGCAACTAATCATTGTTTTCGTTTTGTAGTAGTTTGGGTTGATTTACGACGAATATATTTTAATGTCGTCAAAATTTATGAATGGTTCATGCACATGAATGTAACGATATGAATCTGATTCGCGAAAAAAGGGCGAATTTTTTCGTATGAAAAATCGAATTGAATTTTTCTACTTTAGTGTAGATTTTACATAAATTCAATTTTTAAATTTAGAGTTTGATCGAAATATGATATGATGAAAATTTTATTGTAGTTATGATATATTTTTTTAATTAAACTGATGTTAATAATGAAGCAGCATTTTCGCACAGATTGATTGTATCGTACGATACCTACGCGAAAAAAGTCAATCAAAAAAATTCGTTCTTAATCAATACATTAATTCGAAATGTTCTTTGAAATTCATTCACATATGTATCTAAAAAACGCACAGTTACGCAAAAGTTGATTAAATATATCAATAAATAATAACATTTCATTTGAGTTGTAATTTTCTTTCAATATTGATAGAAAACATTCCTGAACGATCAATATGGTATTTCGTCAATTTTGAAGATACTGTTTTTATTGTTTGTTATTATATTATTTATCCATTCTATGACCTGTAATCTTACCTTAAAAAAAAATCTATGTATAAATAGCTTAAGGCCAATTTGTTATAAAACACCAAAATTCATACATATTTCAAATACACTAATTGTAACTTAATTCTGAACAAAATAATTATCTAAATGAGTCGTCACAGTACTATAGCGTCATTCCGGACACACAGACATACAAAACGGTGCTTACACACGATTAAAGATCAAACAATATAATAGCGCTATACTCTGCTGTGTATGTGTGTGTGTGTGTCCATGTAACGCTCCAAAACTGCGTTGATATATTTAACAGGTTAATCGCTACTTTCAGATATTCGACACATTGATCGATCCGAGTGATTCGAAGCAAACATCCAATCGTTCGGTTCGTTCGAGCGAATTTATCACGAAATCGAACGTGTAACGCAATAAAACAGAGTGCACGTTGGTTGATTTTAGTATCGATCGGCGGACTAAAGGTTAAAAAATATTGCACTTCGGAATAAATTGAGAAGGGACCGACCCCATGGATGCAATTCGTTGGGGCGAGCCCAATGTAAACTCCACCCATACAAAACGATCTTTAGGAGGAAACACCGCCCACTTACCACCCACTCACCATCCCCCCCATATAAAGCGAAGCTGGCAAAGAACACCGAAATCGACCCTCCTTACTTTTGGTACCGAGGTAATATTATGTCTACTTGCGTACGAAAGGTACGTCTTTGCGAATGCACCCTTATTGTATGAAAATAGTGTGCGGGGAAGATGGTGTATTTGAAATTTGTTTGCTAGAATTCGTGGCAAATGCGAATTTAGGGTTCGCAATGCGACGGTATTGTCGAAAAACTTACTCATGATTAATTGTCTAGTGTAAACGTACTCATGTTTCATTGAAAATTTAGTAGGCGTTTACATATAGTCATTGTCATTGCATCTTCCGCTTTAACGTTGGCTTCTAGTTTTTGCTTGCATGTGTTGATTCCTGTATAGATGGCCATATGGGAGACGATGGTTAGTAGTATTTTTTTTCCAAATTCTTCTATATGGCCATCTATACCGGAATTCACCTACATATATGAATGAGTTATAGCAAGAAAAGCAATGACAACATAAATGGCAATAAAAATATGTAAATGACCATAAGGATTGACATTTTAATTGAGTGAGCGATCAATCGAAATGTAGATGAGACGTTGAAAGAAACTTTGTGTTTCGAAAAAAAAATAAAATAATTAACACAATTTGAAAAATTTCAAACGCGAATTGAAAGCGGTTGCGTTTTAAGTTTTGACATTTTCTATGAGCACAAAGAGAATTAAAATACTCGGTGAAAAGTTCTTTGATAAGTCAAGTGCACCTGAGAAAGTTTAAAAGAAATTTAAATTTTATGCACCGTATAATCGTCTTATTCTTCGGAGAATATTTACAGTTTAATAACTGAATAAATTCTTCTAAGGAATCATTAATACGAAGTCGAAGTACTAGGAACGAAAAGAAAATTCTCACACGTTGAAAAGTCGATTGTGTTTATTCTATCATAAAAGCATGTTGCATAAATCGTAACATTGTATTACAAATACAAAATACACGCAACAAACAATAAACCGATCGATTTTTAAACGAAAATTAAAAAATAATTACTTACAATTTATCTAAAATGCGTACAAAGATTGTTTGCACTAAATTTGAACGCTTGAATGGTACATATCTAATTAACTGAGATATCTCACGTTGAACTTGTCTACAAATTAACTGGGTTTCTAAATAAATGGATTTGAATACAAATAGTACGTTTGTATGAGATCTGATAAGAGACAACGGTTACAGTTCGCACGAAATCATTTTATTAAAAATACAGTAATTTCGAATTCGGCTATGCATTAAATTCGTAAAGCGAGTGGGAAAATATGAAATTTATAATATTTTCATAATTACAATCAAAATATGAAATTTTGCTTTTTTATCAAATACCTGCAGAAGAAAAAATACGATCTCGACGAATATAAATCTCTCGCGAATTTAGGATTTTCTAAATGTAATACCGTTCGTTAATTGGAAAATATTGGACCGAAAATTTTTCATTGAGTAACTTTTCCGACAACAACCAATGACAGATGTAAAAAGTTTCCCTTTTTTTTCCTCGACACGTTATTTTTCCGCGAATTTTCCGAAAATGCGCAACTCGCCATAAATAAAAATTTGAAAAACGCGATAAATAATTTGACGCAATTTTTCACCCAACTGTCCTCAAATTGCGATACCTGAATACGGTATCGATTCGGTGTTATCAAAACGAGTCCATGATAATTTTTGAATTTTTAATGAACGGGGGTAAAGTTCATCGAAAACGACGATATCGTTAGTCGTCTAACTTTTTGTCTTTTCGCGTTTAGAACTTGATAGTTGATTAGTTATCTATTAATTTTCCGCTCGGCATAAGCTGAACGTTGAACAAACAATGGAGGCAAACTATTCTGTGTGATTATAATGTAGTGAGGGTAATTAGCACTTGCGCGGCACATGTGTACGTTTAGTATAAAAGCAACCCATTAACTCGCTTAAATATTCGTATTATATCAAATTAAACGCGTCATGGAGATGAGAATCATTTTAGGCGAAAGTTAGATGAATCCTTGGAAGTTTGCTAAAATATATTTTTTATTTAAAATTAAATTGGTATATAATAAATTATAATTGCTCATATAAAGATGATTCCGGTATAGATGGCCATATGAGGGAAGATGGCCAACGGTCGTTTTTTTCTCGAAAATCATCAACAATTATTATTTTTTTGATATTATTGGATATCCTGTGATCACTAGACATCCAACTTGAGTGCAAAAAATAATATTTGAAAAAGTTTTGGAAAAATATGACCTCTGACTCTCATGTGGTCATGATTTATACCGGAAAACCCTAATTATAAATCGATAATTGAATCATAATTTTTGATATTTATTAGGTACCTAAGCACATGATGCTTTGCAAACTCGATATGAAACTGGATCGTGCGACGATTTAGCATTAATCGAGATCATCCCGACAATCGATCATTAATTAACAACCCAATACCTGATCTCACACATGAAACAATAGCTTGAAACATGAAACATGAAAAATCGTTTGTTTCAATCCGATCGCGGTAATTAAGTTGGGTGCAAACAAACGCGACGCTCATATCGATCCGCGTCGAACAATGGTCACCGGATTGTTCCACGGACCAGGATTATGTCTGCGGTGACCACACGTTCATTGTTTGAGGGGACAATCAATTGTTTCAATGCTGTGTCCTTTAATTTAAATTATTTTCTAAAAAAAAAGTACTTTTTTATCTTGTAAAATCAATCTATGATGAAAAGTTCGAAAAAAAGTTTCGTGTTTCGCATATAATTTTCAATTGTTAGTTGAATAAAATAATCTGAAGATTAAAAAAATGTATTGACAGATAGATAAACTATATTTGCTGAGGTATGATGTCATTTAATTGTTCATAATTTGAAATAAATAAGGTCTTTTCACCTCTGGTTAGAGAATACAACGAATTTAAACTAAACGAGCTCTCTCCAACTATGAGCTGTCGAAATCTGAAGGAAGAAATTGATGTATGTATTGTTGTATGAACTGTAGTATGTCTGAGGCTGTTTTGACAACTCATAGTTGGAGAGAACGAGTGTAATTTAAATTTGTTTTATTCTCGAACCAGAGGTGAAAAATCAGCCTTAAAAATGTTTATAATAGCCCTATTCTGTGTGTATGTGAATCTGTGAGTGTGTGTGTCCGTGTAACGCTCTAAAACTGCGTTAACATATTCAACGGATTGATCACTAGTTTGGAATAAAAAATAAGTTATGATGATGGTGTCTTATTAAATGAAATTGAACTGCAAGATATTTGTTTGAATCTCATTTTTTGTACTGAAAAATAGGTACCGATGCTAAAATATTATTTATTGTACCAATTTACTTTTCTTCATAATTACGCTCCCCCACGAAAAATTGCAGAACGTCCTTTATTTCCTCCTAAAAAACATGGTCACTGCAGCCACATCCTAGGCTGATGAAACAAAGGGGACACATCGAGACCCCTGTGGGTCCAATTTGGGGTGGAAAATTGGTATGAGGTGGAAAAAGGGATTCCTCATCCCCTATGTGTCTCGGTTATCCGGATTCTGACCGATGCGGTTGGGTGTTATGTCAACGTAAGGGATTGGTTCTTGTCTTCTAATATGCTGATGTCGTTTCCTTTACGTTTCCGGTTATCCGGGTTTGATTCCGTTCGATGGAATGGTTTGGATGTTGAGATTTGAAGTGTTGATGGTTCTAAGTAAAATTTCATGAGAAGTGTGAAGTGATGCATTTAGAGTAGTGCTGCGCGCATATTGAAGTGGGGTGCGCATTTGTGGAAATGTATTGAAAATGTAGACAAAATAATCGTGAACGTTGAAATGCAACTCTTTAGTTTTTTCGATAAATCAAATATAAGTTTTGCAGTATAAAATTTGGAAAATTATGGAGTTACATTATTGATATTGATTTATAGATACTTATGCTACATTTCCACGAAGTTTCATCAATATCTGAAACATGTGAGATATATTTGCTCCCATTGTGAATTGAACTCTGTTATTATTATGACGTCTAGTTCGAATTTTGATTAGAGTTTCGTGAACAATACGTGTTCATGATCTTAAAGTAATGCGACACCTGTGATGCATTTTCTTATGATACATACACAGTTTCCCACAAAATTAGTTTTACACTCGAAAACCTCATTGGATCTTATTTCCGTAGAGGAACAAAATAATTGCCATTCATCGAAATCGCAATGCTTCTCCATTTGAACGAATTTCTTCTACTATCATCTTCAAATTTCGACTAATTAACACCAATTATATCAAAAATAAAATAATTTAATTAAAAAACAATCACAATTCATCTTCAATAGAAAATCCGACTATGCGATTGGATTTCACTCGAGACAATACCGTCTCATTTACGACCTCCATTATCCGGACTTAGCGATCCGATATAGCGGAAAGGTTCGGGTGGTCCTCGGAAGGATCCTCATCATGCGATACGTCGAAGGAGAAAGGGTTGATGGGGGATATTCGAGCATTAATATCTGTCTTCTAGTATGGGGTGCAAGATCGGTTTTAATGCGATGCGGGAGTCAGGAGTGTTATCGGCGAGGGACACCATTGCATACATTACGCCTGCGCAATAAAGTCGATGTGCTGATGAGGGTTTATCGATGGTAAAATATGATTTTTATTGTTTATCTTAAAGGACAAGGGGTATAAGTGACTTCGAGAAAAGCGCGCTCAAAGTACATGTATTAGGAGGAGGTCTTCATTTATATTCTTTTGCCACCAAATTTATGTAGCGATTCCCGTATATAACTCAATTTCGGCAAATAGTCACATGCACTCCTTGGACTTTTTAGTCGTCATATAATTTTAAATTTATATAAATCGACGATCTTGTAAGTGTTGTGTTAAATGAATTTATTAGTCTGAAAACTATAAAACCCAACTGTTCACTGCTGAGCGGAGTGGAACGGACTAGGGACACAGCTAGATATTCATATAGGCAGCCTCTTCTTTCGTATAGCTGTCTTTATTTCGTTCCATTTTGATCGACAGAGGACATTGGATTTAAAATTGTAAGATTATTAAAAATGTATAATTTTGCACATCTAGATACAACTTTATAAAACAATACATTTCAAACTTGACTGTAAACATCGCACTTTTGGGCAACTCGTCATTGACAGCACAGCTTTATTCTGATACTATTTCATTTGATAGACAATAAAATATATGTTTAGTTATCAAAATTATATTACGTAAAATACATATGTATATCAATAAAATGGTTTTTAGCCAGCCATTTATGAATATTCAAAATGGCGGTCTTATAGGTATCGTATCAAATGGAATCTTTAGTTTTCGTTATAGCGTATGTATAAATTATGGTTTTATCTAAATAAGGGAAAATCGACGTGAATAATTTTCGATCTATTATAGGAATTTCGGTTATTGCCAGCTATAAATATCGTAGTGCTTATCGCTGAATAGGTTAATCTGTGATGAATCAACAGTTTGCCGATGAATTGGGAAAACGGTTGATTTATTTTCATTCCCTTTATGAGTTATCTCACGGAGCTACAATAAATATTGATTAATGTTAACGTGAAAGCCTTTTATTATTTCGAGCACACGAATAACAACAGAGAATATATTAAAGCTTACAACAACTCACGTTAATTTGAACAAGAATCACATTCGTGAAACAATAAACAAATTTCAAAGCTAAAATAAAAGGCTATAGACTAAATAGCTCTTGTACGACAAAATAGTTCCGGGGAGCTTTACAACCCCCCGTTGTTTCATTGCTAATGTCCTCGACTTCCTTTGGAAGCATTAAATAATCGCTATCCGAATCTTAAATTCACCGATAATAACATCTCCATACCGAAATCGTTTATTTCCGAACACTACATTACCTTTATTACGAACCGCCTTTATTGCGAAGCCGTATACAAAGCCTATGCGTAATTCATGCGGACGATAAACAATTTTTTTAATCTACCGGAGCGAAAAAGCACTCGGTCTCGAGAGTGAAATAAGCGACCATACACACAATTTTGGCGGGAAAGTTCTGCATGGCGATTTAATAAACGGCCACTTTTCAAACTCCCCGCCGGGCGTCTAGAGTGATTCTATCTCTTCAAGAATTGTGGAATATAGTATTGTGGAATATGGAATTGTGAAATCTAGAATTGTTGAATCTGGAATTGCGGAATATCCACAATAGTGTATCTTGAACGATGGTGATATTGTAGCGAGTCTGAGGAGTTTATCCTACGGCGTTTACGACGCCCGCTTCGTTATTATGGCCAAAACATTACCATATCAATTTCTTTTTACGTCGCGCGCCTTTTTTATGTTTATTTAAAAAATATATATATTCGCCCTGAATTGGGAGAGTGTGAAGTGTTCGTGGGTGTACAGGGAGAGGTATTGAAATAAGATATTTTTTTGATTGGAATTTTTTTTCATTATATTATAGAGTGATGGTTAAAATTTTGAACACAAAACTCAACTTATCATTTTTCAATTTTTTCATATTGAAGATTATAAATCAAATCATAAGTGGAACGGAATTAAAGTGATGATACAATAATACTATTTTACAATTAGTTAAAAAAACATTAAGTCACATCAATGCCAAATGAAAATATCTGAAGGAAAGCTAGGTGTTACATTACTTTGCAATCGATATATCGCCAAATTTACACGCAATTGTCATTATCTATAGAAAAAATTGGATGTTAAGTAATCGTGATAAACAAATGAACAAACTTTCAATCATCAATACTATAAATACGCTAACGATGCTTGAAATTTTCAGACGTGCCTCGAACTCGTTTTGATAAAAGGTTTTAAAAATAGATAATTTTACTTGAAAAACAACCTTTATAAAGCATTAAAGTGCAACTTCTTTAGATCAAATACTATTAAATTTCAAAAGAAACGGTCATCAATGAAAAACATCCGAAAAAAAACTACATATGAACATTTTCTAACATTTAAAAGAATCACCTGAGAAATATATATCTACAAATTGAGCAATTCGAAACACAAACTACGAATTAGACATTTCACATCACACCATTAACCAACAATGAGCAAAATGGCAATCACAGATATCCGATCAAACCTAAAACCGTCGAATTGGAAAACGGTCAGATTTCCTTTGCTCACCCGATACATTCAGTCACACGTGCCTTTATTAAGGAAAAAACGTCGCGTTTTCGAGTTTATAAATAAATTCCGCTAAAAAGCTTATAAAATATTAGCATAAGCTCTCGCGCTTCGATTCGCGCGAAACAAAAGTCCCATTGTTCGACTCGAAGGCTCTGAATTAAATATAGCGCGAAAAGGATTCGGAAACGTATATTGTTCCATCTTCATTCGATTTAGGCTGTCGAGGATTAAAAAGCAGAACACGTAATGCTGAGCAAATATTATTTCTCGTGACACACGAGGAATTCCTCGGTTACCTTTGCTAAGACCCATTCACACTTAGACAGTTCGATGAGTTGGATTAAGGGTGGTTTGTTATGGTGTGAATTCTTTATATGACGTATGAAAAGAGGTACAAATGATTTTGAGAAAAAAACGCTTAAAGTTAAGCATGTATTAGGAGGAGGTCGAGTGATTTGATGATATATTTAGGAACACGTTCCAAATTCGATTGTATCCTTTTGCTACCAAATATATGAGAGTTCATAGAAGCGATTTCTGTGCATAATTAAATTTTGGTAAAAATGTCACTATTGGCCTTTTCAGTCGTCAAATAAGGTTTCGTTGATGGAAATGTGTATTGAAAATGAAAAAAGCGATTGTTTTATAGCTCGGGTGTAAGTTTAGGTAAAAAGTTTCATCGTTCATTCTTCATTATTGTATAAAGAATTGAACTTGTACACATTTCAGAGATAGGGTCTTTTTGGTTATTTGCACGAATTAGGGAAAAACTTAGATATATTTTTTATATTAAAAATAATTTGAACATACTTCATCGTTATATTTATATTTGTCGAGATTCAATTGAAGTTCAAAAGTCACAAAAAAAAAGTAATTTTTGAGTAGTCGACACAATAAATTCTACATAAACTAATATCTAGATTTGTTCTATAGACAGAAAAACTCTCGAATATTCCTCACATGAAAATCAAACAAAAATTAAATTCTGAAAAGTTAAACGATACCTTTAGGTTAAAATCAAAACTTCACACGCACTTCATATGATAAGTTTCAACTCACGAACTTTCCATAAATTAACAGAATCCCAATGATAACCAAAAATTTTCAATGAAACACGCTGCACCATCGGCCTGCAAACCTCATCATCACACAACTCCAATAGAATGAATCATCGATTCTCTTATGAAAAATTCGTAGTGTGAACGCAGCTTAATAACCCTGCGGTAATTTTCTTGCATTAAGCTCCTCAACCGTACCCCGTACAAAATAATTTAACGTGGGAGACTGTATTTGCCACCTGCTGCCGGAAAATTATGATTTGACATGGTTATATAGATGGGTGTTGGTGTATGGTGGTTGAACCTCCACAAATTCACTGTCAGTTCTGCGAATGTGTAAAAAAACCATCCTAGTATAGCGTGTAAATTTAATTGAATCCCGTACACGAGAAATAACGAGCGTTTTCTTGACGTTAAATAATAATTAAAGTTGAACCTATTATGTTTACGGTATGGTGTAGCCTACTTAATTTACTCTTGCACGATAAAAATTTTCAGTGAGAATTTCATAGAATGCAAAAAATACTGTTAGATACACTCTTTTTTTAATAGCATAACATGGGTAGGTTTTTTTAAGATGTAGGAAAATTATAAAAGTTTCAATGAAGAAAGAATCTGATCTACAGGTATTACACTATTTTCATGAAGTTGTAGATAAACAAAAATTGTACATTTTTAAAAATCTTACGATCTTAAACCCAATGTTCACTGTCGAGAAGAATGTAACGAAATAAAGATAGCTAAATGAAAGAAGAAGCTGTTTATATGACTATCCCTCTCTTTCGTACGGCTGTGTCCCTAGTCCGTTCCACTCCGCTCAGCGGTGAATATTAGACTTTATCGTTTTCAAACTAATAAATTCGTTTGACGCCATGCTTACAAAATCATCGATTTATATAAATTTAAAATTATATGACGATCGAAAAGGCCAAGGGGTACAAGTGACATTTTTGCTGAAATTGAGTTATGCACAGGAATCGCTTCTATACATTTATTTGGTGGCAAAAGTATATAAACGAATTCGTATGTGTATGAAATTTTTTATTGAAAGAAACAATCGAAATTAAGTTTTATTTGAAAAAATTGATACAATTTAAAATTATTATTTTTTTAAGATATTTTAACGAGGATCGCTTAATTGGGCCGCATTTTAATAAATCGCCTGCGAAGCGTCGAAAATATAAACAAATTAAATAGTTAAAGCAAAGTTTTCGGTTCGAGGTCGAAGTTTAACCACATAATACTGTGTGTTAAATCGTCGAAAAGTTACCAGACATAGTTAAAGTTTCCCACTAAAAACAGTCATTTCTTATATGACGTAAACTTTTCGTATTACGCTCTAGCCATAAACGCTTGCATTATAATTACGAGGTTATAAGGAGATTCCTGAATGCCATTTGATAATATTTGGGGAAAAAATGACGAAATGGTGGTATTTTTGTAAAAAAAATTCCCCGTTTTTGTATGAAGGTAAAGGGCATCAGAATCGTTCCGCGTGACGACAAATTTAACGCTGACATAAATTACTGTATTAAAAATATAGGAATTAAAATGATAATGAAAAATTCTTTTGAAAAAAAAGGGAGCGAATATAAAGAGGGGAATATAGGGGGAGTTGTCCCTTCTGTTTTGGCATGAATGCGATTTCGAACATTGAATTATTACTTGATTCGAAAAGAATAATCCTCTGGAATAATATTTCTAGGTGATTTTATTGTTTTATATTGTCAATTGAATTTTAATTAATATATTGTTCTATTATAAGCGAAAGAAATAATAGAAAATTAATGATATATTCGAAAATAATTCATTAGATTAATTAGGTTATTTCAATAGGAGTATAATTGGGTACAAAAATAATTACGTGTCTCAGATTTCGACAAGATATTTTTGTGGATATTAATTAAATCCCGTCTAATTGCTAAGAATAGCATAAAAAATTTCATACATTTTTTTTAATTACTTTTTATTCTCAGGTATGTGTGTCTGTAATTGCTGATGCTAAATAATCACCGTTTTATTACATTACATTAACTCAATTATATTGTAAAAATAATCGATATTTAACGAAAAACTATTGATACTCAACGAGCTATTAATTTGTACGAAGATTTAAGTTTACAATTAATTATTTAGAACGATCTAAATTCGATTAAACAATTGATACCTATTGCAAATCACTAATGAGAATTCAATACATATCTACCACTCCTGATTTTGATGAAACTCGTCAGAAATAAAGTGTAGTAATGTTGAAAAAGAAAAATGTAACTTTAAATAATTTTCCAGTAAACTTAGGTCAAAGTTCAGTGTATTCGCTAAGTACACCTAACTCTCATTTTACACGGTTTCAAAATAACACGGTTTGAAAAAATGAAAAAACATTTTTTTACACGATTTATTTGGTCTAACACGGTTTGTTTGAACTATATGATGAATATCGCGAAATGAAAAATATCACTTTTTTTACACGGTTTTTGCTGGTACAATCCACCGTGTAAAACGAGAGTTGGGTGTAAACTAAAAAGTAACCGTTTCAACGCATTGTTCAATGTATGGTATTATCATGTGTCGCATTTAACCTTTCAACAATGCGTCAAAACATTTTATTTTATTGTTAGCAACCTGACAAACACCCCAAACTAAACCTGCAATAACTACCAACTTACTAAAAAATAAATTTTCAATATTCACAAACTCTTGCATCACATTTCTACAAAGTTCAATCGAAATGAAAAAAAAATAACAAATCTCAAGATTTTTTCAAAAACCCAAAAACAAACGAACCTAAAAACCGCAACAACGATCAAAAACACTAAACGCGGTCGGTTGCCAACCCAACCAACTCACGTCCGAACAATAATTAAGCACAAAAGGCCCACCCGCACGTAGCTCATTATCCTAAGTCAAAAGAAGCAGATTCCTTTGAAGCCTCCGATACACGCGTACATGGCAGAGTGCATTCTGCACAATGCGATTAGCCCCAACCGACCCGACCCAACAACACCCAACCCAACCCTAACCCAACTGTCGGATGACTCACGCAGACCGCCCCTGGCGTACGAACCGACCCACGCGTCTCCCCTCGGTTCGTGTTTTAGGGTTGGGGTGCAATGTTCCATGCGTCCTCAAACTTTTTTTTTTTTTTGAAGGGGGTTTATCGAGGATCTATGTGTGTCAAGTGTGATCGGATTGGAATAGGGTGGGTTTTTGATTTTTTGAGAATTTTTAGGCGATTGGTTCTGGTGGGGGTTTCACAGGTTTTTGTGTTGTTTGAAAGATTTTGTATGAGTCTGAGTGTGTCGGTGTAGTCGTTGTGGTGTTTTTGGAAGGAGTACGTAATCTAACTATATAATAGCGCTATTCTGTCGTCTATGCATCTGTGTGTCCATGTAACGCTCCAAAACTGCGTTGAAATATTCAACGGGTAGATCGCTAGTATGTAAATACACCCAACTCTCGTTTTACACGGTTTCAAAATAACACGGTTTGAAAAAATGAAATAAATATTTTTTTTACACGATTTATTTGGTTTAACACGGTTTGAATTATATAATGAATATCGCGCAATAAAAAATGTATTTTTTCTTACACGGTTTTTGCTGGTCTCTATCCACCGTGCAAAATGAGAGTCGGGTGTAGTTCGTTAATCTAAATCTATAATAGTGGTATTCTGTGTGAGTGTGTGTGTGTGTGTGTCCGTGTAACGCTCCAAAACTGCGTTGGAAAAATTCAACGGGTTGATCGCAAGTACATATGACGATCGAAAAGGCCAAAGAGTGTAAATGACATTTTTGCCAAAATTGAGTTATGTGCAGGAATCGCTTTTGCACGCTCATTTATTTGGTGGCAAAAGGATATAAACGAATTCGGAACGTGTGCCGAGATATATCGACAAATCAGTCTACCTCTTCCTAATACATGTAGGAACATGGTCAAATTTGAACGCGCTTTTCTCGAAAACTTGTACCCTTTGGCCTTTTCAGTCGTCATATGTGAATAATATGAATTGCCACTTGTGATATCAGTAGTTTAAGATGGTGAAACATCTAAGAAAAAGGCTAATTACTTTCTCAATCCTAAAAACTTGTAAAAATGAGAAAAACGACAAAATCATCATATTAAAAAAGATATATCTACGATTGATATTTTTCCGTTGAATGATTTTTCTAAAAAATCATTTAGGTAAGGCTTTATTGTATTTTGATTTGTTTTCATTAGTAGATTAATGAAGTAGATTATGGCGTAATTGCTTAGAGAATTTTTTTAATGTGGGTTGAATCCGGCTTAAATAGATGACGTAGGAAGAGTGTAAGTATCGAATTTATCTCGTAGCGTTTTTAAGCGAATAATAAATCTCACTATCTGCGTAATATTTCATACGAAAATATAAATAAATGTGGAGCGTTTAAGTATGTAACTAGGTGAAAATAAATTTCGAACGGAAAAAAAATGTGTAAACAGTTTTGACAGAATGAACGAATCGGAAACGTAAATTTGGTGAAAGTATTATTTGTGTATAAGATGAGAACACTATGTGGACTATAAACAAAATCTAGATAATATAATATATTCAAATTGTCAATCGAAAAGCCATAAAGTATATGAAAAAATAACCAAATTCAAAACCTTATATCGCATCGAATAATCGACGTTACAAATGTCAAACGACAAACGAACATACCACGCTCAATATCCGATCTAATCATGGCACACGTCACAAATCAATGCTACACGTTACATTTGACAAATTTATATAACCACAGACTATTATATTGGCGTAGCCTTTCACTAGATATTAATTCGACACTAAATAAAAGCCTTCGATTCGTAACAAACAACTTCAAAAATTAGCAACCAAAACGTAGCTGTCGAACGAATGACTTGGTTTATAAACAAGATCATGCATTTGAAACGATGTAAGGCAGTTTTATGACTTTTCCACAAGTTTTTTTAGAGGAAATAACCCAATACAATTCACAGACTACCGAGTTAGTGGCTTTTATAAGTATCTGATATGAAAATATTGGTAATCTGTGTCGATTTTTTTGTACGATTTGTCGTCATATAACTGTGACAACTAAATTTTCGACGACTTCCACACATTAACAAAAAAAAATCGCTTCATTCAATATTGGTGTGGGCAGTAATACCCTGTTTAAATACGTTTGACAACTGTAGCCATAATAACCATTCATAGGAAAAATAATCAATGTACGTTATTTAGAAATGGATTAAATGCGCAATATAACGCTTTTCATTTCTAGCTAGAATTCATTGCTTTCTCAGTCTATAGCTCGCATCTCATTGAATAGCGAAATATTTTTAGGACGAAAAAATAGTTGGACAAAATTCGCTTGGACGAAACGTCGTTGAACCATATTTCATGAAAAACACTTCAAACAATAGTTTCCAGTGAGACAAAAGAAAAGTGTTCATACAATCCTCGGCATTGATACTAAACATTTTTTTCTAACAATTTCAATTGGGTCAACGCACCCGACAGAGCTGCACAGTTGCAGCACCAGTATAAGCGAGGGTGCACAAGTGTACATCGAAGGGGGAGTCGGGGGTGCATTTTGGGGGGCGCAGTCGCAAGGGGGCGCTTGTTTGGCGAGGGGCGCCGTACGTGTCTGGCCTCGAAAGCGGCAGACGATGGAGACGCCGATGCCGTCGTCGTAAACCAGATAACACCTTCGAAGACGACGACAAAGTCCGTTTTGCAGACGCTGCTGACTCTCGGCAGACGCTGCTCACTTTCAGCAGATAGACGCTGGACTAAAGGATATGTTTTCGGTCACGTTACGGGATGTTGTATGGCTATGTTTACACTGTCCGTGTTCGTATTGTATGTCATGCTCTGTCTCATCTATCTGTTATGTCTCATTCTATCTCATGAAAACCTCGAAAATGGCAAATGATGGAGATGTTTTGTAGATGTTGCTGACTCTCATTGTCGACAGACACTGGTGTGAAGGATATGTATTCGGTTATGTTTCGAGATGAGATCATAAATCCATGTTTACACAGTCCGTATACATACTCTATCATGCTCTGTCTCACGCGCTCTATCTATCCATAATATTTTAATCTATCTCACGAAAGCTCATCCATAAAACCTCGAATGCGAAAACGATGTAGATGTTTTGTAGACGTTGCTGACTTATTGTCAGCAGACACTTCACTTTCAGCGGAACTGGTCTGAGGAACATCTTTTCGGCTATGTTCCAGGATGAAATTTCATGGCTGTGTTTACACGATCCATATATCTACTCTATTATACTCTGTCTTTTACGTTCTATTTATCTATCTATAATATCTTATTCTATCTCAAAAAGAATAGCCCAAGAAACTAGAAGGTGGCAAACGATGGAGACGTTTCACTGACTTTCAGACACTGGTCTGACAATAAGCCCCAATGGATATATTTTCAGTTTCGTTCGCGGATAGGAATATAAGACATCGTTCAAACGATGCAATGCTATCCACATTCGCACTATATTATGATCCGTCTCACATACTCTAATATTTATTTATTGTTTTGTCAATTAGGAAAAACGGCATGTGACTCACTTGAAGCCAATTTAGTATCATGAAAACATTAAATATGAATTTTAAATGGTTCTGTGCCGTGTAAACGCAACTTAGGAATGCGTTCACGTGTGTGATGGACGCATTTGGAAATTCGGAAGAAGCTTTCGGTGATTTTGTGCAAACTTTGCTTTTATGTTGGCGTCAAATCGCAAGTTTATTAAAATTGTTCGACGGTGTTTGTTGGAGATTTTGAGAGTTGGTTACAGGGATCTGGAGAAAACGTATTTTCGAGATTCTACGAAATTTCGCAATAATAATTTAATAATGAAATCGCATCATATTAATATATAAGAAATTGTGAAAGACAAATAAATTGGACAATGTTTACTCGAAAGCATCGAAAATTAATTATCAAACATTTCTATGATTTTTTGAAGAATTCCAATGTTTGCTCATTTAATAAATCTGTTTGCTTAATGATTTTTCTGAGAATATTCCAACTGAATAAACGAATTTCAATTGAAGAGAGAAAATAATTATATTTTACCATTTAAAACATAGAGAAGAGAAGAGTCTTTAGACCTCACCAACCTGTGACCCGCAGGTTATTCAGTGACCTATTTCAATTCAACAAAAACCATTTTCTTTTGTAAATGTATTCACTTTCATATAATATAACAACACTTGTGTAGTCGATGGAAAGTTACAGATACTTAGACAAAGTCTCATTAACATTAATATTAATAACAATATTCATCGACTCACTTAACAGTCAGTCAATTGTAACCGAAAAAAAGCTCGATTTACACAACTCATGCCACCAAAACGATATACGAGCACACATCGAACATCACCTCGAGCGACAGACTAACAACAACTCAAAAGTCACTAGAAACACATTACATTATGTTAAAAAAAAAATGCTAAAACATAAAACGTCAGACGACTTTTATTCATGAGTCAGAATTTGTGTTTGACATTTTAGTACTTTCGAATTCAATGGATGTCTCGAAAGATGAGACCACCATAAACCAGATAACACCTCTATGGCGAAAATCCTATTTATGGAATATATTCTAGACGTTCAGGTTTACATTTATGTTACATGTTATATGTGTATGCATTTGGTATTAGAATTGCTTTGAAATCTACTAGGAAACAGATGAATAATTGAGACATCAATTGCTCGCTTACCTCTCAGATACAAGGCAATTATAACGCGAGGGAAATTAATGGGTTGGAATCTTAACAAGTGTTTCTTATTAGAAGCTTTGAATTTAAAAATATTAATATTTTTTCCGAAACGAATTCACAATTGACTTAATTTACTGTCAAAATATGAGCACATATTACCATACAATATCAATACCATTGCTTAACTTGTGCACTTTCTCAAGTCAGTGATGTCATACATCAAAAACATGTTTAGCAGGAGTAACAAACTTTGATGAAAAAAAAGTGAACTTTAATTTTGAGTTAATTATTGAATCTATACGAAAAAAATTAGATAATTTATCATAATATGTAATAAGTTATAATTTATCGAAGCATATAATTTCCAATCACGAAAAAAATCGTAGGCAGTTCACATCTTGAATGACATACATGCTAATCAGACGTGAACCAAAACACGAATTCCGATCGCCTTTTTTGAAACTAGATTCAAGATATCGTATTACGATAATCAATTAAGAAGAAATAGCGAGATCGTCAAATATGCCGTGTAGCAGATGTTATATACGACATAATATTTTTTATACGGAAACCTTAAAAAAATAATCAAATTGCACTGCTTTATTAGTGGCTTTTCGCTTTTTGCAATGGATGTTTCGTTTTTTGAAAAAAATCGTGAAAAATTCAAGCGGCATCCCAAAGTTCGTTAGCATATTAAATTATCTGCGTTTTGTATTCGCGGTCCGGCTCGTCGACAATCCTTCGTAATTTCATTTTTTCATATGGAATTTTCATCGTTTTAACAGATTTCATGTTGCTACGTATATTTTTATATGAAAGTACCACATTTTTCAGATTTTTATTATATAAAATCAATATAAAAAAAAAATCATATTTGAAACAAAATGTGTCATGTGAACGAACCTTTATATCGACAAAAAGATTATCAAACATTGAATCGATGCATTTTGGTTAGTTGAAGTGACTATATGAAGTCGTTACGACTGCGAATACTAGGATATTTTCACTAGTTACAATTGCAAACATCGAGTTATTTACAGTCGATGTGTTAATTAATCATTATGGACTAATCTTTCAATTGTTAGAAATAATTACTCTATCATTAAAAAATGTCAAACTACAGATAAGTACTTTAACCGACGATTTTACTAATCAGTCAACGTATGTGATTCGACTTTTATACACGAAAAAATCGATCAAATATGAACGAAACGAGATTTTTCCGCCATTTTTTACCGAATCTTCGATCGATCCAATTATGGGACTTAAATCGCTTTCGGAACGATGGTCGTGCTTCATATTTGCGGTGAAGTTCCAAATAAAAGAGCGTCTTTTCGTAAGAAACGTTCGAATTACGCGCCGAATTGAGATCTCAAAATACCGCATCACGTACGGGATAAATTGGTCCTAACCGCAAAAAGAATACCAAATCGAAAATATTATATGCGATAAATGAAAATTCTGTTACTTTTCTCGTCCACGTATGGCAACAAATTGAGCTTTTTATTACTATTGTGTGTGTATGCTGCCCGTTGAGTATCAACGGAAAATTTTAAATTCGATCAATTTGAGTATCATATTATTGTATATTTTAATAATGTGAAATTTAATAAGGTTTGTATGCAATAATCTCTATTGATTTACAAAAAAAAAGCTGAAACATTATTCCAAGAGTATTGTATAATTTATAGGAGATATTTTATAGTTTTACAAGAAATTTTATATTTAATTCAGCACGTTGTTACTTTGATACATGTTGGAAAAAACTTGTTACTAAGTTCTAGACATAAAAGTGTCGACGTATATCCAAGCGTTTAGAGAGAGCCGTCTTCGCCTTTTATATTTTAGTTAGAGTTCACAGCGCTTAAATAAAGTGATATGTTTATAAACAATCTAAGGCAGCATTTACACAATAAAATTTATTTAATTTAAAAATAACTAAAACCCTATCAGTCAACTTGATTCCTACTCAACTAACTATGAAGGAATAATATAAACAATTGACTATCTTGAAACTATGATTTCATTTATTAAGGGCTGGTATTTTCACCTCTGGTTAGAGAATAAAACGAATTCAAACTAAACTGTCAAAATGGCTGCTGAAAGAGACATACATGCTACAGTTCCTATGACAATACATACATTCTTGTCTTTCCCATAGATTTTGACAGCTCATAGTTGAATGGACAGCGCGTGGCTTAAATTCGTTTCATTCTCAAACCAGAAGTGAAAAAAACCGGCCCTTAATTATAATTTCATTTGTGAAATTGTGATGCGATATATTTTCACTGATAATAACGATTTCATAACAATTGTGAAAACGTATCGGTTGTGTCAAAACAAAAAGAAAAAAAATCCCGACAAACATAAAGCCCTAGATAAAAGTTTCCGTAAAAGCAGTAAAGTGTGAACGCAGCTTTATGCGAGGCGATCAAAAGCGCGCAAATCTCGGCTAATGCCGTTCGCGCGGATATTGCGCGCGAGCTTATTCCGGAACGGGCGCGTAAAACTGCGCTGAAACGGAATCCCGGATTAGGGACGAACCGCAATTCGGGAAAACGTGCGACCTTCACCAATTACGATATAATTTCGCGTGTGAGCCCATCACAATATTCACAATAGAGCCGCACGTACACACCGTGACTAACGCGCGCCCTTAATCATGACGATGGCTTAAGTCCAGAATTTTGAAAATGAGTTAAGCTGGATATGATGTGGTTAAAAACAATGGAGTTCGCAGAATCGAAAAAAATATTTTTGAGGGATGTTCACTGTTTTCAGCTGCGCTCCTAATAAAATCGATAGCAATATTTCGAATATGTCGGAATGAAAGAAGGTGGATTTATACCGTTTTCGTAATTAAGGGTGCATGTATGTATGTATTAGGGACGTAATTAACGAAGGGGTTGAAACTGTCGCGCGCGGGAACAATGGCGATTGTACCAGGGGCGCAGAACGCTAATTGAATGGGTCAAATATGAAAATGTACACCAGGTGCATTTTATTGCTCAAAAAAATGTTGTATTTTTTTTCAGGTTTCAACTTTTTAAGTATGTTGTTTATGTTTGGATTTTGAGGGGTGATTTAAGAGATTTTTTATATATGCTTTTATTATGCTTGTTATTTTTGACAAGTTTATATTTTGATATATTCAATTGTTATTAGATTAATAGATCTACAAACATAGTAATAACAGTCTATCTTTTCGTAATGATGTGTTCGTTTCCAATATTTAAAAATAGACAAACTTATTCAACAATATTTTTTCCGTTAGTTCAAATCAATTTTTTATCATCGTCAGACAAAATTGAAACCATGTTTAAAAATATATTCGACGATATACGTAATAAAAGTACATAAACTTTCGCACAATAGATGGGTAACATAATACTATAGAATTTTCTGGAATGTTCCGTTTTTTATATTTGCTTTTTACACTGAATAAAAGTTGTTCCGTTACGTTCGGTAGGTAATTGGCGACGAAGGTTCTATTCGCTGCGATGTCGAGAGCGAACGGATACTTTGACTATCTATGGCTCGACAACGTAATAGTTTGAAAAATTACAAGGTAGCGGCATTAGAAATAAAGTAATGATAAAGCGCAAAGTAAGAAAAAAACGAATGAAAGCGCAAAGTTGCAGACTAGTAAAATATTCCATGCGCGATTCGTACAAAGTGGGAAATGAGATGTAAATATTTGAAACGCTCGTTCATTCAAACGACATCGTAAAAACTAAGAAAGAAAATTGAATTTTGAGACAAATAGACGCAATTTTCATCCGAAAATATTATGATCAAACTTCTTAATATGTTCTAATATCTTGATACGTAATAATAATATAAAATCATATTGAGTATATGTGTGTATAACCCAGTATTTGTACACGGTTTGCGTACATACAGTCCAATATTTGCACTCGGTACGCGTATATACAGCCACATTTTAACGAATAGACATAATTTTCACTCGGAAATATGAAGATCAAACTTCTTAATACGCTCGAACACCTTAAGACAGCGGAATTGGATAGTTTAAGAAACTCGATACCGAAAGCGTATTTGCACTGTAAGCTGCCGATTAATTTCAGTCGATCCTTCGAACAAAAGATAATCTAGCTTAATGCCGACTATCAATTACGTTCGGGTTAAGTTGATTTTAGGCAGCGGATAAACGAGGTATTGCGGTCGTATATAAAAAAAAGAACGAACTGGATTTCGTTCTTGAGGAAAAGTGTCACCGACATGCGGTGGGTTTTCATGAAAAATGTGCCGGATCGCAAATCCGCATCGTAAATTCTGAAAAGTATGTGTTCAAGTATGTTTCAGTATGCGACGTTTAAGCGAATTGATTGACATCTTTTCTCGTCGTAGATCATTTCGCGTTGGGACTTTGAGCGTGTTTTCGACAATGTGAGATGTTCGAATATGATATTTTGGGCTTACTCTATTGTGAAAATGTTCGGTATGTGAAATTGTGCGAGGTGATATGTATTTTCGTACGCAGAATTTCATATGATACTTTTGAGGGTAGTTAAGGAGAGATATGAATCCTTTTAGTGAGTTTGAAATATGAAAAAAATATCATTGTAGTAAGTTTGCTACGAATTTATAGTTACATATACAATTGAAAGGTTTCAAGGGTAGTCGAGGAGGTATCTACTGAATAAGAGCATCTTTAGAAATCAATAAAAGAAGATTTAATCATGATATGAATACATGGGTTAATAGAATTTTTTATCAATACATAGGTCGATAATTATGTTAGGTTGGGTTGAATTATGGATTTTTAATATTAAATTACCTCAAATACAGAGATGGTTATGAGAGAGTACGTTTTTTGTTCTCTCCAAAATCTTATTGACTTCTTGGATTAATTGCTCATATTTAGTAATTTTTCGCATTCTAATTTCTAGCTAAAACAAAAAACATACCCCTTCATAATCGTGTTGAATAATTATAAGGGAATAAATGCTCAAATGTTTAGAATTCAAATACACATGTATATAAAATGAAGATAAACTCGAACAAAATTTAAATAATAGTATTCAAATGATGTAAATTAAACAAAGAAAGTTGAGAATAACAATCAAATACGTTTAGTGAGTCATTAAAATTTTCATTTATTTGAAATTTCGTTTATAAAAAGTCACTGATATTATCATTTCACAATGGAGTACAGAATTAATTAGAACGACTTCTGAAATAAATGATTTCTTACAGAGCGGCCAAACAAACTTCGTCAATCAATGTTACTATTAAATAAAAATATTTTATACATGAAAACCCATGAATTTAAAACTTTTTTTTCCTATAAATGAAATTAATCATTTTACGCATTGAATTGAAAAAACATCAAAAAACCTAAACGAATAAAAGATTGAGCACCCCTGCCGCGATCGCAGGTGATATCGAGTAGTGGTCGCGCGACGGTTGATCGGGCGTCGCAGATCGTTCACCTCGCAACGGCCGCCATACACGTTGTGCATTAACATAACATAGAGCCTAGAGCCGGCTCTTCACCGGACAGATTCCTATTCATGAATCGGACGGCCTTCGCCTCAACGCAACGGCTAGACGCTTGTGAAAATTCACACGGACTTCTAAGATCGATCCGATTATCTATATTATTATTTGTGGGTTAGTTTTTGTCGATTTCGGTGTCGAATCGATTTGTGATCGGTTGTGTGAATCAGAAGTACGGTAAACTTCGGTTGTTATAAACTATTAAATAATAAACTATCGGTAATCTGACTGACGTTCGGAAGATGTGCAG
This sequence comes from Cheumatopsyche charites, assembly GCA_024721215.1. Taxonomy (NCBI): domain Eukaryota; kingdom Metazoa; phylum Arthropoda; class Insecta; order Trichoptera; family Hydropsychidae; genus Cheumatopsyche; species Cheumatopsyche charites. The sequence goes on from CM045579.1 coordinate 2,150,692, forward strand.
ATTTCAAAAATATGAATATTAGATGTTTTTTTAATTTATTTTAAAATTATATTGTACTATCGATCAACCCGTTGAATATATTAACGCAGTTTTGGAAGCATTACACAGACACACACAAAATAGCACTATTCAATAGTTAGATTTTTCATTTACGAATTGTGTACTTTAATAGACATTAGATACATACATATTCACGGATTAATCAAAAATTCATTTATTCATTCATCTAGTTATGAAAAATCTTAAATCATTTTAAAATGAGATTGATTCATATTTGTTTAAAAATAAAACATCAAATACAGATCACAATAAACATACTTGTATTTAATCAACTAGAAACCAATGTAAACTTATGTAAATGTTTGGCAATTTTAATTAAAATATAAATAAAACAGAATCGAATAAATATTTTTCATTCATGTGCAATCTGCATTCAGATAATCGAAAGTGTTATGCAATTTTACCGTTTAGGTATAATTCAGCATATTTGTTGTATAAATTTCATAATATATCATATGATAAATCAATATACAATTCATTGCGATCGAACAAAACTTTTCAAATTTGAAAAATTTCATCGAAATATTATATTTAAGCTCGATTCAATTAAAATTCAATCCGATTGAACCTAGCTTAATTGTCATGAAATTCAACATTCGACACATCACATTTTACGCAGAAAAAAAGCGCTCGAAACGAGAATAAATATGATATCTGTTTCGAAATCGAATTATCCGAATTTTAATTAAAAAAGTCAATGAATACAGCAATGTGTGGATGACAGTTGTGGTTGTGACCCGAGTGTTGAGGTTGTCAACCGGTCGATACGATCATCTTATAAAGTGTTGCACTAACCGCTTTATAAACGGAGACGGTTTGACAAGTTTATTTCGAAGAAAAACCACTAAAATCCAAATACGAAATTCGGCACAAATATCGTACATACTCGAGACTTGCGCAAACACTTTAATTAAGAAAGTAATTAGAGAGCGAAAAGCATGTAATGAGAAAAATAATATGATTGTAGCAACGGGCAAAGTGGCATCCTTCTTGAAATTAACTGAAATTTTGTGAATTTAAATTTACAACCCGTTGAGTAACAAAGCCGAATTATCTCTAGGTTCTTTAGGATTGATCAATAAATTAATTATGATTTATAAATTTGAGCAAGATTTGAAATTTAATAATTTAGTCATTTGTTTTCAATAATTGATTTATTTAATTTTTCAGTGAATGTATAAAAAATAGAGAATAGTATAGTGAGACACAGATGCATATCCATTATAACATATATATATGTAAAGAATAAATCGGGTTAAGTACACTGTAAAAAGTAAATCTTAAAAATGTTGCATACTGGAATTTCTGTTTGTCTGAAATTGAATTTAGTTGTTAGTTATACGAAATTCGCCTCCCACTCTCACTCTAATCGTGAGCAACCCTATTCAAGCTGAATTCATATAATACTGAAAATGCCCATGGGTAATTTGAATTTTGAACTGCCTGAAAAAGAAACCAAATTCAGGCTTGTATTAAGATTTTCTTTTTACAGTATACGGCTAGTACCAATATCTGAGAAATTAACGAAGATATTGAAAAAAAGTCATACATAATGAAAACTGCAGTATTCACCCGAACTGACTACATGATTGTTAAGTTATTTAAGCTACCTAACTATAGTTTTATTTGTTGAAAACTACAATTATCACTGTCTACTAATTGCAAACCAATATTTGAAAGATCTTACCTAAAAAAACGGTCTTTTTTTCACCGTAAAACAAACTTCAGAACGAAACGTTAACTGAACGAAAAGCCTCAGACAAAACGCCATTTTATCGCGTCAACATTGAGATTCTCCGCAGAAGCCTTCAATTTCGAAAGCGGAGAACTTTATTATACCTGCGCCGGCTAATGGTCGAATTAAACTCTGCCAGAGACCGAAATACTTTGGAAACGCGAAGTGTAAATTTGCGCGCCAATTACAAGATGGCCGCTTTGTGCGGTCGGCGGGAAACACTTCCCGCCAATAATACGTTTCGCAAATTAGTTCTCGAAATATATACCTAAGGCTGGGGGAGACTCGGCTATCTTAAGCACCTCTCGAAAGTCGGAAAGTTTTAATTATGCTTCGCCCCACAGAAATATAAATGCAAATCGAGTCCGGGCCTGTAAATTTTCGAACGATAGAAAAAAATATGGGACAAAGGAGGCGAAATAAAAAAGTTTATCGTCGCATTTATTTATCGTAATGTTCGCTTTGTTTTTGTTCTATTGTTTTATTTATTATTATTATAAGCGTTAAAAATTGTTCGAAGCGTGTATGGGGCGCTTTTGTTTGTCGCGTTTGAAAAGCTTTCGTTTTAATTTTGCGTAGGTGTTATATTGTAATGTTTCATAAGAAATTAAGTTCGTTTTCATACTGTTATTTGATAAATAAAACAAAAGAAAAATAAATTCAAAATCATCACGAGATTCCGACTGTTTCATTACAAAGTGATACTAGTCTATTTTTTTTAAATTAACTCGATAAGTATAAGTTTTTTTTTTCATCAAAATGTAATGCAATGAACGCAAGACACGTACCGACCTCGACAATTATCAATAAACATCATTTAAAAAAGGCAAGTTAACATCGAATCACCCCATACAAGGTGCCCACATAAATTTCGCATCATAAGGCATTAAAAATACTCGTTTCGAAAGTTCGGAACACTTTGACTTTGACAAGCAGATAATATTTTTCGAATGCTGCAAGAACTAAACTAAAGCTTTCACTTCTATCTTATAAATAAAAAATACAACAAAGAAAATCATCGTATGACATTTGTAACGAAGCACGAACAATAGAACCGAATCTTTCAAAGAATAACGCGTTGTGATAGACACAATTAAAAAATAAATAGATCTTCCTGATCATTTTTCATTTCGAATATAGCCTTAGGCTACGAAGGCTATATTCGAACGTTCCACATACGAAATTGTGCCAATGTAACTTTCACCGTTTCTTACACGTGAACGAAGATTCTCAAGACAATGAAGGAAATTATCTAAGTATTGTTCTGAAATTATGTCACACACTATGGATGATTTCTATACATAAACCGGTTGATCTGAATCACACGTCAATGACTTGTTTAATTTTCATAGCAAACATTGAACGCTAATTGAAAACGTATTTTTTTTTAGATTCTCGATTTTCGATGAATGTATAAATATTTGATTTTTGTCTTCATCCAAAGACCTGCTCGTTTAATCGTCAATTAGTAGTTTGGTAGAAATCGTTGAATAAAAATTTTCAGCTATGTTTAAGCAAAAGCAATGATTGAAATACCAGTTCGTAGAATAAGAATTAGAGTAACTTAAAAAATTGTACATCAACCCTCATATATTTGATGATAAAATTCACTATGAAATAAAAAAACGAAATTTTCGAATGAACGACTTAATTCACATTCCTGGTTATAGGAAAAAAGTTGCAAGAAACTTTCGTTATAGAAGTGGGCGTTATACAAATTCGCGTTATAAGATAGGTAACTGTATGTAATAAGCATTAATGATTAATTGGAAATTTTTCTCGATTGTGAGCCAAAATGATATAATGAAACGGTTTTCGTAATAACATGCCAAAGTCAAGAATGTAGACGTTTGGAGGAAGTGGTCCATAGATGGATTTCGTATATCAAAAAAGATTGAACTAATTAATACGATGTGGAAACGGGTTTGAAAAACGATAAACAACTCGACGGTTGTAAGTTGTACTTGTTTCGATAAAAAAAAGAGAAAGATTTCATCGACAGATTGCAAAATTCGAATGCTCCAAATATATTTATTACATAATGATTGTATAGGTTACATTAGTGATGAATACTTTTTTTTCAATATATCATTGAAAAGCATAAATTTATTTTAAAATCCATATCAATAAACACGTATAAAGACATTTGAAAGTTTATACACATTTAAGTGCGATTAACGTATCATTTACATATTCAATGAAAGAAAAGTTACAACTCAATTTCATTTTCGTACAAATATTAAAATACAAGCTATTTCTTCATTGAAACGATTTATTTATATGAAAATTTTATAAATCCACTGCAGATTTATATACGCAATTCGAAAAAAGCTAAAAGAAATTGCGTTCAAGAATAGACTCTATCTAAACATGTCCTTTATTCTTCGACAAAAAAAGAAAACAATCCCAGATCCCAATATCTAAAATAGATCTGATGACTATCTGGTATAAAAAGTAGATTCGCCAAATATATAAAAGGAAAGTTTCGGTCGAATAAAACGAGAAAAAAACGTAAAACCTACTTTTGAAGTGCAGTGGCATATGAGTGTTGTGTACACTGTGTTCGAATCGGTGTTTTATAATATTGAATCAGTAATGTCGTTTTTTACTAATATGGTTTAATTATGAGAAATTATAAATTCGATTCTTTGGAAGTTTGTATAAAAATTAGAATTATCAGAGTTGAATAATATAGAAGTGATTTGGAAAATAGTTTATCACTTGGTATGTCGATCGTGTAATAGTGTGACATCTATGAACTTGTTTCATCAAAAAGATTCTTTGACTTTGAATTGTGCAAATCTATAATATTACATCACTTTACTCCAATGTCTATTATAAAATAGAGAAACATTTATGAGATAAGTCTTTTCCTTTCAGTCACTCAATGAAATTAATTACTTATGACTTTTCTTTACTACGCTGTAAAAAGAAAATCTTAATATCAGCCCGAATTTGGTTTGTTTTTCAGACAGTTCAAAATTCAAATTAGCCACGGTATGGGCATTTTCAGTATTATATGGATTCAGATCGGATAGGTTTGCTCACTAGCAAAGCATTAGCAACTAAATTCAATTTCAGACAAATAGAAATTCCAGTATGCAACATTTTTAAGATTTACTTTTTACAGTGTAAGGACGATTAATTGGAATGAATTTTCACTGTCAAATTCAACCTCTTCGAAAAAACTCGAAATAAAAATCTGACTTATCCCAACTTAAAAATAATCAACGCAAATTTAAACAAATACAAACAGGCCGCATTTAAGCCGCACTTTCCCGACACTAACCCGACCGGGAACTATTAATATTGAATTAGGCACACAAACGTAAATCGCGACGCAACGTTAACGTACACAAAGCCAAGTTATTTAACCCTGCAAGGTTCTACGTATGTACGTGTACGTGGTGTGTGACATTCCCATAACGAACGCCGTGATTTAATATGCTGAAAACGTTAACAATGCGATTATACAAAGCGTGTACGTAGACAATTCACGTGACTAGAATACGGACTGCGTTTATATGTATGTATTTGCGAAGAGAGAGGATTCCTCGTAAATATTGAATTATTCGAATAATTGCGCCGAATGTGCGAAAAGCGAACGTTATGGCCAAATATGTATTTGTGTGCTCAGTTTTGATATTGGTGTAAGTTATGTTGAGAGTCTTATTTGTCTATGTGTTCGGGTGATGCTCGAGTTGTAATTTATTGTCTTAATACGATTGCATAAAATAGATGCAAATAAAAGTCTGAAAATTTAATTTAGATTTTTTTAAAGGACTGATTACTTGACTTGACTGACTTGTTGAAAATATAAAATAGCTTTTTCAATTTGAAATACTATATTGTTAGTTTATGAAAAAAATTGATTGATTTTTTTATTCAACTTTTGGGTTTACACCATTGTCATAATAAAGGACACAAATATTTGTATGAAAGTTCGATTGTGCGAGAAATTGTATTGATGACCGTCGGATACGTTCGATATTGTGATTAAATTTTGTGTTAAATTAGTCACATTTTTTTAATTAATCGATTATTCATGTGAGTATGATTGATGATATTTCGATTCATCTAAAAAATAATAATTTAAATGGGATTTTTTTTATTTTATTAAAATTTCAAAAAAATATTCAAGTGTGTTTTTTATATTATTATCATGATTATAATGCCACCAATTATGTATATAAACTAAATTTTCAAAATACTTTGATGAAATATTAGGTTTAAGTAAGGGATTTTTAATAATAAAACCCCTTTTTTTAGTTATAGAAATATTTTTAAGTAGCAAAGTCGAAATAATAGCATGCATCTGACAAACAAGTTTTTTTTTTAAATATTTAAAAATTCGAATTCTGCATCATAAAAACTACAAAACATAATCAAACGATTAACATTCATCTACGAAGCATAAATTCAACCCGAACAGCGTTTTCAAATTCTAAGAAGCTTATACCTGATCGTTTTGCAGAATCGCTCATCGCCATTAATAAATAACGTTCTGATCTTCGAATTTATTCATCGAGAAACAATTTGACACAAATGGGAAAATTTCAACCCCTTGTCGTCATTTTCATAGCTTTCATGGCATTTTTTTTTCGCTCGATAATTCGAGCTCATAATAACATTACATGTAATGGCGGTTAACATTGAGTGTCGTGGGAAAAACGACTTAACGAGCGTATTTCGTGAAAGCGCCATTGTTTCTGGTTAAATCAAAATTCGGCGGTTCTTGAACTTGAGATGACAATCTTTTTACCGAAAAAAAATACAGTGAAATCCCACTATTCGTACAATTTAGTCGAAAATTTGATCAGCTATTCATACGCTGCTTTAAAATTCTGAAAATTTGTAGTAATTCGCAGTTATTTTTTATCAAACACTCCGGAAAAGATTGAAGGTTTAAATAAAAGAAATCCAATTTGAATTATATCCAATATGAAAAAATGATTCGCTATTCGAACAATTTGCTATTCGTACTGTATCTTGGAAAGAATTGTGTACGAATAGCGGGTTTTCACTGTATATAAAATAAATATCTACAATCTTGGCAGGTTCAAGTTCACGAAATGTCAAAGTGCTATTGTTATCAATTCGGCCAGAAATTTGCTGGAAATTTGGCGCGAATTATTAATCGGCGGATTAATCTCGAAGGCCGGATAACCGATAGAATTCGGTTTTCGCAGAAAGTGCTAAATTAGTTATAGAAAAGGCTTATGCTCGAGCATCTATATGCGGAGTTGTCAAAATGTTGTTCTAATAATTTATGGAAACAAAACACGAATAAGGGTGAACGTGTTAATAATGCCTTTGCTATTGTTATATTATGTATATTGTGTTATAATATTATGTAGACTCGATAAGAAACGTTGTGCGTATAATACCTACTCTAAAATCTGACATTTGTTCCATTAAGATCGTAAAATATGAAAGTTGAATTTGTAATTTTAGCGTAGAGCTTTAATCGTGCATATTCATGGTTCTAATAAAAGAGGTGATAAAAAGTTTATCTTGGAAAAAAGAACTTAAAATGTACCAAAAAATGAAATTTTCGTTATATGTACATACATAGGTAGATAATATTTATTTTCAAATAATAATTTAAAAAATATGGCTAGAAGATATTTATTATTTCGGAAAATTTTTAGATAGAAAAAAATCGAAAGTATAATATGTATAATGTCGGTATAATAGTTCTCGATTATTTTTGAAGAGAAAAGATTTGGTTTTTTTTATGAGTATTATAACGCGAAAGTTCAAATTTAAACAGATTCAAACGAAAAGAATAATGATCTGTATACGATTTTTCAATCGTATAGTAGCAATAAAAACTGTCTTAATAAGAAAAAAAGGTAACACGTTACTAAGTAGTTGTAACGCACTATTGAAAATTCGAACCTTAGAAGTACACAAAGAAAATTATAGAATATTTTTTTGAAAAATCCACATTTGGATCAACAGAAGTGATCATCGAAACCAGCATTAGATAATCCCGCATAAACGAGACGAGAGATCAACGGAAACTGGTCGAATTCCAAAGCATGGAAAAGTTAAAAGCCTCCATCAAAAACGATGCAGTCGTTCACAACTAAGAAAGAATATCACAGTTTGCTAAAATTCGTCATTTTTTTGCTTACACCTAATAAAAAAAACGGACATGATTCATCGCGTTCGACGAGCAATTAACCGACGGATCTTGGTTTCAAATTGATTTTTTTTTTACTAAAAAATAAGTCATTTTTGATATATTCGAGATGAACATCCTGAGTTAGATGTTTCGGTTATAATATTATACGTAGGTTGCAACTTTGACCGGCCGTCGGCTGATGATTATCTCGAAACGAAACCAGTTTTTTCGCTTGAATTGAATTCGTACAAAAAAGGTATTTTATGCAAATTGTATCCACGATTTGGTCTGTGTTGATATTTTAGACCGAGAGTGGAAAATGTATGTAATTAGGGCGTTATTGATGGATGAATTCGAATTTGGTATATTGCAGATGCGAAATGTGAGTGCAGCGCGTTTCGCTAATGGATGTAGTGTTTTTAATGTGAAGTTAATTATTGATGGACGCAATTTTCGGAAATTCGTATGCGATTTTATATATTGATTTTCAATAAATAATTCAATATACAAATAATTGATCATTAAACATCATTATATCAAAATTTTCAGCCGTGACTTAACTTTTTTTTTTTTAGAATTCGACAGCCACAATCAATAAATATTATTGAATTACTGTAATTAAATGATTAGAAAAATACATCCAGTGGAAATTATATGAGTTTTGAAGTCTGTATATCCATCGTTGAATAATAGAAAAATAACTAATAGAAAGAAAAAGTTTATTGAACCAATAATGAAGAAATTAATTTTAATCATCAATAAGTATTTTAACCGCCAATTATTGCAGTAGAATTGACTGTTTAATTTCTAACTGATTTTCAAAAAAATCTCCCAAAACGAAAAAAAAGCTAAAATGTTTTCAAATCATTAAAAATGAAAAAAATATTTAAATTTAAAAATCATTCATCATATTTAATGTGAGTAAACAAATTATCGTACGTAATTAAAAAATGAACCGAAAAAAATGCAGATACAAAACGTGTATGGACCATTAAGCCTCTCGCGGAAGTTTCGCGCAAAATATTTGTATCGAACTTTTGAAAAGTTTCAAATAAACATCTTTACATCTAAATAACGAAACTCACATTATCACACATCCATTTTGAATTATTTTAACGAACATTCAGCCATAACAATTCAAAATATGAACTTCATTTTTAAATCGCATCAAACAAAAGAATTAAGTAAAATTTATATTCTATGAAAAAAGCGATGAAATAAGAAAATATTCGAACAGAACATTCGAATAAGACTCGAATGAGAATGCAACGGAATCCTTGCGAGTGGAACAAGCGCCATAACACCTGCGGAACAACCTCCATGCTACCTGTGGCCACATCCTTTCGCTCGAATAAAAACGTTAAAAAACGCTAAAATATCCCACTTCTTAAATCAAAGAGGCGTCGAGAATCAAGTGTGAACTCACCCGACATCGAGGAGTCGGTTTTAATCCGTCCAAGAGTCGAAAATGCAGAAGTTCGAAACAAACAACGAGATTTTTCACAGAGCGTAACACAACACAACCGACTCAAACACCGACCGGCGACTGACTGAAGTTGGTTTCCGGCGGATGACGAGTGCGGCGCTGTTCGTCGCGGAGCGTTTTTGAATTCTTTTTTTTAATTTTTAATTCAAAATAAATAAAAAAAAATCATTTTTGAGCGTATAAAAATTATTGATTAATTTTAATAATGTGGTTTGTGTATTTCCGAAAAATTTTGTTGAATTATAATGAATAAAATTTCTTTTCAAGAGAGACATGGAAGCTGCGTGGACATCTATCGGTCACAACTAATACATGTGTTCAGGATCCGGACATGTTCTGTTTCTCGGTCGCGTATAGAAGCCTCTAGCATTTTTCTAGCACTAATTAAAACTTAAAAATACTAAATACGAGATTTATTTATCGTTATTATGTACTTCTAAATAGCTCACCTATTGAAACTTTCCAGGATCAGAATTATTATGTGCATATTTGAGAAGATTTCTATACCATTATATTTTGCTTTTCGTTCATTTTTTTTTAATTTTATAAGATTTCAATTTCACAAAATTCGAGGGGGTTTGAAAATGTATTCGCATTGAGGGACGAGGGGGGGGGGAGTGAAAATTAGAAAACCAAAATCGTCTGAAAATTCGATGATATGTAGAAATACTGAAAAAAAAATTGACGAAAATACAGAAACCCTGAACGTTTCGAACAAAATATAATTTTTGAATTATGCATACGAAAACGGCCTAAACGGCACGCAATTTGAGCATGGCATGTCGCGAGTCAAGGCCCGTTCCGCATGAAACGTTTCAGGGAATTACATTAGCGTTACCAGCATCCGTAGCCCGTAGGGGAGACTGGAGACACTTACAATTTGATCACACGGAGAACTCGGATAACTCCGAATTACAGTAATTGTAAAAGCTAATTTGAAAAAATGTTTAAAAGCATCCATTGAGCTGGCAAAACAAGATAAATCGACAATCGTCCTGGTGAAAACGGGACTGTCTTGGTAAAAATGGGACTTATGGTCGTCCTACAGTATCCTGTCTTCCGGAGGATGAGGGATTCTGCAGGTTGGCCTTGAGCCAGTAACGTTCTCTAACCGTTCGATACTTTTGCCGAAAACACATCGTTTGGTTGATGTAAATGTCAGCAAATTTTCATTTCAGCGGAAAATTATTAGAATCAAAGTTAGAACTAGAATCGAAGGAAGCTTGAAATATTTCGGCCTGAAGTTTCAATCTCATATTACCAATTATTCTACTATAACAACTGTCAAATTCAAATGTTAAGAATAAGAATAAAAAAGACCCTTAGGTTCAGGTTTATTAGAATCAGAATGGGTTAGTCAAAGATTATAAATTTAGTCCAATTAATTAGTTACACAAAGGTAGTCAGAATTATCTGTTTGTTAGAATTAAATATATTTAAAGTTTGGTCAACATAAGTTAGTGAAAATTCACACAAATTCTACAATTTTCAGAAAGTTTGATCCATTTGTGTGTGTTGTTCATAATTAGGCTACAAACACATTATTGGCCTAATTTTTCAATAATTTACATTTTAAAAACATAAAACTTATTCAATTTTCTAACTGAACATAGAATTAGGTCCAAATTCTAGTCTGTTTCTTTCAACAATATCGTTCAATAGGCTCAGTTTAGAAGCAATAGACAACAAGACAATTAAAAAGATCGTTTCAATTATATAATTATGTACCGATAAACACCCACAACGAATTGATCACTTAATGTTCGAAATTGAGAACAATGAAAATTATCCAAGAAAAAAAAAACATTTCTTATTGATCGATTCATAATATTATAGTTACATACATACATTAAATTAAATAGAAATGCTTCAAAACACATTCAGCTTTGACCCCTTAACAACCGCTTCAGTTCTAGCTTCAGTTTTATCGACCTGGGACAACCACAACATGTTTTAACATCAAAATTTCGGCAAACAAGTTTGACATGTTAAAGGAATATAAATATTGGTAAGCATTCACCAACCGTTAGAATATTTAATCAATATTTTACGCTTTTTCACCAGGGCGCATTAAACGTATTGGCTCCCCAAACCCAAAAAGACGAATTGCAAACAACTGTTAAAAAAAGTGGTTCGATCGAATGAATTTCGATAATTGATGTGTCCTCAGATTCTCAATAGTTTCAATAATCGTCCATTTTATGATTGTATTTTTTAAATATTTTTTTTATCAAGATCAAGCTTTTTCACGAGATATTTTCAGGAAGTGAGAACCAATTTTTTTCCAATTATAATATCAATTTGTTATAAGTCCTAGCTTTTTAAAAAAATATTTATCAAAAGTCATAATTTCATTAATGAGTTCATGATATGATAAAAATTTAATAAAAACCAACGAAACTATGATTTCACCGTAACACATGAAAAATGTGTTACATAATACAAACATCAAAACTTCGAATATCACCGAAAATGTATGTAAATAAAAATGAATGTATTTAACCAGTGTCTTGTATATTTTTGTGACTTGGAGTTGCTCGATATTCTATGTACTTTAAGCCAATTATGAACTGTTGTAATTACATCACATGTGTAGATCGTGCATAATATTTGTTGCGAATTTGTCAAAGTAAGAAATTTTATAGATCCTAAAATGTTATTTTCTTAATGTACACACGACACTCCTAAAAAAGTTACACTACGAAAGGATAATCCATCAAATAGTCTATAAATAACATAACAGACTTAGATTAGTTTATTTATATATGATGACTGAAAAGGCAAAGAGGTACATGTGCGCTCAAAAGGGCGTTTAAAGTTGATCATGTGATTTTCAAAGTTGATTTGATGACATATCACGGTACATGTTCCAAATTCGTTTACATCCTTTTGCCACCAAATAATTGAGTGTACATAGAAGCTATTCCCGCACATAACTCAATTTCGTCGAAAATGTCACTCGTACATATTGGCTTTTTCAGTCGTCAAATCAAATTGGCGGCCGAAAAAGTTTCCGGAAAATCGGGAAAACTATCGAGAAAACCCGGAAAAGCTTTCGGAAAAGTCAAAATCTTTCCGGAAAAACCGGAAAACTTTCTGAAAATGCCGGGAAAATTTCCGGAAAAGCCGGAAAACTTTTCGAAAATGTCGAGAAATTTCCGGAAAAGCCGGAAAACTTTCCGGAACGGCCGGAAAATTGAACCGGAAGTTTGACAAGCGCACGAACATGCGACACGAAAAGCTCGGTACGCACACACACATCGCATTACCATCAGATCGGTGGAAAAAGATAATTTTTTATTTTCAGGACCACGCCTCGTATTGACAGAGAGAAGCGCGGACGCCGCATTGTCTCCGCGGACCTCGGCCAGGAAGGACGTCCACCCTCGAAGAAGGCCACACTTTCCTAGAGAAGGTCGCACCTTCGAAGAAATTAAGCCAGGGTCCGATTTCGGAGCCAGGGTCCTAGTTGCAGCTGATTCTTTTTGGAAAATCCTGTCGAAATTCGAAGCCGGTGAGTTTTGGATCGATCTGTCAATTATAGAGGCCAGTCCTTAATGTGTTAAATATTGAATTAAATGTTTTTTTAATTAGATTTTTATTCGTCAGTTAAATACTTATGAAAATGTATTAAAACAATTTTGATAATTTATGTGGTTAATCATAAATAATAATTATTTTTCAATATGAGTTTATTATAAAAGCTATTAGTGAACGTTGCTATAAAGTTAACTTTTCAGTATGACAGTGATTTAATAAAGTTTTTATTTAATTTGAATTATCATTATTTGTCATTATCAAAATGTAATTATCGGATTCAATCTATGAATATCTCATAAATTAGATTTTTATAGATTTATTTCTTACCGTTGTTATAGTGATTGAATTTAGTTTTATGTAATACGCGAAGAATTTGGGGTGATTCAAAAATATCCAGACTTTTTTAGCTAATGTATCAAAAGATTTATATTTTTTCGAAAATTCAATTAATATAAGTGTTTTTAATACATATAAATAAATTCTATTAATAAAAAATCACATGATTTCAAATGTGTAGTTACGTTTATATCCGTATTTCAAAATCTATGAAGTTTGATTACAAAAGCCTAAACACTTTCATTTTTCTAGCTTCGATACACAATTTGAATCCATCTGTAAATATTCAATGATCTTCATTCAATAACTTTCCAGATATGCGATATATCAACTTTTTTATCATTACACAAACATCCATGAATACCTTTAACGAAAAATAGCATATTACGATATCGTTCGACGAACTAGATAAAATCCATTATCGAAATATGGGGTAAATATTTCGTTCATTCTCTACTAAAAATGAATTCATATTCATCTATATATTATAAAATTAGAGTTATTTTTCTATATTCGAGTCAAATTTGTCTATTTGAATCACTATTTTGTTTGTTTGAGTCATTTTTGTCTATTTGAATATGTTTACGTTAATTTGACATGAAATCGTAGGACGATAGACCGTGAACGATCCTACGTAATTTATTTAGTTGTTTTGACAAAAATATCCAATAAATAATAAGTATTTACTCAAATATATTATACAGAGTGTATCGAAAATTAATTTATTAAATTAATTTCTACGAGTCATCACTACAACAATATTATAGAGAAAATAGCACACAAACCTTAATGGGGCATATAATGAAAATTATAAGCAAAATTGATTATTTTTTCATTCCATTGATACTCAAATATATAATGGTATTAAACAATATGAATTCATACATATTTTAATCACTTATTATTCGTGTATGAAAGCAATTTGAAAATTTTATTACATGATATCTGTAGCACACCTGTTAGCAACTAGTTACGCCCTGAAAATTTGCGTGCAGGTAAAATTACGTAATTGCTGAAAAGACCAATGAAATAAGCTTCGAAGTTCGCATGAAAATTTGATTATGTACGCAAATAGGCTATAATTCTATATATTTTTATCGTTTTCTAGAATTGGTTTCCATTCAATGAACTTTGAGTGGGAAATTGCTTTTTGTTTGTGACGAAAATTGACGATAAATAGAAAAACGTTCTTCACTCTTTGTACTTACTACAGACAGTTTTCGGATCATGAACTGTTAACAATTTAATTGACAGATGGATACTGTACTGTAGTATATTTTGACAGTTCGTAGTCAGAGGACTGACTGTATTTCTTGACAGGAAATTGGGCTCGGAAATGATTTCATGGTACATTAATTTCGCATATCTTAAGTCTCTATCGATCCGCAAAGTATCGATTTATAAAAATCTATTGTTCTAAGAACGATTCTTCCCACGTGTGCATGTGGAACAAGAGCAGATCTTAAATCTTAAATCGATCGACGATGATTCTTATTTTTTAAGAGCTTTATTGTATATGAAACGATCTATTGATTATTATTTATCGATATTGCTTCGATGTTTTTCGAATGAAAATGAAATGCTTGCGTTCTTTGTTCGATTGAAATGTGCTGTATTCATACGTACTTTTCATGTCAAGTAGATTGAAAGCTTTATCGATTTTGTCATTAAAATTTTTACGCTGAAAGTATTTTTGTTTATATCTAATAAATTAATAAATAGTTTATTTATGGAAATAGTAAATTAAAGCAAATTAGAAATGAAAATAATTTTTCACAACGATATGAACCATTATTTTTCCTTTCCTATTCGATTAAAAAAATTGATATTAAATGTAGGGTAAGATGGAAAGATCTGTCTGGGAGACTTGATGCCCCTTTTTATTTTTCATTTCTAACTCTTATTTAAAAAATGAAATTTAAAAAAAAATAATGTCTCTGCACTTACAATTAGAGTCGAGTTCGGTTCATTTTGACACTTTTTTTTAATATGATTTTTCAAAAAGGGGGATAAAATCTTTCAGGGGATCAAATCTCATCTTTCCCTATTCCGGTTTCATTCGAGTAAAAATAATTATTTTTCCAGTTTTCGTTTTTGATTCAAACAGAACCACTAATTTTCATTCCAAAGAAAAATCATTTTCCAGAATAGTTTCATCAAACGGCGCTAGATGTCACCAACAAAAAATTTCACATCACATCAAAAAAAATAATCAAAAACGCATTATAAACAATTAAATTACCATAAATATGCAAATTAACACATTTTTCCTCAATTTTAATCAACACCAAACGAAGCCTTCGTGTAACTTTCAAGGCAAAAGCGACAAACACATGGCACAATTCACGTCGCGATTGTGAAATTGCACGCCGATCAGACAATTATTATCGTAACAGTCGTATATTATATGTCTATATATAAAGTGAGTTAGTGCATTACGTTTACGATGGATCGATACACGATTGTGATTCTTCCGTGTTCGTTACAAGAGTCGATTAACACAGAAACGGTTGTCAAGCGTGAAAAGTTCGTACCACAGCACCGACGCATTATCACTTATCATTTATGAACCCAACCCTACACAATTTGTATTTTGGAACAAATTTGGGTGATTTTTAGCTTTTGAATTCGATTGAGGTAAGTTTTGGGTCGGTTTCGATTTGGAATTTAATGGGAGTTGAGTGTGAGTGGTTATTTTAGGTGTTTAATTTGTGTTTGTTCAGTTTCAATTTTTCGATACGAAATTCGATCTAGGATAGAAAGTTATATATGTAAGTGATAATTATACAAGGTGGAGATGGATTTCGTGTTAAAGCAGTTTCGTGTTATATGATGAATGTATTTTTATTATATAGTAAAGCATATTTATTTGTTAATAATCAAAAGTCATAGAAAGAAAAACGTCATTCTTGAATAATCAATTTGATTATTTTATCTGGAATCGTGTAATGAAAAGTTGTGTTATAGAAGGGATAAATATTAAATCTTTAAACTAGTATTCAATAGAATCTATGTATAAATGTAATCATATTTCATTACGGAATGAAAAAAAATCAGCATTTTCATCATCGAAATTCCGAAATTCACTCAAGAGCTATTTCAAAAACGATTTCTAAACATTCACTCATGTGAGCAACAGAAACGGAAATATTTCCAAATCGAAAGTGAAATTATAAATTTCTTCACATGTCGACTTCAGGAAATAGACATTTTACACTAACGACTTGTTCGTATGAAAAAAAAGTCGAAGTTCACACATCGTTTTTCACGCCCCCGTTAACTTTTCCATGGAAATATTCGCAATGAGGAAAGTTTTTCCATTTGTATAAAACATATATGAGGACCTTAAAAGCCAAAGGGTATAAGAGACAAATTTTAATTACTGAAATTGAACGGGAAAATTGTTTCTGTGAGACTTTCCCTTAGTCAGACTGTAAAAATAAATAGGGCACTTTGATAGATACACTTGATTTAAGACAATTAAATTCAATCAAACATACAACTAAACCAATGATAAATAATTTTATTGAATCAATAAATTTATTCAAATGGTTTCAATATCTGAATAGAAATATATCATCAGAAAACTTACATTTCTCAAATCACAATCTTCAATCACAGGAGATATCCAACTTTGAATATGCTTTTTTTGAAGTTTAGTCGTTTGAACTTATACCTCTTGGTTTCTAGGGTCCTCATATATAAAATGCGATACACTGAGCACGTTTAATCACAATTTGTAACTGTGGCCTTGTCTACGACCCATTTCAGTTCTGAAGGTTTTAGGGGTTGATTGGTGCGAGGGTCAATCGGCACAAACGGTCGATTCAAGGTACTTTTATTAAAAAAAAGCCTTTTTTTGGTGAATGTAAGTGGGCCTTTTGATGTCGGAAATGATGGATTGTTTTTAGTGATTTTTAATTAGATTTGTTGTAATTTGTATGGCGTGAAAATTTAAGGGATATACTATTCATTTCTTTGAAAAACTTTCACTTTTCTTGATTTAGATACTTGAATTTGAGACGAAATGTATTGAATGAAAATTGAAATAATTCTATAATGAAAAAATATTTTTGGTTCAAAAGATGTGTTAAGTCTTTTGTATATGTTTCGTTTTCTAAGGGTTTGTTCAACTTGAAAATATTCTACTTTAATTATGATTTGTATTTATATTAGTAAATATTAAAATTTTTTATAATTTTTACTACTTTTCTCAATCACAGACACTTTTTACATACTTTAATTTTCATTTAACATAAAAGATTTAAATCTTTTTCAAATAAATCTGAAAAAAGAATTGCAACCCTTAACTATTATACTTACCTTATATATAAAATTTCATTATCTTCTATAAAATAGTCATTATTTTAATCCATTACAAAAACACATCCATCAAACTTAAACTAGACCCACCAGACATATGATTGGAACATAAATAATCGAATTTCTCTTGTTATATTATGACTTCTATCATCAAAACAGTATCGATTTTGTACGTCGTATAAATAATGCGTGAATCGAAAAACCTTTTTTCGGTAAGCGCCGTTAATTTCCATGGAAAGTTCACATTTTCAAGGAAAATTCTCAAGGAAAACTTTGTGCGTTCCACATTTTGGCAAAAGAAACCAACTCACTCTACAAATCTTAATTAGTTTTCTATGAATTAATCATATTATAAATTTATCAAGAAATATTATCATAATCTCATGTCAATGAACTCAATTATAATTTGATGAAAAGTTAAATTTTTGTGAGCACATCTGAAATTTTTTTTGTACCATTACAATTATTTTACATTTTTCTTAAGCATTTTGCATTTTTTTATTAATACCATTAAAATTCAATACAAAATTTCAAAGTAAAAGAACAAATACATGCTCTGTAAGTTCTTAAAAATAGCCTTTTGACTCGAATTTTTCACATTTTTTTCTGAATTAAAACCCTAAAAAACACCATTAGACATAGAATAAAGGCATAACGATACAACACAGCCTTTTTTGCAAAGTACATGGGGTTATTTACTATCGAAATGGGTCGACAACCTTCGTTCTATAGCTCGCAGTAGTTCGAGTCAGTAACGTTTCGCTCGTTGTCGAAAGCGACGCGCTTTTCCGGACTTTTCCCGGAAGTTTTCCGGATTTCGGAGATCTTTTTCAGAGATTTCAATCTTATAATATATGTGGAATGTTATTTTGTTGATTTTTTTTATAAATATGGCATCGGAAAAATGAATTGTGGGTCGTTTTTCCGAACGAAATCGAACGTTTCCAATCGATTGGGAGTTGTTTGTGATATCGAAGGTTGAGGAAAAACTGCGTCGAAATGATAAGGCCTAAGAGGAAAGTTGTTTCGCATCGTAAGTTTTCCTGTTTGATTTGTATTTTTACTTATTATGATTTGAAATATTGTTTTGATTCAAAATTTGCTTATTAACCTTTGACACATTCAATAAGTCATACGATATTTAGATCCGTTATAAATCAATTTAATTGACGCAGATACTAATGTTGGGAGTCATATTTTATATATAAAATTTGCTTTGTGGCAATAAAAATTGCAGTTGTGGGAAAAGAAGGATATCATTCGATTTTAAATTTCAGCTTGAATGTTCAGTATTTATTTTCGTAAGCCTTCTTGTTTCTGTTGAATATTTTTTTTATATCTGTTACTGTTTCTAAAATTTATTATGATTACTAATGTAAAACACTTGCAAATCGTAAATTGAAATAATCTTAATAAAACAAAATCTCATTCCAGTGTACAAAATAATTTCACATTATCTTAAAACACTATTTAATACTTCATTACGTTCTAATACTTGATATTGATGAAACTTGACTTGAAAATATAGCTTAATTATAGAAACCTTTTCAGGTATGTGGCATAGACCAGCATCAGCATCTTCTCGCCAAGAGGCAGAGTTGATGAACAAATCGTCCAGGGCTTCAACCCTGACTTCAGATCCTGTAGAAAAGTTGAGGCTTCTGTGCCTTTCTAGAGGAGCAGCTGGTATAATGGGACTCGGAAGGTATAATATATTGAAATAAAATTTAAATCCGTTCCGAATCATTTATTGTATGTATGTAGTATTAGAGCAATTTCTTATGATCAGATTTGAATTTTGTGATGATGCCAGAAATGTCACTTTTTCAGAAAGTTTAAAGTGTGAAAATTGATGAAAATAATTCAATACATCAATTTTATCCAATAAATGTTATTTTAATTCAAAATTTTGTGATATTCAGAGTCTGAATGAATCTTCGAAAAAATCATATTAAAAATTCTGTTCATGTACTTATATTGAAAATTTCTTTTGTTTTTCAGGGTTTTCAGAAGAATGGATGATGATGGCAGTAGGCAGTTGGACAAGGAAGAATTTTCAAAAGGTCTCAAGGATACTGGACTCGATATAAGTGATGATGTAGGTTTTATTTATCTTTCATATACTTTCTTTTATACGATTGATATAATGATACATATGTATTAACATTTGTTTTCTCAGGAAATCGCAACAATATTCGATAGATTCGATATGGATAAGAGTGGAACAATCAATATGGATGAATTTTTAGTTAACATTCGTGTAGGTTTTTTTTAAATATTTTCACATGTTTCTTAATTTAAATATTATATAGATATTTAAAAATCATATATTTCAGCCACCGATGTCTGATTCACGAAAAGCAATAATTGAACAAGCGTTCAAAAAACTTGATAAAACTGGTGATGGAGTAATGACCATAGATGATCTGAAAAACGTATACAATGTGAAATCAAATCCAAGGTATATCAGAAAAAAAATCGTTTTTTTAGTATAGTTTTTAATTAATAACATAAATATCGATTTATTTTCAGATATATTAGCGGAGAAGAGACAGAAGAAATTATTTTAAATAAATTTTTAGGAAACTTCGAAGCTGAAGATACAAAAGACGGAATTGTAAAATTTTTTTTTTGAACAATTTTTTTTCATACAACAATACATATTGCAAAAAAATATATTTTATTCGATTTCAGGTAACCATGGAGGAATTTATGAATTATTACAGTGGAATAAGTGCATCAATCGATACCGATGGATATTTCGATTTAATGATGCGTCAAGCTTACAAATTATAAATATTTTCAACTTCGCGGATTTTCCTTGTTATCTTTTGAAAAATGTTCATGTTACATTTTCACGCTGAAAATATGTGACGAAGCGAATTATGATGTTGATGTTGAAATGATTAATTTTGTATTTATTTTTTCATTAATACTAGCGTAACGCATTTGCACACTAATTTATTAACTTAATTTGAAACTATTGTGAATATTTTGTTGATTAAAAATTATAATAAATATGCACAAAAATTGAAGTTTGTATTTGTATTTGATTTTGAATATATCTATCTTAATAAGTTATGTTTATTTCATTTTTATCTAAATCACATGTAAATTAATTTTTAAATACTGAAAAAAATCACCATTTTTCATTTCGATGTTTTAATTAATTCTTTAAGTTTTAATATAATTTCGAAGTATTGTTAGAAGTCAGTTTCAATAATTATGAACAACGTTAAGAAATTCTGAACTAAAAATAGCTGAAGAACACATATTTTCATGAAATAAATGATATGTTTATATTTCAAATTTATTTGTAAATATGAGAAATGTTAAATTTATTCTCAAATATGAGAAATTTTCCTGCCATTAAAGGAGAGTAGGGAGACTTAATCTGTTTGGGATATATGATTCCCTCTTTTGTTTTTGCCTCAAACTCTTTTATGAAATATTGTATTTAAAAAGTATGTAGTATTTATGCACTAGAAATTAAATAGAATTCATTGATATTAATTTTTTAATGCGATTTTCCAAAAGGGCGTTATAAGCAAAAAAAAACAGTGAGGAGGATTAAGTCTCCCTCCATTTATCTGCTTATTCATGATAAAAGTTTTATGCGCGTTCAATTGCGCGTTTCGGCCAAAATCAACATAAAAAATAGTGACAGTAGAAACGTCAGTTCGGTGAGATCTTCGGTGCTGTTCGTTTGTGTCGCGCGGAACGAACGATTTTTTAATTTATTTTCTAATCGATCTCTTTTATATTTTTCTATAAAATTTATATTAAAAAAATGAAAAGTCTCTTTGTGATATTATTTTTAAGCTTCGCTTCCCTAGGTGAGCCAATTCTTATCTCAATTAACGTTAGATAATTATAATTAGTACCTATACTTTTTGTTATCTTATTTCGATTCATTACATATCCAAAGTTCGATCGATTGATAATTTTTGTAATTGTATAAATTATACATTGTGTATTCTTTTGATGATCAAAGTATCCATGGATTATTCAGTCATTGCCTTCTTTTTATGTATAATAGCGCTAATCTTTATAATTGAGGTGATCAATTTAACTTTTTGAAGGAGTTTTTGAAAAGTTTACTTGCTTTCGTAACTTAATTAAATCACGGTAAAATCATCATTGTTTCTGAGAACTAAATTTCATTAGTGAATTTAAAATTTTACTTAGAAAGAAATATTAATTTTATCTTATTCCTATTTCAACATGACATAATTTATCATCTAATAAATAGGATAATCAAAAATAATAAATAATTTTTGTATAATTTGAACTTCGACTCAAATTTTTGACCTATTAACTGATAAAAGTTTCACTTACATTTTTTAGCAAATTCATTAACAGGTGTGAATTCACTAGAATGTTAAAGAAGTCATGATTTGACTGCTGCTTTGATTTAATTGTAACAAATATTTATTTTTATTTCTATTTCTCTCATGCTATTATTCTAACTTACGATTAGTACAATTCATTACATTTGAAAAACATTTTGTGAAATTAGAAATCCTTAACCTAACCCAATTATCGACCAATATATTGATAGAAATTTATTGGTGTAAAATTTTGGAAATGGTCAAATATGAATGATTCTATTTATTTTAATGTTGATCACAATAGAAATATACTGTATGTTCCTAATTATTTGTTAATTTTATGCATTTCTAGTTTTAGCCGAATCCGTAGACGAAAGCATTAATTCTTTAAAAGATTCATTACCAATTCCTCCTGGCTTGAACACGACTGGGTTACCTTCCACCGAGGAAGCGGAAGAAATCTTCAAGAAGAAATGTTTGAAGGAAGCCGATGAGGAGACGTATAACAAAGCAGTGGTGAGTGAAATTTTGTAATTCGTTGCACTTTGTTGTTCAGAACGAGTGGATAGAAAATTATGTTTACAATGAGAATTGACCTTTTTCACCTCGCATACAATCGAAGCTCCGTTTCCAACGCGTATGTTAATGAGGAATCAAATTGTGCTATGAAACGATTTCAAATTATCAAAACTTAATAGAAATTATCGATGAATTTTATTTAATATGTTTACTAAACCTTTTAATATTTATGATTTGATGTATTGGTTATTGTACATGTACCATAAATACTTGATTTGTTATAATCGCTTTTTAATAAATCTTATGAATTCCTCATTTTAGATGTATTTAAATTAAATTGGAAATTTTACAAAAGTAAATAAAAATATATTTTGCCTCACTATTATTAAAAGAGTTAAGTTTCAAATTGATCATATTGTAACATTTGATACTCTGCCTTTATTAATCCTTTTTAATACTCGTAGACCAATATATTGGCTCATTGATAACAAAATGGTTAAGTACCTATATAATTATTCACGACATATCATTTAAAACACTAGTCGGTACGACAATACATTCGTTTATGATTCGATCAATTGAGTAATTTGTTCAATCTCTTAACGATTTCAACAACAATACTCTATTTAGCCTTTGTGTCTTCATTTCAATTTTAATATGCTTTTCATCCCAGCGATTGTAACTCTAATTGTACACTTTGACCTGATGCTATTACAAATATTGATATTTATGTGATAAATGTTGATCTTTGACTTTGAACAATGAATAATCAAAGTTTTCTCGTAACAATGAATGATAAAGATTTTATTGTTTGTTTTTTGTTATTGAAACGATTTTATCGCAACTTTCGCTAATTTTACACCATTTTATTTTCGAAATTGATGCAATTAATCTTCAAATAAAATGAAACATTTAAATATTTTACCTTGAGTACTTTGGACCTTGGATTCTTTACGTCATCTGCAAGGTCTTTTGATCAAAAGGCCGTAGAAAATTAGATGTTCACTTAACCAGTTATTTAAATAATATTTTAATATTCTTGATTCTATAATTCGAACACTTAGAATGTATGGTGTGAAAAAAATCATTCAATTCGATACATTTATTGTGAGGAAGTAAAGGTATTTGATTATTGATTACTCATGTTAAGGTAACTCTTATCATTGTGTATTTTGAACTTGAAAGGATTACTACTATAAAATTATACACATTTCTGCTTATCAATTTGATAGTGGTGTAAGTCATACTTATTGGTTTTGTAAAGAATGCTGATGAAAGTTAAAGCAACATAATTTATAAAAAAAATTCAATTCTATAAATTTTTCTAATTTTAAAAACATTTTGCTATTTTGCAATGATGCGAATTGAGATTAAAAATAAGCTTATATTTTTCAATTTATTGACTTAAACCACTGTCACAATCATTGGGTCATTTATAAATAGTGCAAAGTTTATATCATGTAAACATGTATCGATGATAGAAATAAGTATTTTTTTAAATCGTAGAAAAGGAAACCTTTCACTGAGAATTTATAAATTTACACTATATATTGTATATT
Organism: Cheumatopsyche charites; assembly: GCA_024721215.1. NCBI lineage: Eukaryota > Metazoa > Arthropoda > Insecta > Trichoptera > Hydropsychidae > Cheumatopsyche > Cheumatopsyche charites. The sequence continues at coordinate 2,174,711 of CM045579.1, forward strand.
GTATATGAATATTGTATGCTACCAAGCCTTTTTCTCAGAAAGGAAAAACATCTATTATTTGTTGAAGCAACGGATTATCCTTTATAAAGTTCAATAAAATATAACAGTTCATCAGTTTCAATGAAACAAACTCGGATAAAATTGAAATTTAATAATTTTCTAAATAAACTTGGCGTGTTTGGATCGAAAATTCGAAATTTAACATTTTTGACTTAAGCGATAATGTTATTGTTGATGTATTGCTCAAAATTTCAAACAACGAGCTCGGAATATCGACAAATTTCAGTGAAATCGTTAAATAAATATTCAAATATTACAAAAAAAACTCTAAAATAAATATGCATTAGAAGCAGGCATTAAAAATCTGACGACCTTCACTATTTCGTATATTTTCGTAAAAAAATAAGAAACCTTTGTAAATCGCATTTCGATAATAGGTTTGCGAAACGAAATATAAGGGCTTCCGATAAAATCTTCGTTTTGCAATATTCAAGTTTTATACGAATTTTTCGCGAATTTATATAAAAAAATGAAAGCTTGAATATAAATTTTCATGTTTCCTTCAAATAAAAATTCAAATTTCATATTCAGATTTATAATCATCTTGGGATTTTAAAAATGTTAACACTTCAGAATTTCTATTATCTAGCCGATACAATGTGTTCTCAGGTCTAATCGTGATAATTGTGTAAAATAAAACATTTCGCATTCGTTTTTTATGATGTCTAATTGCACTAACCTTAATCTAACCGCAATGAATCGCGATGTTAACATGATTTTTAAAATCAAAAACACATTTTGCTTTCGCGTATTTTTTGTGGTAAAATTGTTGATAATATGAAAATGATATCAAAAAACCGCGAAGGATAGAAAATCGCATACTTTTTCCGCTAAAATGTTGGTTAGTAATTAGATAAATATATTTGGTGACGAACGTGTTATTTGCGTGAAGTCATCGATTAAGGAGAAAGTGCAAAAATTTATCAGTATTTGATAATTTAACATATTTGAATAAACGAACCCCACCTTAAATGTAAATTTACATACATTTGTAACTTCTGAAATTTTTAATTTCGAATAACAATACCAAATTAAAATCGACTTCTTGTATAAAAACTTAAAATCACTCGAATAGAGGTTCAGTTGAATATTCGTAACTGAAATTGCATAATCGCAGAGATCATACGATTGTGAAAATCGACGATTTCAAGCGACTAATGTTCGTACATATTTTCTAAAACTATATACAGTACAATCACGATTAGTCATGAGTTAAAAAATATATAACTAATGTTTGATTAGTTTTTGCATTTATTAATTTTCAAAGTTAGTCAAAATTGAATGTCGATTGTTATTTTTTCATAGCCAATTGAATAATTCATTTGAATGACTCGTAAATGTTAAATTGCTTCAAGGAAAATATTAATTTTATTCTAAACAAAGCAAAAAATGATAATACGCTTTAATATTTGAATTTAATAGCACATTTCGAACTCATAATGAAATAATCTTTGAATAAATAAATACATATATTATTTATGATACGAATAAAAACCGAATGCTCAATCTATCAATATTTTCAGATAAATAATCTTAGGATTCTTATTCAATTTTAAGATTCAACTAATCTAAATCCGATATAAAATATGTAATTTAATTATAAATCAGACATTTTTATTCAGAAATCTTCAAATCCGAATCTTACGTTAGACCGAAAATTCATCGAATCCTAGTCCGAATCGAACGAATCAAAAAACCTTATCCATTTTTCGACTCCCAGATAAATCGAGATCATACCGTAATTAAACAATTACTCGTTTATATCCTTAGCTATCTGTATTATCCTAATTTAGTAGGAAGGGATTGATTCCGATAGTATTGACCCGAGTTAAATATCGCGCGCTTGCGCGTCCCACTTTTCCACTTTTCCGAGATTTTCCGATTGAGTTGCAAAATAAAGTACGTACGTAAAACGTGCCCTTTATTATGATAATGGTTTAAGTCCATATTCATGAGTCCATATTGTTCCATTAGTCCACATATCGATAAAAATGGGGGAGTTTTATTTTGTTGTAAACTGTCATACTTCAAATGAAATTAAATAGTACAGGAAATTACTTGAGTCTATGGTTTTCTGAAATTACAAGTTGTATCAAAATTAATTATATAGAATTTAATGGAAAACATTATTGTCTTTGACAGTTTTTTTCGTATCTATAATAGTTTTTGCAAAAATTTGAAAAAATCGCGATCGGACACCTTTAGGGATAAATATCGGGGGTGAAAACATCGCCCTCGACGTGTTCCTCTTTCTAGATCAAAATGCATGGTTAAAAACTATACATACCCAAAATCTTATGCTTTCTGCCATCTGAAATCATAGACCCCCCTTTTTCGAGCTAATTTCTCGGAGTAAAAGTAAAAGTAAAGTGTGAAATATATTATTTCCAAATGATATGAAGTGTTTATGTATGTCGTATTAGGTTCAGTGACCTCGTGATGCTGGTTTTGAATTCTATCAGATCCTAGTGAGATTCACTTGTCGTTTTTCTTCGATATGTTTCTTTTGAATGTTTGATTAAAAAAGTCTCAATTTAACACTTAACGATGCGATTCTTAAAAATGGATTTTGCCTCCTTGTTTGTGTCTAATAAATTCAATCGATTTTCATGTCTTATTTGGTGCACTGATTATTCTTTTAGCTCTAAAGATTCTGCTTCTTCATTAAAAAATCGGATACTTAACTTAAATCAAACATAAAATATCTCTGAACGAAAGAAGGTGGACTTACACCGTTTTCATAATTGAAGGTACGTATAGCAATAGAGGTTCTTGAGTGCACGGTGTTCTGAAAATAATTGCACGCGACAAGTCGACAAACAAGTTCTGGTCTCCGCAAAGTGTCCTTCCTAGCCCAATTAAAACGTGTGTAATGCTGTTGCGGTCTTTTGAATGCTTGTGGACTTTGATTCGATTTAATTTGACTTGACTTGACCCCCTGTAGTATATATGTATTAGCACATGTAATAAAAATTATCGTTGTATCTGATACATTTATGATTACATAGGTTTATCTTTTTTTTTTGTCACCTTGAAATATTTAGATTTTAGGCTCACAATCAGATATTAGGTTTGTTTGATTTTTCGGATAAAAAAAATGTGCGTGTTTCATAATTGTGTTTGTCTGTTAATAATGATGATATTGGGAGATGAATTTTTAATCGTTAGTATAATGGTACAGCTGTTTAATTGTATTGGAAAAAATAAGTAGAAGATTGAAAGTTCGGTTCTGATGCCTGATCTTTTGATCGTCGTTTATTGTTAGATATACCAGTTATATTTCTGAAAAATTCTTCTTAGTGCATCATAATGTGAGGAATAATTTTTAGATAATTCATTTATTTTTCCACCTTCTGTACTGTTCCTGAAAATTAACCTCTTCTAAAAATAAGCTTTTCTTAGAAGAGTGTTTTTAGAAAATGAACTAACTGAAACAATATTGTTTCATTCTTCCTCTGCAAAATATAAGTCATTTTCTGATTGCAAAATTAATATGAGACTAGGTCTAGTTTTTGCTAAAACACAGCAGTTTTTCTTTGCTGTTTTTTTATTAATATTCCTTTGCCGTGCGGACATAATTCACAAGTAGGTACATTTAGAAACATCAATGTAGATTTGACACCCACTCATAAACACATTAGTTCAATTAGCTTTTTATGATATCAGAACGGAAAAAATGGGATATTCTATCATATAGTATGATAAAATTATATAAATATTATAGAAGTCAAGAGATACAAGTGATGAGTTCTTAAATATACTTTATTGAATAACTCAATTTCAGTGAATTAAGTTTATCCTTTAATTTGTTTGATGCTTTTATGTATAAAGATTTATAAGCAGATTTTTCTATTTGTGTTTTACATTTTTTGCTCATTTAATCAATGAAATATAATTATAATAACTGGAAAATTGTAATTGAAGCAATTAGAGCTCATCAGATTGACTGTAAAACCTTTGCGTGGACATAATCGCTCGGAATGATCGATTAAACTGTGATTTGTGATCTTTTTGTTCTCTCTGACAATACATAATGTGTAGTTAACCTAATCGTATTTTACACCCATGTTAAAATGTGAAAATGATTCATTATCTTGGTGCAGGATGATGTTGTATGTAAATGATTCATTTTTATGTCATTGTGTCAAACCAAAGTACACATTTAACAAATCCATTTATTTTATCATAACATATTGTTTGAATAGGTGTTTTATATTTTGCATGTCAGATTCAATTTTTCCTTGATTGACTCGATAGATGTCACAGTATTTAATTAGTTTTAAAATTGTGGCTCATGATTTTTTTAAGTGCGGGTATTAAAAATAAAATAAAAAAACATTAGTTTACAAATTTTCATCGTAAATTTTTTGAATTCAAGGATTACAATGATATTATAGTTAATGAAATTTAATTTATGAATAAATTGTCATTCATATTCAATAATCAACTTTTTGTAATTGTTTTTATTTTCATATTTGTCATTTTTTGTAAATTGTTTTTCGATTAATTTTTTATTTATAATTTTCAGGCTGCTAAAGATGAAATTGGAAAATGCATTCAAGGTCTAGTCAATGTTGAAGAGTTGAAAAAAGAAATCGAAGATGCAAAACCCACTGGAGATCTGGATGTTGTTTTCAAAAAGTAATCGCATTGGCACAATAAATATTCAGAATAAAATTTCACATATAAAAAATACATTTAAATTTTATAGGTACTGCGGAAAGTCTCCGTTGCTGACAGAATGCGTGAAGAACTTCACTGATGTCATCGAACCATGTTTTACAGAGAAGGAACAAGCTAATATTAAACTAGTCTTGAATATCACCGAGAGTTTAACCAGCTTCATTTGCTACAAAGAAGGAGATAGAATTGCTCGTGAGTTATTTATGTCAAATTCTATGAAATGATTTAAATATTTTTGGATATCATGTTATAACTTTGGCTGTTGCAGTTTTCATAGCTGAAGGAGGTCCAGAATGTTTCACAGAAAAACAAAACGATATTCAAGACTGTGTCAACAGTTCCATGTCAAAATACATTCCAACCGAGACTCCATCACTTGATAATTTGCCAGAACTGTTGCTGAAGGCAGAGCAATGCGATGACATAGTCAAAATGCAAGATTGTATTGTTAAGAAGTTGGAAGAATGCGAACAGCCGACACCAGCTAACATCGCCGAATCTCTATTCAAGTTCATCAAACAAGTCACACCGTGTGGCAAGAAAGTCAGTATTTTAGACAATGCAAAATAACTTGTTAATGATTTTAATATTAATATATGACATTATGATGATTATGATAATGATCTTAGTTATTATAAAACTTAAATTTTTATTGTTCAAATTATATTTTATCTTTCTGTAGGCGGGCAACCCAACAGCTCGTAATACAACTAAAGCGGATAATACATCGCCTCCATCGGGTACTGGATCCGCAGCGTCCGTCATCAGCTCGTCCATATTGATAGCTACTCTTGCTTTATTTGTATCGATGTAAAAAATAAATCTATAATTTATTTTGTCATTTACTTAATTTTGTATAGTTGCCAAATATAGCATTATAAGTAAAAGAAAGAATATCCTTATCTTTAAAATACTGCATTCCATGTAGTCTCTCTTAAATTAATGTTTTTATATGTTCCTTACATTTACAACAATTTGAATATACCTATTATGATTATATGTAATTATATACGAAGTTTACTGCAAAGCATTAGTAAATAATTTGTTTTGAAGATACTATCATTTAGATTTCTATGTGTCCTCTAGACGATTAATAATATTGTTAATATGCATGTCGCTTTAACATTGACATTCTATATCAAAAGTGTACAGTCACAGCTATTAGCAATGTTTTTATTACAAATTTTGAAATGCTATCAAATTCAGATTAGTTTTTTTTTTAATCTATGTAGGTATAAATACTATACAAAATACTGATGCCTTCCCAAACTTTTGAAAATGAGATTTTAATCATTAATTGAAGTAAATTTTGACAATAAATGTCTGACATTTAAATGGTTCTTCAATATTGCTACACCTGACAATGTTGATAGACATTTCAATAAATCCTAGACAATCAACATGGTCCTTCATCAATATTGAAGCGATACATTTACAATATTACTGATCATCTAGAGGGTACTGTAGTTCAATATAAGAAAATTTGTAGAAATAGTTTGAAAGCAGTGACCATGACTTCGCAAAGAGTATGTATATTGGGCAATTATCGAAATGGATGTGTCGCTATGATGCTGAAGGACAATAATAAAAAGAAACGTGCTTCTGATTGAATTCTGCTATATTTTATTTCATATAGAGATTACAATAACATTGACTGTAAAATGTTTGTACAATATTACGACAATTTGATGCATATAAAATTAATCACTAACTGACTCCTGATCTTCAAAATCCGCAGCAAATCCGATTAGATTTGTAAAATCGATTTTAGGTTGCGAAACGCTGTTGAGTTTCGAGTGTTTGTAGAGAAATTCATATTTTAAACGTAATTTTTTTACATATTGCTTTGGATATCCATTTTCGCTATACACTCCCATTCTTTAAATTGTCTAACTGTATGCTTCTATTATATCAATGTTGGATTGTTATTTTTGAAAAATGTTTAAAATTGTTCAGCATATATTTTCGATATTATTAAAAAAATAGTTATGAAAAATGTTTTTTTTCCTAATTATATGTACTAAACTGGGAACAGATCCCGTTGTGAAATTAAATCTCAAAAGTAAAACTTCGACGACACAATTGTTTTATTTCGACACGAAACTTCAAACAATTTTATCTCTTTTCGAGTGTACTGAAAAATATAGCACCTATGTATATGACGTAAACATACGAAAAAATAGTAAAATCGAAAAGTATTTTCATAAATTAACATTATTCTAATTTAAATACTGATTAAAGTATACAAAAATATTGCCTAGTGAAATAAACACAAATCTTAAATTATATAAAATCGTTATGATGAAAAACCTATAAATCATTACAAATTTCTTCATTTATTAACAAAATCCATGCTGTTTTTATAATAAATAAAATAAAAATTTACGAGATGCAAAAAAATGCAACAGTTACGAGTGCACATAAAATTATAACTGCACACTTTTCAAGTATGTACCTATATAACATTTGTAGTTCATGGAAAATCGAAAACGATGATGAATACATTCTAATGAATCATATTTCGATTTGAAATATCAATCGGCTTTAAAAAAATCTTACCGACATCACTTTCTACTTTTTACACAATCTCAAGAGATTCCTTAAACGAAACTTTTCTTCTATATGTTTATTTACATTTGTCACAAACTATGTACAAAATTAAAAACTGTCCTTTTAAAATATCACATTTCAAAACTAAAAAAGACAACACAATTCATTGAACTGTCAATTAAGTAAAACTTCTTCGAATACGTTGTGCGAATTGGAATCGATTCAAATCGTTCACCATGGATGCGGGTTTTGATTCGGATAAGCGGGATATGTAGGATATGGGTTGTGCTGATAAGGTCCTGGGGGATAAGGAGATGGAGGAACGGGATATTGAGGATATGCCGGATAAGCAGAGGGAGGATATGGTTGATAATAGGGAGAATGTGAATATGGAGGATAACTGCCTCCAGCTGGTGGATATCCTGGAAGAAAACAGATAAAATGTAATAAAACCAAATCAAGTATAAGCGAAAATGGTTATATTGTTACCTGGATATGAATTGTATGGTTGTTGAGGTAATATAGGTTCGTTTACTGGTGGTGCTTGCTGTTGCTGATACATAGGATCTGGGAACCCACTTGGTATGGTCGGAGGATTAGAAATGCTGCTAAAAGGTTGATTGGAGTTTTGAATTTGACTGTTGGGCACGGCGGGAGAAATTTGAGACGGCAAATGTTCAGTGCTAGAGCTGGGAATCGATTTGGTTTCGATTCTCTCTGAGGATAGATCGCTTTCGGCTAAATTTGGATCTATTCGGGGCTGAGGTGTGCTCTTCTTCTTTTTTGATTTCGGTCCGGGTTTGTACGGGTCTGATTGGGGGTTTTCTGAATTCGTTGGATATGTGCTTGTGATGTTGCTTAAACTTTGCTGGAAGTCAGATATCCCTCCTTTTTTGGGACTGCGGTTGATGGAAGACGCTGTCTTTTCCAATTGGGATATGGAAGAGATGAATTTTTCTGGTATAACTTTTGTACTTAATTGTGCAATTGGGTTGGAGATTGGCGGTGGGGTTGGAGTGCTTGATGTGCTACCCGGTGACATCTTGCTCATGTGGAAATCTGAATTTTGTATCGGTATAGGTCTCTGATTAAACTTTTGGTGCCTGTAATTCTTCAATGAGTTTGTCTTCGACAATCGATCGATGATATTTGGTTTGTACATTTTCTTATCGCTGACAATCATATCACCATCGTAAACATTCTCATCTGATGAAAATGACCCTTGTGAAGCGGACTGTTTGTAATCATCCATCAGTCCTTCGGGAGTGAGAGATTCTGATAGATGAGGTGAATTTATCTGCTTATCCTTGGATATGGTGGATGGCAAGATAGGATTCGGAGTAGAACTCATTCTTTTTATAGTAATGTCACTTCCAAAATTTGCATCTACAGCTGAAACTAATCCACTATTCTTTATTTGAATATTGCATTCTTTGTAAGAACTATTTTTAACATTTTGTTTGCTTGTAGATTTCAGTTCATTTCCTTCGGAAAGATCGACATACGTTTTTTCTTGACTAGAGTCTTCTGATATGACATCATCGGTCGGTTGATTTTCTATCGTCTCAGAGTTTAACACTTCGTTGTTTTCGACATTCATATCTTGCTCTCTGTCAGAAAAACTTTCCATTCTTGGAATACCATTTCCTGTCTCTTTGTATTCTGAACTTTCTCCCTGATCGTATTCTGTGTCAGAGTATTCTTTTTCAGAGTCCATAGTGTCTGCAGGATGCACACTAGGACCCTGAATCTTAATATTCAAATTGTGTTGTATAGGAATAGGACGTGAAGGTCTAGGAACTGGACCGCGAGCACCTCCACGTATGAGAGAGAACGGTCGTACTTGGAGATTAGGGTTTAACTGTCTATTATTCTTGGGATCGATGACGCGCGGTCCAGCAACAAGCGGCCGAATTGGAGTTCCTATCTTTTTGGTTAGAATGGGTGGTCTGTTGAGAACTTTCTGCATTCCTCCTCTAGCACTTTTCGATATCACAGTGATAGCCGAATTGTTTTTCAAGGATCCGGGTAAACTGACATTAGCTGGTCGAATCGGAGCAACTGAAATTGGAAAATTGTTCACTATTATATATTGGTAATAAAATTAATGAAAATTTAGTTAATTTACCTTTTTTAGGAATATCTTTAGGTTCTACTGGTTTATTTTGACCAACTTTAAAAGAGGTCTTAATAGCGATTATCTTTCCTGATTCTAGTTGCATATAAATACCCTTTGGAGATTTCAACACCATAACTTTTTGACCGGCTTTCAATACGATGCTAGATTTTTCAGATGAATTAGTTGGTATAACAACATCTGTAATTACAGTAAAAAAAAAAACAAATTTGAAAAGAAGCAATAAAATGAAGAAGAATAAAGACAATATTTACCTAGAGGCAATGTCATTTCTTGAGCAGTCATTCCTTGCCGCTGCCATACTTCTGCTGGGATCCATCGAGTTCCACCAGCACTTGTACCATGTTGCATTGGTCGTACAGATGCAACTGGTCTTTGAATCAACGTGCCATCAGCAGCTCTGATTGTTCTATACATCAAATTTGGTTTGGGATTTGAAGCTGCTTTTTTCTCTAGTTCATAACTGAAAAGTGTTATCATTTCATAAGAATCAAAATTGAATTCAAATCTTATTTTAAGTCAATTATTACGTACCCCCGTTGAGCTAATCTCTTCTCAGCACTAGACAATTTCTTTTCTTTACGATCCACTAGAAGAGATTCATGCTGGAACGGTTCTTTGCTCAAAGTATTTGCATGGTTAGTGATGATATTTTGTATTATAGTGTCTACGTATTTTTCTTTGCAATCATCGGCAAAATCGATTGGAGCCGGTTCCTTTTCATCGTTATCCCAACACAGGTTAGTGACCTCTTTCATCGAAAGAACGGCGTCTGGATTACATTCATCGACTACGCGATCGGCCATTCCTTGTTTGTTAATTTGTCTATCGTAAATTTTTTTTTCTAAGCAATAGTCCATCACTAATCGGTATACGAAACATGGTTTCTGCTGGCCATATCTGAAATATTAAAATAATTATAATTAAAAGACAAAAGATAACTAAAAAAAAACGAGACGCTTGTTTAGAAATTTACCGGTAAACACGACAAACAGCTTGAGTATCATGACAAGGATTCCAGCTTGCATCGAAAACAATAACTCGATTGGCACCAACGAGATTGATGCCTAATGAGCCAGCTCTCGTTGATACAAGAAACAGATGGATGTTTGGATTTGAATTGAATTCATTTATGAGTTTTTCTCTCTCTAAGGCGCTAGTAGAACCATCCAATCCTAAATAAAAATAATGTTAGAGTTGTAAACTAAATATGCAAAACATTTCAAATATGAATTATGTACTAACGAAAGTAGGTTTTGTTTTTCATCCAACATTGTTCGGTGCCGGGTATTTGATTTCTCTGCAAGAAATCTTCAATGAGATTCAGTGTGAACAAGCTTTGGCTGAAGAGTAATATTCTATCGCCGAGTTGAATACTTTCTTGTAAAATACAAAAGAAAATTTCCATCTTAGCCGAATTCTCTATGATTCCAGGAACGTAGTTTTTCAACAGTTCTATCGCCCAATCATAAGTCACTTCATCACGAGCTTCTCCTTTTTTGTCAATCTCATCTTTTTTCTCTAGCTCAATATCAGAATCAATATCGCTCATATCTTTTTCGTTCTTCTTATCTTTGCCATCCTTTGAGTTTCTTGATTTTTTATCCTTAGCCTTTGCTTTTTCTCTTGGTTTTCTTTCGGCTTTACTTTTCGATTTCGTTTCTGGTACTTTCTTTTCGTCTATCATCGAATTGTTTTCTAATACTTCAGGGTTGGGTTTCGCAGGAACGTCATTTTCCGATTTTACTTCAGCCTTTTCTTCTTTTTTAACCTCATCAACCAATTTCGATTTTTCATTTATAATAACCTTTTTAGTATCTAAATCAGCAATCTTAATTTCATTATCTGAATCAGCTTTTGAGTCAGAGTTTTTGACATCCAAAAGATGCGGATGAACCAGCGGCTCGGTTGGTTCTTGCTTAACGCTATCTTCTGATTGAATAGGCCAACATAACGTGGAAATTTCATCGTTAATATTATTTTTATTATCTGATGATTGAGCCGGTGCTTCAGGAGCACCCTGAAAATCTGAATAGGGAGCGTTGAAATTATTTGATTCTGGAACTGGTAAAGATTGTGAACTATTGAATGAATTTGGTGTTGTGTTTGATTGAGGCGCTTGATAAGAATCTCTTTGATTCTCCGTAACAGGTGCAGTAAAATTTTGCGAAGAACCATCGGCATTCGGAGGATTAGGATATGGTCGATTCTGATTGTATTCTGGATAAGAAGAGTTCTGTTGCGTGAAAGGATCATACATAGAATTATAAGGATCTTGATTTTGATAATTATTTTGTGAATTCGGATAGAATCCAGAATTTGAATTGTAATAATTTCCATCGGCACCCCAATACCCTTGATTGTACTGAGAAGATGTTTGAGTTGAATTAGAATTTTCAGAAGATGTTTGTCCACTTTGAATATTGTAATTATTATATTCATTATTATAAGGTTGATTTGAGTAGTAATTGTTGCTGAACGATGGGTCATAAGATCCATTTTGATTGAAATAGTTATTTTGAGGATATTGTTGGTAATTTTGATAAGGTTGATACTGATTCGGTGGCTGTCCAAAACCGGGTTTCGAATCCGATTGGGTATTAGGGTATGAGCCAAGTCCAGCTTGCCCAGGAATGGCAGGTGGTCCAGATGCGGCCGAGGTCCCGGATCCAAAATTATTGGGACCATTCGATACATTATTTGCTTGGGAAGGATCATATGGAAATGCTGAATTGGAATTACTGGTATTGGGAGGGATAGTTGCTGCAGGTTTCCCATCATTGGTGGAAGTCGCTAACGGCTGAAAGAAGAAATATGATTATGCACTGTAAATAATAATGTTCATAATTTATGAAAACAGCTTATACTAACTGCTTTGTCTTTCTTTTTGGATGGAGTTTTTGGTTTCTTTCCTTTTTTGTTATTAGTAGCTGTATTGTTTGCGTTCAAGGCAGGATTTTCTTCGATTTCTAAATCGTAATCAATCATGGCAGCTACTTCACTTCTTTTTTTAAGAAAATAATAGAGAACGTCGGGATGATTCCAAATCTATATAAAATAATAATTTTCAGGTAATTTTAAAATCTTAAATTTATACCAGTAAAACAATATTCACACTGATGAAAATAGGAGTAAATTATTGAAAAAAAAAATCGAAAACCACATGAAAAATACTAACCTTACAACACACAGCAAATGCTTTTAGTGGATTTGGAACAGTTTTAACTCGAACAACATCATTCATAAACGTATCGTACAATTTTCTTTGCAACGAAGTCATACGAACTAATAAAACATACTCTTCCTTTTGTGGCAGTGTAGATTGTAACACGGAATGAGAACGTCTGAAATAAAAACGACAAACAGATTAAAAACATTATTTAAAATTAGCAAAATGTTTCAATATGAAAAATACCTTTGCACAAATCCAACTAATAATGAATGTAAAACGTGAGCGCGATATCTCATCAGTCTTATATCTTGCGGAGTAGAGTCAATACACTGTCCATTTTGAATTGGCCTTTCGAACATATTGCTAAATTCAGTTTTTGTACCCAAATAGTTTGGTCGAACAAAATCAACCATGCACCAATATTCTAACAAATTATTTTGTAATGGATAACCTGAAATAGATAAAGTCGACGTTGAAAAAGTTTCTAATATATTCATAATTAAAATGTACAGCAAATTCACCGGTAAGTACGACTCTACGCTTGGTTCTCATCTGTTTCAACGCATTTGAAATGTTTGAATGCGAATTCTTTATCCTGTGTCCTTCATCACAAATCACAAGGTCTGGTCCGGGTTTCACCAATGCCATATACATTTCTGAAAGATAAGAAAAAAGTATTTTATTTCATTGAATATTGATGAAATACGATTGAAGTGAGTTGTGTCACCTTCTAGTAATTTTTTCTCTTCGTCTGTGTCTTCATCTTCATCTTTCTTGTCAAACAAAATGTCATCTTTGGTTTTATCTTTCATATCAGATCTATCTAAATTGTCTAATTTTGAATTATCTGGCATATTAATACTGTTATTCGAATTATTACTATTGAAATCTCCATTGTCCGTAAAGCCGGGAGCTTTCGATATATTGTTTTGCTTATCCATTTCAATTTCATCTAAAATATCAGGAACTTTATCTTTAGTGTCTCCCGCTGATTTGTCTGCTTTCTTTTTTCGATTTCTAGGTTTTTTAATTTTTTTCAAACTTAATAAACGATATAATTCATATCCTATCATCAATACACCACCGGTTTCGGTCCAATCCTGTACAAAACAAACATAAGAATGAAAATCGAAGTTATTAATGGATATGTGAAAATCAATTGAACGCAAATAAACCTTGATAACTTTCGCCCTAGCTTGAAGTGTTTTATGACTATCGTTCAAAACATAAATAGGAAAATTTCTAGATCTCACTTCTCCGTGAGCGTTTAAAGGACTAGTCGAAGCATCTAAAGGAAGCCACATATTGAACTCGGCCACCTGAACAAATATAATAAAATACATTATTAATATTTACTCAGAATCTATTTTGTAAAATGGCACGGTAAATACCCAATTTTGAAGTGTATTAATTGGCATTATACAAAGGACAGTCTTAGAATTGGTATGCCTCAAAAAAATATCACAAAAGCATACTATTTGTAGAGTTTTTCCTAAACCCATAGAATGCGCTAATATGCACCCAAAACCAGTCGACGTGGAAAATCTTTCCACCGATTCAATAATATTATCAAATAAGAATCTAACACCTCCGATCTGAAAGAACAATTATGATTTACAGTAGATTCTTTCAAATAATATGAAATTGTTGAAATTAATGTATGCTAGAAAATACCTGGTGCGGTTTAATGATTCTTCCAATCTGAGGTGCGAGAAATATGTCTTCTTCATTTTCAGGATGTCCTATATTAATCACAACGCGGCCCTGTTCATCGGGAATATTATACGCATCGTTTACATGCAGACCTGCGAAAATAATAAACAATATTAAATGGATTCTATTTAAAATAGTGTTAAATGATGATCGTACCAGAATTTTGAGGATCGTCCTCGGGTTCCGGGCTCGGCGGGAGTTCGGAATCGCTTAACATTATACAGTCGTCTGAATCGGAAGAGGGAGCACTTTCGCTACTGCTACTCGTGCTACTGCTGTCGACTATTTCCACCACGTCTTTCTTGACCGTCGGAGTCATTTTGTTAGGGTCTAATTTTGAAGAGCTAGATACTGGAGCGATCGACACGCTCGGAGTGAGATTTCCCGAGGGCAGTTTCATCAGCATATTGGAAGGAAAACTGAAATTTGCAAAATGTATCAGTAGTACGGTGCGTATCGTAGAATAGACGATTTTGAAAGGCGCAAAGTATACGGCTCACTTCATTTTTTGATTGGAGGAACCCATCGTTTCGGGAGGAACCGTCTTTTTGAGCATCGAAGAGCCGGTGCGACCCTGCAAAAGTTGGAGAACTCGAGCCTGAGTCTTGTCTTGGCGACCGAGAGCGATCTGTCGTCGCACCTCTCGGATTATCCTCTGCTGCTCTTGCACGCGAGCCAATCTTTCGGATTCCTGCCTCTGAGCGGCCAACGTCGCTTCGTCCAGCTGTTTCTCGTCCATCACTTCCCTGATGTTGCGACGGACGTTCAGGGCGGCTTTCGATTTCTGAAACATTTTGGGAATTCGATGGATTATGTTTCGTGGAGAAGTTTTATATATTATTTTTTCACAATATGCAACACAATTCATGAACAAACTCAACTATGCCGTCGATGTCCTCTTCATTTAAAACGTTACATTTTCTAGATGCCGAAGGATGTATTTATACAAATCGTAAAGAGCGTAAGGTGAAAACTTTGAACAATAGTCAAAAGTGGGAATTGAGAAAAATTGTAAGAAGATTGAGATACTGTTCTCAATACGAATGGGGTAGTTCATACTTAGAGCGGAGGTCGACGGATGGGACCATTGAAGATTTAAATTTGAGTCGAATTTAAAAGGGTGAGTCAGATTTCAATTTATTTTTGGTACTGAAATTACATATTGTGCTGTAATTTAGATAATTACAATACAAAGATAGTACGGTTAAATAGTTTATTTTCCTCGAAATGTCTGATAAGAAATTTTCTGTTGAATCGTTCGTTTGAGAGAAAAACTATAATGAAAAATGCGACGCACCTCGTCCTCGTCTTCCTTCGGTTCCGAGTTCGCCTCGTCTTCTTTCTGCACCGGCTTCACGCTGATCTCGGCCATCTCCTTGAGCTTCTCGGTGAGCGCGGAAGGCGGGCCTTCGGTTTTCTCTTCGGGATCTTCCGCGTTGGGGTCGGGCTCGGGCGCCGGGTCGGGGGGCGGCCTCGGCGCGACGATGTCTCCCGTCTCGGGGTCGATGTGGCTCTCGTCCCCGGGGTCGGGGCGCAGCGCGGCCTCCGGGTCGACCTCGAACTCCTCGTCGCTGAGCCCGTCGCTCGACTCGGAGGCCGAGAGCAGGTCGTCGAGCTCGACGACGTCCCCGCCGGCGATCGTGCGGATCGTGAGGCCGGCGTCGAGCTTCATCCGCTTGCTGAACTCGTGGAACTCGCGCAGCGCGTCTCTGCCGGGGAACGAGGCGGGGAGGGACGGCGGCGGCCTTCGCGGGGGGCGCCGTCTCGGGGGGGAGGGCGAGGGCTCCCCTTCGGAGGAGCCCTCGTCGTCCGAGGAGTTGACCGGCTCCATCGTCCGTCGTCTACGGCCGGGCCATTCGCTCGGCGTATCGATCGGTGCGCTATGGGGGCGAGCGCCCTTCACGAGCCTCTCGTCGCGGTCTCGGCCTTCCCCCGGGGGGCGGAGCGCCTTCGGAGGGGCGCAGGGGGAGCGCGGGGCGCGGGGAGGCTTCGAGAACGCCCCGCACCGCCGCTCGAGCTTAGCTGACACGCGCAACACATGCGACTCCTCGGACGGTGTACGTACGCGTCCCTCGCTTGTGTGCGTCCGTTCCAAAGTCGGGTACGCACACGCGCGTTCAATTGCGCTCACATTATTCTTATCGAATTTAAATATCTACACATCTTGACCATGTTCAGTTCGATATTTGAATTGTGCGTTTTTTGAGATCTGCAACAAATTCCTTTTTTACATACTCGATTTACTAACAATCTTTTCACTCGATTAGGTAACCATCGTTAAAAAAAAAAGATTGTGCAGTTGAACCGACAATTTATAGATATTAACTGTAATACAGTCATCCCACGTTTAATGTTGTCACTTCGCTTTTTTTAAGTATGTACACTTGTGATATTTTTTCGACAAAACGCACAGACACGATCACTCGTAATGAGATTTATCATGTCTATTGAAAAAAAACGTCTGAAGTAATCGTGTTAAATCGACTATATTTCGAATTGTTTACATAGATTTACGATTCGTGATCCGTTTAACGTTTTAATAATGTTAAAAAAAAATATTTCTTTCATTTTATTATGATTCTTTTTAAAATTCTTCAAGCTTATCATAAAATCTCAATTGATAAAAATCCTCAGTTTTCAGCACTAACTTTCAAATAAAAATAAATCTTTGAACTAAACTACCATGACTTCGAAACATTATGAAATACATTTCAAATCCTTGCAGAAACCTCGAGGGCCGCCGGAAACTGTCGGCTCGTTCAATACGAGATCCGAACGATCCGCGAGAAATAAATAACTCACCACCACCGACGCATAATTAAGGCGAAATCCATTAAACGCACTCGTGTGCGTGCACGTGTGTACGTACTTTAGCGGCGCACTCTCGCCGCCATCTACTGTGCGATTCGGCAACGATCCGTTTAATTATTAATCGGATTCGACTGTATTTATGCGAACGTGTGCTCCGCGCTTTACATTATGCCGTTTGTTCATAGATTACAGAATGTTTTTCCTTTACATGCTGGATGTTATTTTAAAAACTTCAATTTTCAGTACCTGTATTTTTCTCAATTCATAGTAATATATTTAGAATCGTCGATTCATTTTTGATTTTCATTGAAATGTTTTCAATTTTTATTTTGACGGGTGGATCTTATGTATCGTGAAGGATTGATCGAATAGGCTTATAAATTAATGAAAAAATATTCTTAAAATTTGTTAAAAAGCAATCACACTCAGGCTGTAAAAAAAAATATTAAAATCTTTTATGTATTTCGTTCTGATGATATATTTTAAGACTCTGGAAGTCAAGATTTAATCACTTAAATTGTGTTCTAAAATTTACATTATTTAAGAACTACGTTTTAGTGATTTCAATATCACTCGTAAATACGATACGGTTTTCGGAGTTTACATATTATGAACCTAGAGTGTAGATATTATGATCAATTTACAGCATCAAATCAATCGATTGAAGAGCACAAATTGAAACAAAATAATAATGTTTAATCCAATATTTATTTACAAGCTCTATGCGAAAAGATAACAAAAAATCAAGATTACGATAGGAATTTACGCTCTAATTTCATTGGAGAGGATTCTGTATTCTCTGGCTCGAAGACGCTTTTCCCTTTCGAACTCTTTCATTCGCAGGACATAACTGAAAGAAATTAATCAAATATTTAGTAATAACTTTTTTTATTTCATTCAGACGATGAAATAGATGAATATACTAACTCGTCATATTCACAATTGAGATAATCGTGTTTTTCATGATGGCATTTGTAAACAAAAGGCATTTTCTCACGTTTGCATTGGTTAAATTGAACGAGCTTGTGAGCACAGTAATCTCTTCTATCCAAAATAACTTTGCTAGATTTCATTTCTTCGGTAGTCATTTGCATTTCTGAAAATAAAAGTTGCATTTGTGAGTATTGGATTTTTTTTTATTCTGTATTTATTTCATATATTATCAATCAATATTTTCATAAAAGAGAAAATAAATAAAGGTCATTGAATTAATTCAACTCATAAATGAAGAAATGTGCATAAATTTTAAAAGGTACATACTAAGAAAATTGAACAGTATTTTACAAAAAAAAAAGTATATATATATATTGATTACAAAAATTATGATACAAATTTAGAAAATTATATGAAAAATATACTGTTTAATAATTATCTACATTTACAGTTACATATGTATTTCTTTGTAACATAAGTGCATATTGTTTGAAGGGTGAAATTGCACTAGTGCAACAATTTAGCAATGGGCTGATTTAGTATGTAAATTGCTTAACCTTTTCAGGTCCTATGTCGAGTGTGACTCGACATCGAATTTGTTCCAGTAGGTCCTATGTGAGTCTCACTCGACATTTCAATAACATATTGTTTATCACTTAAAATTTCGAAGAACATGATTTTTTTTTCACTCCTGTGTTAAATACATATGTAGGGAAGGAACCTTGATTGTTTTTCTGAGAATTCATAAAATTTCGACCACATATGAAGTGTACAAAAGGAGCTGTTCCACTCCATTTGCTCGCGTGGACGAAAACAGTGGACTCTCCCATTAACATCTTTGACTTTACTTTCGACAATATATGTTTTTTTCAATTGAAAAATGTTTCTTTTATAAAGTGAACATATAAATATAAAAATAAATATAAAATTCACGTAAATTTTTTGGTCGAATATTTGAATTTGGTCAAATATGATAAAAATGTTTTTTTTTTCAGAATACAGAAAAAATTAAGGTCCTAATGAAGATTTTTATTTTTTAAACAATAGGACATGAACGTTTCTTACTTAAAATAAATTTTATTTCAGTAATATACGGTTTTTTGTTTTAAAAATATGTCAAATATGAGAAAAAAGTTTATCCTACAAATGGCTTAAAAGTATTAAAGACCTGGTGAAAACTTTTTTGTTTTTTTAAAGACCGCAAAGGGTTAAAATTTGATTTAACTTAGTTTATTAAGTTACTATATGGTTTTCAATTATTGAATGAGAAAGAAACGTTGTTCGCTGTAGAATTTTGTCGTTTGAAGAATCGAGGAAGATTAATATATATTTTTTAAATAATTTAAGTTCCAAAATTTCAATAGTCAGTTAAGTTATAATACTTAACCCTAGTTAAACTTTTTTTCAATAAAATTATAGTTATAACCAATAGTTATTGCTAACAGAAGATTAAAAGATTAGACCATTGTAGATCGATCCAAATGATGAGTACTTTTTCAAGTTACCTCAGAGTATGATCTTCAACCATCTCCCATGAGTGTTTTTTGTTTATTTGTATCAATATACCTTACCTACTACTAGCCCATTAACGTTATAAATGTATATACCAATATACAATATTCATATGAACACATTTACAAAATCAATACAACGTTGAGTTCTGAAACACAGTAAATATAACCTGACCGATTTTTGTTATATAATGATAAACAAGACACGGTAAAGGAGTTAGGTTATCAAGTGCGCTCTTCGAGGAGTGTAAAATTATCGATAAACTTAGCGTAAAGGTGGAAAAGGAGGGTTCAGAGTACCTCTCTTCTTGCGCCCGTTGGGGAAACCATACATAGGGTCGAAGCTAGGCTTTTCCACGTTAAAAGGCTCCAAACGCATGCTGGGCTTCCCCGTGGTTTTGGCTTCATTTTCAGCGGAGTTAATATTCCCCATCTTCAGTTGATAACCGGTCGATAATCAACTCTCGGTCAATTATCAATTCCAATTCTACGCTTCGATCTGACAGCTCCAGCTCGGAACTCCACCACTTCAGATTCGACTGGTCAAATCTTGACAGTTACAGTGATATTTTATTATATTCTTTATTTTTACTACGATTAAGGTCTAAAATTTGATACAATACATTTAATTTGGGTTTATATTTTTGTAAACAATAATGTGCTTTATCTATATATTGTTAAGGACTGTTATGGAAAACCCATAGGAATATTGTATTATATGGAAGTATGGAATATTGCATAAAGTATTGCTAGATGTATAAACGAATTTAAGAACACCAGAATCAAAAAAACAATATTTTTAAATGAAAATAATAAAAAATAAAACAATTCTCAGTGTAGAGATTTTGTAATTTTTTTTTATTGGATATCTATAAAAGCAGATTCAAATGCTATTATTCTAACATTGACCAATCCCATCCGATTTCCATATAACATATTTAAAAATTGAAATATCCGTAACCTAACCCAGTCTAACCTAATTTACTAGCAGATATAGTTTTCGTATATAAATCATGGTAACCGGAAGAAATATGCTTTATTTGTGCATCTAGATGGAATTAATATTTTGATAATAGTTTTCTCAACGAATCATACAACAAAGTGGGCGCATTTATAGCAAGTATATAATCTAAATGGTTAAATTTTTTAATTTTAAACATTCCTATAACATTAGGTAACTTTTTATACAAAATTTTTACATCTATAGGATCGGAAACTACATCGTTTTCAGAATAATGAAGGGCTACAGGTGCTGTGACTTTGGTCAAATTGTAATCAGGAGGTTCTGCTTGTCCATATTTTAACATATTTTTGGTTTCTCCATAGTCGAATTGTCTAAATTCACCATTTACTAGGAGTTGTGCATAATGTAATATTTGACGACTGGAAGCTCCTGCCTCAGCGTGACCCACGAATACTTGTATTTTCGTCTGAAATATTTTGATAGTTTTATTAAAAAAGAAAGAAACATTCATGTATCTTTTATATTAAATATTTGTATTAAATTGATGACAGAATTATTAAAAATCAGATGTATTGATACATGACATGGTGCAACAAAGATATTTCAGTTTTATACTACGTCATAATTTATGGATCTTGATAATCATTAGGAAAATGCATTGATAATTAACTATATTCATAGTTGAATTTTGATTTGATGGAAAAATTGTAGGTAGATGTATGAAGTTGGTTTTCAAATATTGATAAGTGCAATAGATGAAAATTTAAAATTACTGTAATGAGCAGTCCTATAAATTAGATTAAATATTTACCGTATCTAATTCATCCGGATTATATCCATTCATCAAAAAAATAACAGATGTGCAAATAGGAAACAGCACTGAAGTTTCATTGCATATATCACGAACGATATAGCCTCTCATTTCATTTGTCTGTTTAAATTCGTAAATGCCTAAATATGGAATAGCGTTCTGAAAAATATCATATAGTAATTTAAATTAAGATCAGATGTCTATTAATTATTAAAAAATACATGTATGCTAACTTGGATAATATCAATGAATGGCATTATTAATTTGTATATAGGATTTTTAGCATGTGAGATAAATGCAATTGGAGCAAACGCATGCATGGATGCAATTTTTTTGTTATATTTTGGTTTTGTCGACCCCATAACATAAAAAACTGTATTTCCTTGCGAATGTCCAATATAATGAAGTTTTTCCTTTTTTGTTTTTCCCAAAATATAATCGATACAAGCTGGAAGATCGTAATATCCAATCTCATGCCAGCTGAATAGCCAAAATTTTCCACCTTCATCAGGATCGATAGAAATATGTTTTCTGGAGTAACGATTTCCTCGAGAATTTCCCAACCATACGTCGTAGCCGTGATCAGCAAGAATGTATCCTGAAATTAATGATGTTTTAGTATACCTAATATATATGAAACAGAAGATTAATCTATCTAATGATGAACCTAGGGATTTTTGAGGCCCGTTGATTATCCAATCGGACGATGATCCTGAATATCCATGCATCATCATCACAGGAATTCCAGATCCAACTCCACTTTTGTTTATCTCTTGTCCATTAATTCGATGCATTGTAAGAAGGTAACCATCTTCAGTTTTTATTTCATGGATTTCAATCGGATATCCATATTTTTTGATGAGTCCAGGCTAAAATTTTAATCAAATTATATAACTAGGAGGACTAGGTGGGCATAGATCCATATAATTATTACCGTATCCAATGAAATATCTTCGATTATATTCGAATACGAATCTTTAACTTCATTTTGAAGTGAAGTGAAACTTTCTTTTCCTCGAGGAGTACAGGCCACTTCGATAAATCCATTGATTCCAAACAAAATCATCAATTTGAACATGTTCACAGATTCGATCTGTAGATTGAAAAAAAAGTTTAATTTAGATAACACTTCTAGATTTTAGTAAGAACGCAAAAAAACAAATAGAACAGATTCGAATTTTCAGCACATACAATGTATTATACATACGAATGTGCAAAATTTTACAATCGAGCAGCAAATCTATTTTTTTTATCTCGTTTCAAATGAAAATGATCATTTTTGATTTTATCTGGGATAACGATTTTGAAAATATATTTTTTTGAAATGAATAATTGAACGAATTGTATAGTAAATCAATTACGATTAGGTTGAGATAAATGAAAGGTCACCGTGTAAAATATTTATGTATAAATTTAAAAAAAATGTATGTTTTGTCTGGATATTATAATACCTATCAGATATTGTGATTGTTATGAAACATCATCAAATCGCATTTAAAAAATACGTCACAGTTTTATGTGAAAAATGTCAATTTTCCGAAATGTTACCATTTTTTTTCTCATCTGTTCAAAATTTTCATTTTTGTCCATCTCTATCAAAAATAAAAACATAAATAAAACGTATGCTGTGATAAATTTTATTAAACATCTAAAGAGCGAAAATAAAAGTACTCATCAGTTATGTGAACATTATCATTCTAATATTGAATATACTGTATCCTAAATTTATCTAGGATTTATTAAAAATAAACAAAAAACATAAGCTGACCCAAAACAACCTAATTTTCAAGTATGTGAAACAAAATTCGAATAATATTAATGTTTTAAAATAATAATATTTTTATTTATTTATTAAATTAATATTTTAATAATAGTTTTCTCAGCTTATTGTACACCAAAGTGGGGGTATTTATTGCAATTATATAATCTACGTGGTTAAACTTTTCAATGTTGAACAGTCCAATAACATTTGGTAACGTTTCGTAGAGCAGTTTCACGTCTATGGGATCAGTCACATAATCATTTTCAGAATAATAAAGGGCTACAGGAGCCGTGACTTTAGTCAAATTATAATCAGGAGGCTTTGCTTGTCCATATTTCAGCATATTTTCGACTTTTCCATAGTCATATTGCCTAAATTTACCAGATATTAATAGTTGTGTATAATCCAACATTTGTTTACTAGAAGCTCCTTCTTCGAGGCGACTCATGAACGCTTGAACATTCGCCTGAAATATTTTAATAGTTTCAATATCAAATGCTTATTGTTAATTGAAATAAAATTTATATGATAATAATTTCGGACAAATAGAATAAGGTACGTGTATAAAGGAGGTTTTGAAAAACGCATCACACACGTTTTTCTCGATTTTTTGTTTTATTAACCTAATCACATTATAAACTGATAGCTTCTTATGTGTTTATAATTTGTTAATTCAATCAATGAATACCGTATTTAATTCATCCAGATCGAAACCATTCACTAGGCAAATGTAAGCTGCACGAAAAGAAAACGTCACTGAAGTTTCGTTGCATATTCTGTGAACAATGTACTTTCTCATTTTTTCCGTCTGTTTAAATTCGTGAATGCCTAAAAGTGGAAAAGCTTTCTGAAAACAGTCATTCGGTGATTAATTTACTAATTCGACATTATATTAAATTCATAATCAGAGACGTTCAGTAATTCATTATTAGGGTAATTAGAAAAAATGTGCTAACATGGATGATTGCACTTATTGGCACAGCTAATTTAACCATGGGATTTTTTGCATGTGAGATGAACACAGTTGGTGCAAGAGCATGCATCGATGCAATTTTTTCGTTATATTTCGGTTTTGTCGACGCCATCACGAAGAAAACCGTATTTCCTTGCGAATGTCCAACGAAATGAAGTTTTTCCTTTTTCGTTTTTTCCAAAATGTAATCGATGCAAGCTGGAAGATCATAAAGACCAATCTCATGCCAGCTGAATTGCCAAAATTTTCCACCTTTATCAGGATCGATGGAAACGTGTTTCCTGGAGTATCGACTTCCACGAGAGTTTCCCAGCCATACGTCGTAGCCGTCATCAGCCAGAATGTATCCTAAAATTTATGTTATTTTAGGATACTAAATATAGTTGGTGAAAAATATGAGTACAAAGAAGAACCAAGGGATTTTCGAGGTCCATTAATTAGCGAATCGGTTGATGCTCTTGAATATCCATGCATCATCATCACAGGAATTCCGGATCCATTTCCACTTTGGTTCATCTCTTGTCCATTAATTCTATGCATCGTCAGAAGATAACCATCTTCAGTTTTTATTTCGTGAATTTTTATCGGATATCCGTACTTTTTAATGAGTTTAGGCTAAAATTTCAATCGAATTTATATTATTAGGTGAACTTATTTGCAGTAATGTATTAGTGACTAACGATCCTAGTACATTTTGCCAATATGTGCCAGCATATTGATATAAAAATTCAGTGGAAGTGCTGGTCAATAATACAACTTCACATAGATACATATACAGATTACCGCATCTAATGAAAAATCTTGAACAAAATCAGAATGCGTAGTTTTCATTTTATTTTGAGGTAACGAGGAATTTTCTTTTCCAAGGGGAGAGTAGACCGTTTCAATAAATCCGTTAACTCCTAGCAAAATCATTAATTTTAACATATTCGACGATTCAATCTGCGGATTTGAAGACAGTAAATGGTAAGTTTTCTAAAAATTAAAGACACAAGTTGCTAGGCTAGAGATTCGCTATAATGATACTGAAGACTATAAACCAAAAGCCTAAAATTTAATAAATACATAGGAGCAACCACTGTTTTCACTTGATAGGCTGACTACTTTCTCTTTCCAAAACTCAATTTACCACTTCAAGGCACCAGTTTTCAGTCGATAAGCGATTACAAACGAAAATTGCGACCGGTAGTTAATGAAGTGGATTCCAAAAATAATTTGAGAAAGATTCTGATGGTTATTCATCGGTTTAAATATATTATTTCAGGAAGAGCTCACTTTGAAGATGATAAAATAATTTTAGTAGAATAATAAATATTTAGTGTTTTATCAATCAATTATGCAAAGTTTTTTGACTGATTGTAAATGTATGTTATATAAAAGTTCGCGAATATCATTTGAACTTTTAATTAATACAAAATGCTAGTGTTACGATACTGAAATGTTAGTAAGGGATGCAAAATATTATCACTGTTTCTGAGTTAATAATAATGAATATCACTAAGTATTGATAAATAATTATAATATAAGTTAAATATAGTAACAATATTTTTAGTACAACAATTGAGAGAAAAAAATACTAACCCAAGTAATTTGTTTTTTAAATCTCCTCCAAACGAAATCTTACCTATTTATTTCAAATGGTGCTTTTATTAAGTAAACCCAATTAAATTTCAAATGTATCGACACTATTATTTTTTTAAATCCAATATCCCAAAGGGAAGTCAGAGGCTGTCAGGTTAGGTTAGGTGCAGCGGAAATGAAAGACGTCCGTACTTTTTAACGGTTTATTCGAGAAGAAGCACGACCGTTAATGCTTAGGGGAGGGTGGGGACACTTGATTCTTTTGGGAGACTCAATCCCCACCTCATTTCAAAAAATCCGAAAGCCTTACAATTAGCCAAATAAAAAATAAAAAATATGTAATTCGACCCAACCTAAACTATTTTTTATTCATCGACAAAAATATAATAGTATTCTAATAAAAGTATGCAATATAATATTTATATGAGAACGAAACTGTTTTTTTTTTGTGCATTGAAATGAAATTAATATTTCAACAATAGTTTTCTTAGTGAATCGTACAACAATGTTGACGCATTCATAGAAATTATATAATCTAAATGGTTGAATTTTTTGACTTTGAATAATCCTATAACATTTGATAACTTTTTGTACAGCAGTCTCACGTCAATGGGATCCAATATCATATCGTTTTCAGAATAATAAAGGGCTACAGGAGCTGTGATTTTGGTCAAATTATAAGCAGGAGGTTTTTTTCGTCCATATTTCATCATATTTTCGGTTTTTCCATAATCAAATTGTCTAAATTCACCAGTAACTAAGAGTTGTGCGTAATGCAATATTTGTCGAATAGAAACTCCTTCTTCGGCGCGACTTATGAAAACTTGTATTTTCTTCTGAAATATTTTAATTCTTTCATTATTGAAATAATGAAATGATGAAATAATGAAATATTTTAATTATTTCAATAATGAAAGAATTTAGAAAATAGTAGATGGAGTTGATGGTTAAATATCAATAAGTGCTCTAGACGAAATATCATAATGAAAAATGCTTTTAAAGAGACTAAATATATACCACATTTAATTCATCCGGATCATATCCATTCATTATAAAAATATAAGCTGCGCAAATAGGAAATAGCACCGAAGTTTCGTTGCATATTTCGCGAATGATGTAATTTCTTATTTTTTTCGTCTGCTTAAATTCATGAACGCCTAAAATTGGAATAAGTTTCTGAAAAAAGTCATTCGATCATTAATTTACGGAATCGATATCAGAATTTAGTAATCAGAGACGTCAAGATTCTGATCTAAAAATATTTTTTTAATGTAAAATAAAATCTCATCTGTTGTATCATTAGAAAATTTGTGATATATTTACAATACAACAAGAATCTGTCCATATAGTTAAACAAATGAAATCAAAAAAATATTTTTTTTGAATTGACGTCCCTACTTAGGTTTGAAAAATATATGCTAACTTGAACGATTGGATTAAACGGCACAAATAATTTGAAAAGAGGATTTCTTGTGTGTGAGATGAAGACAGTTGGGGCAAGTGCATGCATGGATGCAATTTTGTCGTTGTATTTCGGTTTTGTCGACGCCATAACGAAGAAAACAGTATTTCCTTGCGAATGTCCGACGAAATGAAGTTTTTCCTTTTTCGTTTTATCTAAAATGTAATCGATGCAAGCCGGAAGATCATAATAACCAATTTCATGCCAGCTGAATTGCCAAAATTTTCCACCTTTATCAGGATCGATGGAAACGTGCTTTCTGGAGTAGCGATTTCCACGAGAGTTTCCCAACCATACGTCGTAACCGTCATCAGCCAGAATGTATCCTAAAATTTATGTCATTTTAGGATACTAAATATAGTAGGTGAAAAATATCAGTATAATGATGAACCTAAGGATTTTTGAGGTCCGTTGATGATCCAATCCGACGATGCTCTTGAATATCCATGCATCATCATCACAGGAACTCCAGAACCATCTCCACTTTGGTTTATCTCTTTTCCATTGATTCGATGCATCGTCAGAAGATAACCATCTTCAGTTTTTATTTCGTGAATTTCTATCGGATATCCGTATTTTTTAACGAGTTTAGGCTGAAATTACAATCAAATGTGTCATTAGGTGAATCTACGCGGTGACGCATTATTGACTAGCACTTTATTTTTAACTTATTATTGAATAACACTAATAAATATTCGACGGACCATTTCTGAATCATGATATGTGGAAGATATTGCTATAAAAATCTTCTAGAGGTGCTAGTCGACAATACATCTTTAAATATAAGTCCATCTAATGTTTACCGTATTTAATGAAAAATCTTCATTGATATCAGAAATAGTATTTTTTACTTCATTTTGAAGTAAGGTGAAATTTGCTCTTCCGATGGAAGAGCAGGCCATTTCAATAAATCCGTTGAATCCAAGTAAAATCATGAATTTTAACATCTTTACAGATTATATCTGCAAAATATAGAAAGAATTTAATACATTTAGGAAAGGGTGAGGACATTTTTTAAAAAATATCAATATTTTTCAAAAAATAGTTATAGGTAAAAATAAAAGAGGGATTAAATCTCCCATAAGGCTTAAGTTTCCTTATCGATTCCTTCAGTTCTCTCAAACATTTCTGAAAAAATCATACCAATATTACGACAAATTTCAGTTACGCTTCGAATGAAAGCAATTGGCAACTCTGCAATGAGTTTGACGCTTGTCGACGGCTTCCGAATATTTGGTTAAACTCACGACCGGCATCAAAATGGTTAAACTCACTGCAGAACTCATCCAACAATCTTTACAATACACAAATCCTTGCAGAGATCGTGAGCTGGACCTTAGAGGTGGGTTTTTTCATCGATTTTCCATAATTTCCAACTTTGACGCCGAATTTCGCATTTTTAGGTTATAAAATACCTCAAATTGAAAATATGGGCGCCACTTCAGACCAGTTCGATTGTATAGACTTGTCTGATAATGATATTCGCAAGTTGGATGGATTCCCTTTGCTCAAGAGGCTCAAGTGTCTTTTGCTGAATAATAACCGCATCGTGTGAGTAGAGAATGTTCTGGGATCCAGAAATACCGAAATTCTGATTTTTTTTCTATAAATACGAATCTTGGCCTGGTTAGCTGATCCTGAGATTGTTAGATTAATAATACGATTACTGCTTAACCTAACCTAACCCGAAAAAAGAAAGTAACTTAATCCAAGCTGACTTAACTCATCGAGCTTCATGCCAACGGTCTATTCCTCAAATTCTGAACGAAAAAAAAAAAAATAGCAGTACTTTAATAATTTCAAATATTATTTTGTGATGATTTTTTATCATTTATTTCAGTCGCATAATTGAAAATTTGGAGCAGTACGTTCCCAGTTTGGAGTCTTTGATATTGACTGGTAACCAGATTCAGGAATTAGGTGATTTGGATCCACTCACGACATTGCCTAATCTCAGAACATTATCGTTATTACAAAATCCAGTCACATACAAACCACATTATAGGTATAATTTTTTTTTTTGTTCAAAGTTATACTTGCACAACTCAAAATTGTATACACTTAAGTAAAAATGATTTGCAAATATAAGTATCAAATGAATTTCTGCTAAACCTAACGTAGCCCAATTTAACTTTCAACTTTTTTAATGTCGCGTTAACCTAACCATTCGTTCTATTTATATTCTTGATATGTGATAAATTCACTTACCTAATTAAAATTAGTAATGCACGACAGTTAAGCTGGATACAGAATCAACCACTCATTAACATATAACCAATAAAAGAAGAAAAAAAATGATTTTGTTACGTTTTCAATAAAACAAAATGGCAAACTTTACAAATTATAGTTTCGTGTGTCGAGTGAAAACTATTTGTATCAATGTAAATGAACCGTGAACTATGGATTTCAAAGTTCCACGTTTAAAGTGTATAGTGTTTAAACTTAAGTGCAATTATGTACAATTATGTATTATTTTATATTTAGTCATTAATGATTATTTTTTTCAGACAATATATAGCGTTTAAACTGCCGGAATTAAAATTGTTAGACTTTAGAAAAATCAAACAGAAAGAGCGTGAAGAAGCCAATGCATTGTTTAAAAGTAAAAAAGGCAAAGAACTCCAAAAAGAAATCGCGAAAAAAGCAAAAACTTTTGTTCCTGGTGGCAATTTACCAGACACAGGAAAAACTCCGAGTATGATTATATAATTTACACTTAAAACACATTAAGATATATTTATATTTGATTTTGTATGATTTTATTCAGTTGCTACTCCACAAGAGATTTATAAAATCAGAGAGGCCATCAAGAACGCATCTTCTTTGGCGGAGGTAGAAAGGTTAACTAGAATGTTACAAACTGGACAGATTCCTGGTCAAAAACCAGTGTCAGAATCAAATTCACAAAATGGTGATAAAGGTGTGTTTTTTGTTAATAAATTTTTTGTTGCATAGTTAAGACCTTAAATAATTTTTATTTGCCAACTTTCAGATCATGCAGACGATGAAATGGTTGAACAATGAAAATTTGATTTTCAAGTACAATTGAGGGGAAGTAACTATTGCATTACTTTAATTTTAGTATAAGTTTGTTGTCAACAATTGAGAAGCTGATAAGAACACTTTATATTACCGATCTTTTTCTAAAATAAACTGTATATTTTTGTACTCTTTACGGTTTTTTTTTAATTTGGCTGTGATGCGATTACAAATTCCTTTAGAAACATTTACATTTCCATTTTGTCTTTAAACTGGTGAGATCTTTTGCTTTGCAGGTAAATTTCCAGCCATATTTGTCATCACGTGTCTACATGATACCTATTTTTTTATTTTTAAGAATCATCTGTATTATGGATTAAAGTTATAATCAAATAAATTACTACATATATGCCCATAATTATGATAATAGCTCAAGTCAAAAAACTGATTAAATTAATTTATCATTAATATCCGATTACATTATTGTAAAATAATATATATGATATTGTATTATGATGCATTTCAAACTTGAGGAAATTTTCTAGAATTTTATGAAATGCATTTTTACTTTCAATGGTAAACTTTACTAATGTAAGTACCAGTCTTGCAGTCAGACCTTTCACTATGAACTGTGAAAAATCCGTCTATTCTGCAGATTTTAGACAATTCATAGTGGAAGGACTGACTAACTCTCTGGTTAGTAAACTAAGTCAGTGAAAAGATCAGCCCAAAGTCTTATACAAAATAATAAATATTTCAAAATGAAAAAAAACATGACATGGACATTGTCATAATAATGGGCACATGTGTTTGATTACAACAATTAAAATCTTTTATTTCATTGCATACTTTATTTTTAACATAAATTCTATGTTAACTTCACTAAACTCGCAGTCAAAGGAACATACATAAATTCATAGATTATATTTTACGTTCATAAATAATTAACAAAATCACATTGAAATAAATAGGTATAAGATCATTAGCAATTAAAATTTTATATTCCAGAATTCATCAAATAAATTATTGTCACGAAAAAAGTAAAATTGTCATAATTCATAATGTTCGATATAGTTCATTTTTAGTCCATTCTCTAAAAAATGTGAAAAAAAGAATCACTATTCTATTCTTGAAATATGAAGTATGCTATTCGGCTACTTACTTAAATTGGTACGTCGGTAAAATTGAATGCATATTCTCCACATAATTCAGCATAGATTTCAAAACGTTATGTTTCATTATATCTTCAATGCTGCTTCTCTTTTCCGGAACTACAGTCAGCATGTTGTCTATAATATTTTGTATACTGCGTTCATAATAACATAGATTGATCGGTAAAATATTTCCTGATGTAATTTGTTTTACTAATCCGATTAATGTCTGAAATAACATTTTTTTAGTGATGGGATTGTTAGTTTGATTAATTTTAAAATAATTGAAGCCTTACTGAGGAATCAAATGCACGCTTATGTGTGCACATCTCGTACAATAAGCATCCTAATGCCCAAACGTCTGTTTTCATATCGTACGGTTTATTTTCACACAGTTCCGGTGCTAAATAATATGGTGTTCCTATTATTGTGCTAGCTTTGTCATTTCTGTGAATATAGATATTACAATTTTGATAGTAACCACAAAATGAATGTTAATCTAACTCAAAGACATAAAAAGCGAATAAACAAAATTAACCCAAGAATTTTTGCTATTCCAAAGTCGCCAATTTTCACAATGTTCCCGTATGTACCAGACATTAACATATTTTCTGCTTTTAAGTCTCTATGTACAATTTTTCTTGCATGCATGTGTTG
This sequence comes from Cheumatopsyche charites, assembly GCA_024721215.1. Taxonomy (NCBI): domain Eukaryota; kingdom Metazoa; phylum Arthropoda; class Insecta; order Trichoptera; family Hydropsychidae; genus Cheumatopsyche; species Cheumatopsyche charites. Next base: position 2,206,621 of record CM045579.1, read on the forward strand.
CACTCCGAGCAATATTTGGCAAAAATAGTACAGTATTTCCTGAAATAATAATGTCAAATTAAATAATTATCGATACGTTTGATTCGAAGAATGCATACTTTCTGAGGGAGAAGATAATGTTGCTTTTTGTACATGAACTCTGCAAGGTTTCCGTGAGCAGCGTATTCCATCAAAATGTAAATCGATTTCTCCACGCTGAAGCTTTCAATGTATTTTATTATAAATGGGTGAGATAGTGTCGATAAGATTTTTATTTCGTTAACAGCTTCCTGAAAAAAGTATATATTTGATTCAACGAGTTGGTTCAATCTACCCACAAAATGCTGAAATACATTTACATGATATTTTTCATCAGAAGGAGACATTGCTGCGATTTCCTTCATGACTATTAGTTGGTGGGTTTTCAACGAATTGCACAAGTATACAGTTCTGAATAAAAAGATGTTTTTTTTAATAATAAAAAAACTTGGAATCATTTTATTCACAAAAAATTACGAACCCGTAAGTTCCTTTGCCAATTGTTTTAATTATTATAATGTTATCCAATTGGCTTTTTGATGTAACACATTTTGTTAATTCCATTGTGGAGAAATATTCTTGTATTTTATAAGATTATTGTAATAGAATGAACTAATATTAAAGCTATGATTAGTATAAATTTAAAAGTGTTACCAATGTAGATCAGTAAGTAATTAAAATTAATAATTGATCTATGTATATTATTTTAAATTTCATATCGAACTCATCGCTCGTGAAATTTTGTATAGAATAATAAGATAATTGAAAAATACTTATTAATTAAAAATTACTATTTATTTAGGTGTTAATTTTTAAATTGTTAAATTTATACATGGACTGCTAATCATTTTACATTACTGTTACATGATCGCATTCAAACATATATTAAGAGCGTGTTCTGAAAATAAAACATAGTCAATAAACTGAAATTGAATCTATAATTGTGTTTTTTGACAAAATCCGTTGATGCTTAACAGACTAAATTATTTGTAAATAAAAGTTGATTATTTATTTATTAATTTTTTAATCAAAATGTTGAGCTATCCTTCAATATTTGAATACAGGTATTTATTGAACCAGTGTGCAGTACAACAATTATAATCGTAAATACTTGCTTAATAATATTGCATTATAATAGCATGAATGACAAGCCATTTGCACAAACCGGTTTCAGAAGACAACACTCGATCAACTGTCAAAAGTCGAATAGCACGTGTTCGTTGTTTACAATTGTAAAATCGTGCTTTTAAAATGGAAGTGGAAAAAAAGACCGTGGATATTGGTTTAATCGACGACTGTGAACCGTGGCGTTTACATTCGAAGTTTTTTCCTAGTAAAGTCGGAGGAAAGCCGGCCTGGCTCGATAGGAGACCCCCACAACCTTCAAAAGTGCAGTGCGGATACTGTAAAGAGCCTCTTGTATTTCTCTGTCAGGTAATGGATCCTTGAACGATCGAGGATTGATCACACTGCGCTACTAATCGCGTTAAAATGACACTTTTCGATTTGATTTTATCAGAACTTTTTTAGTGTTTTGGGGATTAAGCATATTCTGGACTAACAATGAAATTTTAGATTTTCTTGTTTCAGTATTGGTGATTTATTCAAAATTTCAACTCATCGAAAAATTTTCAAAAGTTCAATAATTTTGAATAAAAAAAAATTAATATCTATCAAAGCTTCGATGACATTCTGAATTAATATTTCAATTAATTTATTTCTCTGTCAGTATCGAAGCATTGTATCGACTATCATTGATCATCCAAGTGACATTTAAAGTTGTATAGTGATTAATGCTTATTAGTATTACAGGTATACGCTCCTATTAATGATAATAGTGAAGCTTTTCATCGAACTGTGTTTGTATTTGTGTGTAAAAATGGTTCTTGTTACAAACCGAACGAATCTGAAAATATCAAAGTATTTAGGAATCAGCTGAAAAGAGATAATGAGTTTTATTCGTTTGATCCTCCAGTAGAAGAGGAAGATTGTGTAATTATTTCATATTGTTTTGATTTATTCATATAAAAGTATTTTCTGAAATAATAATATTGTTTTAGACATTCGATGATTCAAAAGGAGTAAAAATGTGCTTTGTTTGCGGTTCCCGAGGACCTAGTCATTGTGCTAAATGCAAGAAAATCAATTACTGCAGTAGATCCCATCAAATTTATCATTGGAAAAATGGTCATAAAGAAATTTGTAATGAAGAGGTTTGTTTGAAAACAATTCAATTGCTATAAATAATAAGTAAACATTAATGCATTCTCTAGTAAGCCTGCTTCAAATTGACAACTATCTATTTTGTGTACAGGTGAATGGAAATTCTTCAAATTTCAAAAATAATATGATATTTCCAGAGTTCGAATTAATCATAGAAGAAGAACCAGAAGTATGAATTGAATTTGCATACTTAAAATATGATTTTTTTCATTTGAAATTAAAATAAAATTTATATTTTTAGGAATCATTTGAGAAAACCAACTCTGAAGAACAAGAATTACAATATCTAAACAAACTCATAGAAGAGAAAAAAGCCGGTTGTTTGAGCGAAGCGAGCGAAACGGAGTTAGAACAATACGCTGATAAATCAGTGGAAGATAAGACATTTTCAAAATTTAAAAAACGCGTAGATAGAGAGCCCGAACAAGTATTGAGGTATGATAGAGGAGGTAAACCTCTATGGATAAGTTCAGAAATCACACCTACAGATAAAGATATACCTGATTGCCAATATTGTGGTGGGAAAAGGCAGTTTGAATTTCAGGTCAATTGAGTTGTTTTTATATAGTCTCGAATTAACATGTTTTTAATGTGTTTTTTTGTTTTTGCAGATAATGCCACAACTTTTAAATTTTCTCGATATCGAATTCAGCATCAACAGTATAGATTGGGGAATCATCGCTATTTACACATGTGTGAATCATTGTTGTAACGAGAGTGAACCATATAAAAGTGAATTTGTATTTAAACAAGATGTAAACTCAACTTTGGGCAGTAAAATTCCCAATACAACTAGTGAAGTTGAAGAAAACAACACTGAACCTAATAAATAAAACTAATTTATTTAAATAATTATATTTACAAATAAAATAATTTAAACAGTATGATTGTTTTATGATTTTCCAAATTTTTCTGTAGCCAGATAATTCAACAAATCATTCATTCCACTGAATTCTGTACGAGACTGAGGTGGATCATTTTTAGGTACTCTAGGTAAAATGTTACCCATTTTCACTCTAAAGTCTTTGAGCTATAAACAAAATAATTTCAAAATAAGAGGCATAAAAATATTGATAATTTCAAAATGAACTTACATCTTTTGCTCCTGAAAGTTTCCATATTCCATAACAAAACAACGACGTTCCAGTAATTGCATATACAGTTCCCCAACCTAGGGCTCGCATTGCCAATATTGCACCGGTATCAGTTAATTCAGCGCTTCCAACAACTCCTATTGTACATTATGTATTAGAAAAAATAGATAGCATCTTTGAAGGGCAGTATAAAGATAATAAAGTACCTTTATTGAAGAAATGTGGGTCTTTCTTCTTTGCAGAAGCAATTGTATAACAGAATCCGGCAAATGCAGATATTCCGGTTACAGTGGCGAGAAAAACGCTAGCTATGAATGAAAATAAATTTTGTTTTAATCAAAATAATCGTTCATACTGAATATACCAGAATTGATGTGTTTAATATCAACAAATTTTTGATCTTAAATTTTGACAGTATAATTTTAATTTAAAGCAGAAATAATAATAAAATATTAAGAAAAATGAAAAATCTAAACCTTTTATTCTGTGTACTTTTTCAGGATCGTATTGTTTTGGTGTAGAAATGGCATTCTCTTTAGGCTCCATTATAATATTCTCTACAGAAGTATATGAATTTTAAGGTTACAAATCATTTGTTATACAACTGACAGTTGTAATAAAAAATACATTTTGAAGCATTATTTTGTCATTTAAGAGATAATTTTTATTTTTATTTAAAAATGAAAAAAATGATCTAAAATCTGAAAAAAATAAGCAAAACATATTTTTATATGTTAAAAAAAAACAACAAAATAAGTGATAAAACGATTGGTGGCGAAAAGATATCGAATTGTCAATCGCCGTCACTGCTGACTCTTCGAGGGCGGCGTGTCTCGTGTTCATTCATCGACTTTTCACATTTTCCACAGTTTCAAGGTATTTCAAAGTTCCCATTACATTTTTAAAAAATTCTTTCAATGTTAATTATAATCTCTACATATCATTATCGTATTCAACTCTCATTATTTCATTCATATGTTCATAACCATAAAGTCGCAACGTCGACATTCACCGTTCCCAATTCAATCAATTTTGCAAATAGGCTTGTGTTAGTTCATAAACAGGTTAAAAATTACTGAAGAATTCAGAAACTTTTCGAGAAATACACTCATAAAGTGACCTAATTTTAAAAATTTCGAAGATAACATTCATTTTGAATTATAATGTACATATATGATTTTTTTTGTTTATTTATAATTTATCTTAATTTAACGTTAATTTATCAAATACTTTTTCAGATGCCGGCTATAGAAGAAGTAAAATCATCATGGGCGGACGAAATGGAACCTGACCAGATCATTCTGCCTCCGCCGACCGAAGTCAGAGACAAAGATCTGAAAGTCGTCACTGAATATAAACTGAACGAATATGACAAGAAAATTAAAGTTGTACGCACATATAAAATCGAAAAGAGAACAGTTTCAAAAGTATGCCTTTTTCTCATGATTAAGTGACGTTTACTGAATATATATTTTTAACTTTTCAAATGTTTTTTTCAGTCTATAGCTGCTCGTAAAAACATTCCGAAGTTTGGCGATTCTGCAAATGATAAACCTGGTCCAAATCCTGCCACCACTCTTGTTGGAGAAGATGTTTTTATGCAGTACATCACGTCTCGCGAAGAGAGCACCAGACCTGAGGAGAGCGAGTTAGAAGCTTTGAAAGCAAATCCTAACAATACGATATTCAAGTGTCGTACTTGTCAAGGAGACCATTGGACCGTCACTTGTCCATTTAAACATCTATCTTCGGCCAAACCAGATATTAGTAAGTATTATAACATTGAATACTATTTTACAATCATACTATGCTCAGCACATGATGTTGCCGAGTGGACTTAGCCACTTAAAAGAAAGTATACCTAGATACGTTGATACTTAAATTATGTATTTCATTTTATCAGGTATGACTAATGTCGGTTCGGAAAATAAAAGTTCAATGGGATCTGCTAGCAGTGGTGCGAAATACGTGGCTCCGTCTCTTCGTGAAGGCGCTCGCCGCGATTTGCCGAGCATGAATCCATTGAGACGTGATGATACTACAGCCATTCGCATTTCTAACTTGTCCGATTCCACAGTCGAAGCTGATCTTGAAGATCTCGTGAAAATCTTTGGACCAGTTCAAAAATTGTACCTAGCTAAGGAAAAGGTATGTTGTCTCATTACTGTGTTTTATTGTGGTTTTCAGCGTGAATATTTATCCATTTGTGATTTCAGAGTACGGGTCAGTGCAAAGGATTTGCATATGTTCATTTCAAATTTCGCAATGATGCTGCAAAGGCCATCCAGGCTTTGAATGGACACGGTTATGATCATTTGATCCTTAGCGTCGATTGGTCTAAACCTCCGGCGAATCAAAACTAATTTGTGTATCTATTTAATTACATATAATAATTATTAAACATACACACTTCCAAGAGTTGTATATGTGTTAATATTTATTTTACGTTATTCATTGTTACGTCTTAATGATCAAATTTCATGCATCAAGTCTTATTTGTAACAGTTACACTTCATGGCAAAATAACAGTTCTCAATTTTTCATATAATTTTCGACTTGTGTGAAATATAACAAAGTATTTTACATTTATTTAATAGAACACGTAAATGTATACATACATATTACATGATTTGTAAGCCCAATTTACACTTCCAAGTGAATAAAAAAAATATTTAAAATCAATTATTTTATTGAGTGCTATTTATGATTAAAACCTAAAATTGTTTTATTGAAGATTTGAGCAATTTATTAATGCCTCTTAGATGATTGATAATATTGTCAATATATCAAAAGCATGCATCATTAACTACAAAATACATCAGTATATGTATACTCTTATATTAGATGATCTATATTATCAACATGGTTTAAAATTATATGCTTTGAAATTAAGGAAGAAATGTATTGACAACATTATTGACCATCAAAGGGACATTTTAGCAATGTGCTATTAGCGAAACATCAATACATGTATAATATTAATATCAATTTAATCGATAAAAGGGAATGAAATTTCACACCATTACAAAACCATTATAAATTTAGATCACAAAATTTTGAAACGATAACACTTGTTAAAATTTTCTTATGAATTTACAACACCAATTCGAGACATAATTAAACGAAAACAAAACAAATACATCGTGACTAGAAGGTGAACTCAAGCGTAAATTTTGGACATGAAAGGAAACAATTATTTATAAATCCAAATCGTATTTCTCTTCATCACTATGATTGCCAGTGTCCATTATGTCTTCGAGGGGTTCGTAATCTTTATCCAAATATTTGAAATAGTCTATTGCCGAGTATGTCAAGGCCGTGCCAGAAGATAATCCTAATGTGATGCAGATGACGGGGTGCCTGCCGATTGCACTGCGGATTATAGCCCACATCAGTACACTGCCAAGCGTGAACATGGAACTTCCTAAGAACACCCACGGAAATCGGCGGCTTGGTAATGTGCCGGTGATGTGAGGTCTTCTCCATAACCATGCTCCGGTTCCGGCAAATGTGGTTAATAAGAGGAAATTTGTAATATCTTGTTTAGGAAACATTCTGTAAACAAAAAAATATTAGTTAATATACATTTCGCTTGTTGGTGATAATATGATTTAATAAAAGATTAACTAATACAGTAATAAATGTTCTGGTGGAACAATATTGCTAACAGTGATCATTTACTAATCATTTCTATTATTTATAGAATATTTAAAATTTGATGATAAAATTACACAAATGTAACAATTTCTTGTTCGAAAGTTGAAAAATATGAAATAATACATTGGAAAAAGAAATTGTGAGCAATGTATACAGATAGGACATTTTCAAAAAAGACCGGTATGTAGATTTAACTAATTTAGGTTAGGTTAAATTATTATTTCGTTATTAAAATAAGATCTACTCATCAATTTGTCTTGTAGGTATGTACACAGTTTTGACAGTTTAAAAGAACTTTGAAAAACCATAATGTACCGAAATTTTTCTGAATAAATATAAATATCAAATGGTTAGACCACCAAAGTGAGACCCAATAGGTTAGTTATTATTTTTTAAATTAGATTTGTATGGGAAAGGTTTTAAATGATTTATATGGTTAAGTATTTAAACAGCTTTAATTCAAATATTGCACCAATGATATAAACATCTATTATAATCAAAATATAATAATTTTTGGCAATACTTCGAATGGGTCAATGCAAAACCTAAAAATAGAACTCGCAAACATGTCAAACCTTGTAAATAGAACTGGATGCATCACGTTGACGGCCAGGATGGAATAAGAAGTCATTCCTGTGATCGGCAAATATGTGTTGACTATAGAATTGCTATTCAACGGAGGTAGAGATGGAATTTGGGAGAAGCTGGCGGAGGAAGGCCACCTCCATCTCCTGTGCCAGTTCCACTCGGAAGACCTGAGCTGGTCCTGGGCCCTGGAGGCTATTCTGCGAGCCTCCGTGAGGAATCTTTCGCATTCACGTCGCACATTTTCCATTTTAAAATATTTTTGTCTATTTGTATTCTATTCTATGTGTACACTCGAGCTGTCAACCGTTCATACTTTGGGAGGGTAAAATGTCAACGGTGACATAACGGAACTTAACAACCATTTTAGCGACCTTACCTTTTAATATTTTATTAATGAAAAATGGGGAGACATAATTTCTCTTTGTTTTTATCATTTCTAATAATCTAATAATCTATTAGCTAATATTGATTGTTATAAAACAAAAAGAGTAAATAATAAAATACAATTGTGGTGCATTAAACATTTGTTATGCTCAATCAACTGTCAATTTGACAGCTGTCAAGTTCAAGTTCAATCACTATAAACAGCATGGTCGTCGACGGATCGTCGTTTTCCCGCTCAGCATACAACCAATTCAAAGCTACTTGGTTAACGACGACATTCAGCTTTCTATTATTCTGTGCCGTAACCTATTTGCTGTTCTGGAACGAAAGTCAGGCTATTCTGATTACTCAGGCTCTCGAGGAAGGCAGCAATCTGGTCATCAGTATCGATCCTTACTCCCCGACCCTCGAATCGGACTATGAGGGGAAGCTGGTGCATGTCACGGGGCCCATTCAGATTATGGAACCCTTGACGGAACCCGATTATAACATTCAAGTCTTGTCGGCTAAACTGAAGAAGCGCGTTCAGATGTATCAGTGGATCGAAGAAGCTAGAGAAAAAGATGATTTTGGAAATACTTTAGATTCAGAACCCGATCTTAATACTTATTCTTACTATACTGATTGGAGAGATTATTTAGTTGATTCTAGCTTATTTTATATGTCTCCTGGGCATCACAACCCAAAAGATATGCCAATATCTGGTCAAACTCATATAGCTGAAAATGTTAAGATTGGAAGAGTTTTTTTGGGTATCGATATCAAAAGAAAGTTTTCAGATTATTATGATATAACTTCTGATGAGCGACCTGATAGACATGATATTAAGTTGCATTCGGGAGCATATTATCATGGTGCTGATCCTCTTGTGCATGAAGTCGGAGATTTGAGGATAATTTTTTCGTATGCTGGACGTAATAACGATGAATATTCCGTTATTGGAGTGTTAGAAAAATCATCGATACAACCCTATATTACGGAATTTTCAGCAGAACCTTTAATATTGTTGAGGAAAGGAAAATATTCTGCAGCCGATATGTTGACTTATGAATTCCGAGATGCTAACATGGTTGCATGGAGATACAGAGCTGTTGGATGGTTTCAGATGTTTGCAGCAGCAATGAGTCTTCATCCAGATTGGTTCGCTTTACTTTTGAAGTGCAGATGGGTATCTCCGCATATACGAAACCATGGAAGGCTTTTTATCAACTTTGTGTTATCGACATGTGCTACCTTGTTTATTGTTTCCTTAACTTGGATCGTCTATGCACCGGTCATAGCTTTGACTCTTTTGTGCGTGGCATTGATGCCAATGATTTATTTCTCGAGTTTGATCCAATGTTTTTCCTCTAGTCGGAACAAACAGAATAAATAATATCAAAACTTAGATGTCACTATTTGAATTGTTTATTCAATTCAAAAGTTACAATTTGAGATTGTGAAATTTAGATCTCCAAAATGGTATTATATAAGTTATAATATTACAATATTTGGTATTATATTCTCACCGAATTGTATATAAATTAAATTTTTAACTAATTTGCTTTATGACTATGGATATAAAAGCAAGTTCGATAAATCTAAAATAAAATAATTCTTCCACACAATTTACAGTATACTAGTCAATTACACTTTTTCATTATTTTGTATATAAATATGTATGTATGTACTTAAATATTTAATAAATTTATTAAAATATGTTGATTTTCGTTAATTTACTTCAAAAATTCAAGAGATATTGTATTTATTCAAAAGGTGTCATGTGAAACCCACAACAAAACAGATCAACTTTAAAATTTTGATTGAATGGATTCAAATTGAAAATAAATATTGAATTTGTAACACTATTATATATTTTTTCTATTATATATTATTATTTAATAGAAATTATTTCATATAAAACAACATCTTTAACTAAAAACAATGAATCACCCATACCCTTGTGAGAAATTCTAAGAACATCAGTCAATATGGGACAAAAACAATATTTTCCCTGCGGAGCACGTTCAGATGGAGTGCGTTATATCCTTGACGAGTCCTCGTGTCTCCTTGGGGAGGACTTCCTCAAACAAGCCCTTGAGGACCCTCGGAGAATTACGACGAGGGCACACCATATTTTCTAAGACTTCGAAAATAAATTAGTTCGAACGTGTACATATTTATAGATTTTTTATTAAACGTACGAATTTATCTTGACAATAATCGTTTTTTTCTTCTTAATAGATTATTCTTATTTTTACAAATATTCTAGCATTATTTTTTTATATGTAATCATAATTTCTTTATCGATTTTCCTTACAATGATGATTTCATTCAATATGATTTTCTTATAATACTTACCAACGATTTCCTGGTGCTCGATTACTTGTAACACAATTTCCTACAACTTTAATTCACACAACATAACTTCCTATATCAGCTTTTTATCAAACCTATCGCATATTATATTAAATTTCTAATTAAATAAGTGTTAATTTTGATTCAGAGCTTCTTGCTATGCTCTTTCACATGTGAACCGCGTTTTGTGCAAACGATTGAATCCCAGCTTTGCAAATATTCGTTCACACAAGATTTCCGATGAATTTTGAAGCTTTCCAAGCGGAAAACCACCAACGGTTTTAATAACGAGCCTGTTATTATTAGCCTGCGGTTTACGCGATACGTTTGCCGAAACGATATGGGAGCGAAAATGTGGAAAATTCTCAGGAAAACTTTGAAAATAACATGGGTGAAAACATATTTATTTATTTTCATAGGTATTATTAGCCAATCATTTTTAAATTTCTCGATTAATCATTCAAATTAATGTGAAAACCTATAATAAAACATCTAGGCTAGAGTTTATGTATTAAAAAAATTGATTCACACTTGTTTCCATACAAAAATGCGATTAAATATGGATGAAAAATATGACGTTTTCCTATCGGTCACCCACTTATTTAAGGGCATTTATTCATTTGAGGCTTTTTTTCGTTCCGTTACAATTTTCTTTTTGCTCTGGAACAGTAGTGGGTGGCCAAATGATAAACGAGTAGGCTGTTTATCATCGTTAGTGCCGTTTTCTTATTTGAATTTTTTTTCATCCCTTTATTTTTTCAAGTGTCTCTTCGTTCTATGTTACTGCGTCTCTCAACTCTTTTTTTTTTACAGTGAAAGTATAAATAAATAGTCAAAATGTACAGGTTTCGTTTAAAATTTTGTGAAACGTACGAAAAGGCGCTTATCTTTTGCTTAATGCCGTTGAAATTCTAAAATAAATATTTTCGTCTAGAAAGCAGATTCATTTGTGTGTATTTTTTTTTATAATAATTTTATAAAAAAAAAATTGAATTCTAAGAATACATTTGTATAAGATTCTAAAATGCATTATTTAATGTTTTCATTTTATATTATTGAGAACTACTTTGTGAATACAATGGAAACTTTTAATGTTCAGATTTTCAATCAGAATCTTGAAATCACTTTGAGACACTGAAAAAAATCTTAAGAATATTGAAGAAAAATTATCTGCAATTACGATTGTTTTATATCGATTTTCACAAAACAAGTAAATTTAAAAATTGCAACTTTTGATTAAAAAAATATATAAATTTAACTTGAAATTTTTTTTCAACTTCAATAATTAAATATTTTCGATATATTTATATATTTAATTAAAATATTTAAAATTCGACAATCAAACCGTAAAACACACACACGTTCAAAAAATAAAACCAAACCTCCCCACATGACCGATTTATCCGCGTCGGGGTCGAAACGTTAATTAACCCATTAACCGCCGACATAATAAATTCGAAACAAAACGATTCGAAAAATTTTCCCGCCCTTTTCCCCCCAGGGATATTCATTTTCCGAGTCCGCGGAAAATTTGCATGACAATCGTCGGCGGTTTTCGACCCTCGTTGAAATTACGTTTGACAACCGACCGAATTCGGAATGTGTCAAAAAGTTGGAACGATTGTAAATTAATTGTAGTGAAATGTGCTTAAAATCGTGAAAATGGAGTAAGTCCACTTTCTTTCGTATGTATAAAAATATTTGCGTGTATATATGACACTGAAAAGGCCAAGATGTACAAGTGACTTCGCGTTGAATTCGAGAAAAGTGCGTTCAAATGTGCCTACATGTATTAGGAGGAGGCGAATGATTTGATGATATATTTCGGTACACGTTCTAAGTTCATTTATATCCGTTTGCCACCAAATATATGTGCATATATTGAAGTGATTTCTGTAAATAACTCAATTTCTGCAAAAATGCCTTTTGTACTCCTTGGTCTTTTCAGTCGTAATATGTGTTTTATAAACTACTTAACTACTTATCATGTCACAATGAAACTTTACAGAGTTATTGTGTGCACATATGAAAAGGTTTTTGTATTATTAAATTCTAGAATTTGCATTTAATATTTTACAATTTATGAAATTTCTATTTGACATTTCACAAAAGGGTCTTTGATATGGTCAATTTGTATGAAATATTATGCATAGTTTTCATGCAACGCAGTTAAACATGTTTCGACAAATATTAAACAAATCGTTTTTGTATTCATTTTGAAAACTATACAACAGTTCACAATCGGCTTAAATTCTATAGAGTTTCGAATAACGTCGAATTACAAAAGCGAATGCTTAATATTTTGCATTTGAATCTGTTAATTGTACAGTTGAAAATGAAAAACATAACAGAAATGATTAATTAAATTCGATAAAATTGGAAATGTATCATGATTTTTAACAACAACGTGAACCAAAAATAACGATTAACTTTTTTTGGACTTGTACCTTTGTCATATTAAAGGGTATAAATGTGTGTTCGGTTAAAGGTTTCGAGTTGCGTTTCGTTTTGTTCGCGAATTTCGTTGAATTCGATGGAAGTGTGTTCGTTAAGAAGTTGGAGCAAAGTTGGTGTTCTGTAGCCGAGTTGGAGGTGAAATGTCCTCTTGAGGTTTTTCAGACATGGCCAAGTTTCGATATCTTGTTTTGTAGCAATCTTCGGTTGTAATATAATATAAATATATTATTTGACGACCGAAAAAGCCGAGGGGTACAAGTGATTTCGAAAAAATCGCGCTCAAAGTTGAGCATTTAGCTACATGTATTAGGAGGTCGAGTGATATGATGATATATCTCGGTACACATTTCAAGTTCGTTTATATCCTTTTGCCACTAAATATATGAAAGTACATAGAAGCAATTCCTGTACATAACTCAATTTCGGCAAATTTTGTCACTTGTGCCCCCTGGTCTTTTCAGTTGTCATTTAGAATAGCTGCTGTGATTCGACGTTGCTTGAGAAACAATGGATTTTGTGTTGATTGTGAACCGTTTTTTAGCATTTTTAATGCAAAATATCTGTTAAAATATGTCATATGTGAGTACTTAGTATGTTTGCTATAATTTAGTACGTAAAAGCCACTCATTCAAATTCGAAATCTTCTAAAATATGCGTCAAAAAAATTATCAAATTCATATTAGATATAATGAATTTGTTGAAAAAAAAGTGTAGTTATTATGAAATAACGACAAAAATAACTAGTGTATCCAATTTCACCAACTCAATTTTTAAAACACAAGTTTAATCCACTCTAATGAAAAAGAAATTAGATAAAAAAAGAAGGATAGGTATAAAAAACGAGACAACTACGCGGAAAAATGACGTCCATGGCCTTCGTTTAGTTTTAATTATTTTCCCGCCCCGTTTAATTTTTCTTTTAATTTCGAACTTTGTCCGGAATAAATCGAGCTTAAAACGATTAATAATTGAACCGAAACATTAACACGGTGTCCCGAAACACGAACGTTCATTAATCAAAGCGCCGGTGTAACGAGGGGGAATTTCGGGTTCGGAAAAACGGAAAAATGGGGAAAATTTTCCCGACAGGGCGGGAAAATCCTCCATGCTAATTTTCCACGCTCGGGTTATGGCCGATGATTGATGGCGGTCGACGGACGTAAAAGGATTAAAAGTGTAGTTTCACTGTATCAACGTCACGGGACAAACTATTATACTATTATTATTGTGTATTATATGCGTGTCATTTTGTAGGAAATTATTTATTTATTGTGTCAAATTGTTTGACTTGAATTGGTTATATTTTGGAATAAAAAAGTGGGTTATTTTTGATTTATCGATGTAAAAAAACATGTGATTTTATTGAAAGTTATGATTTGTATTTTTATATTGTGAGTTAATAATTCGTTTCATAAATGACGATTGAAAAAGCCGAGGGGTACAAGTGATATTTTTGTTGAAATTGAGTTATGTACAGGAATAGCTTCTATTTACTCTCATATATTTGGTGGCAAAAGGATATAAACGAATTCGGAACGTGTGTCGAGATATATCATCAAATCACTCGATTCCTATTCTAATACATTTAGGTACATATTCAACTTTGAGCGCTCTTTTCTCGAAATCGCCGCAAAGTCACTTATACCCCTTGGCCTTTTCAGTTGAAAAATGGATTTTGGGTTGAAATAATTGAAAGAAAACGTTTAAACGATCATCTAAAGCAAAAGTGAGTTATTGAGTCCGCATGAACATGAATAAGTGACTATATACCCATTGATTCAATCTTAAGTATCTCATGAATTAATATTATAACCAATTTTATAACTAATGTTAGGTCTTTTCATCTCTAGTTTGAGAATAAAATGAATTTGAACTACACGCAGTCTCTTCAACTATGAACTGTCAAAACAGCTACTGAATGAAACAGACATACTACAGTTCATACAACAATACATACATCCATCTCTTTCCTCAGATTTCGATAGCTCATAGTTTAAGTTAATACAATTTTAATCAAATTTAGATCAAAATATAATAAATCACTATAAAATATATCATAATAAAAAAAAATGAATCTACATAAATAACAAAAACTGTAGGCCCAAATCGATAGACATTTTGAATATTTATGATTAAAAAAGTGCTCCTATCGTTAATTCTGTTTTGAAAGGCCTTTAGCACACACGCTGAAGAGCGAAAGGAAAATTTCACGAAAACGCTGAAACGAAAGAGAAAGACATGCTGAAAATAAATTACGGTTAAAGTTCGTTCGAACACTGTGTAGTCGCTTTCGAAACCGAACCGTTTTATTTCTTCGCTCGAAGATAGTAAATCAAGTCGCACTTAACTCGCGCCAAAAAAATAATACATAAAATATAAATGAGTATTATGTAAACGAGCCGAATGTAACCTATATGATATACAGTGAGATCGTGATTTCGGTGAAATTATGATTTTGCTTAATTTATGACTTCGCTGAATTTATGACTTGATTGAAGTTGTGACTTCGTTGAAATCATGTAATTAGTTCATGATTGATATTATAATATTGCTGCTTTTATGTATCAGTGAAATTGTTTCTTTGTCGTTGAAAAATAGTGATTAAAGATTATTTTGTAGAATATTTTGAAATTCAATGATAAATTTTAATATGGATTAAATGGTCAGTGTTTCTATTATAGTATGAATGTTAGATGGGAAAGTTCATAATTTGGGTTAGATTAGATTAGATTTTAAATTAATTTTCCTTTGAAATGGATTTGTATTGATTTTATATTGCAGTTTAAATCACTAAAAGTGTAGATTTTTTATTTCATTTTCAATTATTTCCAATTAATAATCACAAAAAATAATATCCTATTTAAGTTCAACAATGTTCGTTTCAGTATATTGATTTTATTGTGAAATTATTATTTCATCACTTGAGTTGATAAAATAATGACTTCAGTGTGATTTTTCTAGTAAATTCATGATTTCACTGTAACATATTGTACATATACATATATAAGGCTTTTTGGCTACATTACGCGTTGGGGCTCAACAATAGCTAACGAAAAAAAAAAGAGATTGCCTCGAAATATATTATATATTGCAAGTTAAGATATTTTTTGGCGAGGAATAATATTTCCTTTGTAAATAAATTCGTTTTGCGAATCTTGCGAAGAAAATATTTTCTTTAAAATTTCAAGCGAACTCGATTAGCATTCGAACGGTAGCCGAGTTGAGATATTGAGAATTTTGAAGAATATTGTGAGTTTCGTTGTAATTCTAAAAAAAGCGAATGAAAACGATCCATCGAATTGTTAAATTGGAATATCGGTTCGATCAAAGATTGTTTGAAACGTATTTAAATTGAAACGTACAGCAAAAACTATATTCATCAACTCAATCAGCATTAAGAACTTTCAATATTTCAAATAAATTTAAGCATTCTTGTGATTTATATGTATGAAAAGAACCCTTATTTTCGCTTCGAACACCCTTCTGATAAGTTGTGTACAATATTCGCAATTTAAGGGTGGAAAATTGCGAACTAGAGGTCACCCTTTTGGGTCTCCGAAGTCCTTCAGATTGTCGCACGTTTTGGCAATTGTGGTAACCGTTATCAACACATGGTTACCTTATTATGGTGACCCTCGGTGGATGATTGAACCTTCTAAATCATAATAGTTGAATTTAATATAAGCAGTTTGGAAAAAAATATTATACATATGTGACTTGAACAAGCTTTAGAGTCTGAAAACTTAAAGTGATCGTATAGCGTTTGTGATGAAATAAATGAATCAGAATCAAATTTGAATTTATTTCAATTGTTACATAATACTAGCGATCAACCAGTAGAATATGTCAACGCATTTTTGGAGCGTTACATAGATATATAGACACACAGCAAACACACAGATTAGTGCTATTATATAGTTAGATTGTCACGTATGTTAAACCCTTTTATAGTTTGACGTTGCTAAGGAACCGATTCAAACAATCGTATAAATTTTAATTCGAATTTATCATTAATATGTAATTCATATAAACAAATGAATAAAGTATGAAATAATATTGTTGATATTAAATATTTTTTCCTATCATAAAATTTAAATTGTAATGCAATAATACTAATATTTTTTTAATGTGCATATAACTATTTTGAAAAGTTTTACTTAATTCAATCACCGTTCAAGAAATGATTGAGTAAACACAAACTTACTCAAGACATTCTAAAATTAAATTTATGTATTTATAGATCCAATCGAGAAAACCATCGAGTATCAACGAAATAAAAGCAATAATTGATATTATTTTCTTAATAATAAGATTCAAATACAGTTAGCTCAATAGAAAATAATCTTATCAATACAGAATCGTACATAACGATTTGTTCTATTTTTATTGTTTAACGAATCAATAGCGACTCTCCGAGAAAATGTAGTGAATTTTCAGAGCTTCGTCGATTTTCAAGAGGTTTTTCAGACCTTCAAGTGTTCAGCAGCTTTCAGCATCGCCAAGAGTTCACCTTCAGCATCCGACCCTCCACTAGTTTGAATAAACACCCGTTATCGGTCTATGGGGAAGGTAAAATTGTAAACGGTTTTAACCCGTTGCCCTCGGCGTTATACCATTGTTTGCTTTTCGGACCGCAACGTGTTAAAATTCAAGTTTTGTGTGTTTTTGAGATAGTATAATACAGACGACTTTCTTATATTATATGTATGAAATGCAAGGTTAGGTGAAGCGTTATTTTGAAGAAATAAAGGAATTTTTATGTTTATGAATAGGTTTAATTTTGTTATTAGATCCAATTGAGACATGAGTTTGTGATAGTTAATCTATATTTCCTTTAGTAGATAATATTCATGAACTATGTAGTTTTGTATAAATCATTTCATTAGCGCTAAAATCGTTGATCTTAAAACTGATAATAAAGAGTCATTACAAAAAATGTCATTTTTGAGCGAACAATCTATTATATTATATTGAAAATTACGTTAAAAAAATTTTTGAGCTTTGTTTTCTATTTAAAATCAAATGATATTTCCATTCAAATGAAAAAATTGAATTTACATTAGATTAATGGAAAAAAAAGTTATTCTCACCAGGATTCGAACCTATCATTATAAGTACACTGAGCTTAACGCGTTATGTATAAATTATTTGAAAAACTAAACTATCGACTTGCTAACATAAAAAATAAAACTTTATACAAAATCGTATCATATAAGACATTACTTTACTTTTAATTAATTCATACAGAAAACGAGATCGTTTCCTAAAACAGCTGAAAGTCTAATTTTAGATTAATCCCGTTGTTTCAAGCGAGACTCATTTTTTAACTCTGCGTTAACATCTGAAAAATTTCTCTCGCTGAGAAAATTCAGATTTTTATCTTGCGATGAAAAAGCGCACAACATCGACCTTCATGTTTTCCAGAAAAGCTCGTTTCAGATGTCTTCGTGGCTTTCGACACCCTCTGAAAAACTTTGCATCCCCATTCATCAAGGGCTTATCGCTGAAAACTCGAGATTCGAATCTGAACTCTGGAAGAATTCTGGTTTGAAGATTCAGCAGCTGAAACACAATAAGAATTGGAAGTTTGAAACGCTTCGAAGAAATTAATAAAAGTTGAGGTTATGTTATCAATACTTTGAAGATGGCAGATGATTTCAAGACATGTCAACTTATGATAGGCAAGTTTTTAATGGAACGATCTTTATATTTTTATCTGTGTTTATTTCGATCTGTTTTCGAACACAAGTGGTATATGTGTTTTTAGGATAATAGTTTTGGGTAATATTCGTATTTTCGAAAGGGGAGAGACATGTACAATAGGCCTACGACGGATAGTGGATAGAAGATTGTGGAGGGATGAAGTATAGTAGATGGGCGGTGAATTGTGGTTTGAAAATGTATCAAAGGGTGAAAGATACAGTGGAACCTTTTTGTAAACAACGATGTTTACAAATAAATAATGATTTTGATAGGTAATTTTTGAGAGTGTGAGAAAAATTAATATGAACCTAACTAAGCAGGACCAGTTAAACCAGACCTGTTTTGTTAATTCTGATAAATAAAAATAAAAATTTTTGACTAATTTAGACAGAACAGTAGAAATATAAGCAATATTGACTTTTTAAGAAACTAAATTTTATTAAAGGCTGACTTTTCAACGTTTTTTTTTAGTTTGACGATCTTTAGATTCCTGCACTCTAAAAATTGCCCAGTTTCCTATTTGTTCTCTTGGATCTTTAAATAATTGCAATAATTTGTTTTTGTTGTGAATTTCTTTCTTTTTCATAATATTTACATTTTTTCACAAACATAATGTAACACAACTTTTATCTTTCAGCTGCAGAATCTGATTTAAAACCTAGATTCGTTCAATCTTGACATTATATTAGTTCGACAAATTTTGCCCAGTGAATTTTATCTGAAAGTTTTTGTACGTAGATTTTGATGCGGTAATTTCTGACTAAAAAAATATAAATTTCCCACCTTAAATCAAGACCTCACTTCATTTAAGAGGAGGCTGTTCTATAGATAGGGGGCGGGTGGGAGTTTGACGAGAACTCCTAAGGAAATAGGGGCAAAAATAACGCGCGTCGAACAGGTCCGTCGACCTATTTCTGTTCACGATAGAAGACGAAGATTTATGGTCACCCTGTAGGGTCATATGAAATTCCGTCGGCGACGCGCTGGAACACATCTGCCGTTTTGACCCCGGCCTCCCCTATGCAAAAGGGAAAATGTACGAAATGTGCCCGCAGTGCTCTTCTTTCGAAACTTATGTATTTTTTTCGTTGTTTATTTATTTTTTATTCAAATTTATTTTCAAGGAACGAAAGCGTTCTGTAAATTGTCGCTTAAGCCGCGCGGATGTATGTAAATTTGTAACTGTTATGCAAAACGAATGTATTTGTGTAGAATTTGCATTTGAAAATCATTGATTTTTTTTTCGATTGGATTATGGATTATCATGTTGAGTCTTATTATAGAAATATGAAATTGATTTTGACTCATATGTGTTATCTTATCTTTTTTTTATGAATTGTAATAATTTATTATTGGTTATTGATTCAATATTTATCGGTCCTGTGGCGCAACGGATAACGCGTCTGACTACGGATCAGAAGATTCCAGGTTCGAATCCTGGCAGGATCGTAATAATTATTTTTCAACAATTGAAAATCCTTATCTTTGGATCTTTGTATCAGATAAAACGATAATAAAAGCACTTAACCTGAAAATATAAATGTATTCTTATGAAAATTCAGCATAAAATTAAGTAAAATATTGTGTTAAAAATATTTATTTACACAAGATGGAATTAAATAAAATTTATTGTTAGTTGTGAAAAAAAAATTGGTACAATCAATATGATCTTTCGTCTATATTTAATCGAAATATTGAACTATATCTATTTTAAAGTAATAATAAAATGAAAAAAATGTTAAAAAATTCTAATTGCTGAAACCTAACCTAACTTAAATTTATCTGAAAACAAAATAAACTTAAAATTAAATGTCTCAAGAAACTTTCATTACATTGATAAAATTATGACATAATTATGACATCTCACAATATCTGGCCTTACTTAACCAGACACGTGTTCAAATTTTCATTTTATTTTCCGAGATTTTCCAACGCGGGACGTAAAATCCCGGGATCGAACCGAGCATATTGAAAAAGTACAAAACGCCAATGCTCGACATAAATCTCCGGAGAACGTAGCAAAGTGGTGCAGAGGCATTCGCAGAACGAAAAAAAAAATACATTATTATATTATAGTGTATATATATATTCCCATCCCCTTGTGCACTACTCTCCCCAAATATAGAGGGTGTCACGTTTTTTTGATTTATGCTCGTGCCGCGCGAACACTATAATTTTGTATGGGGCTCTTTAAACGTTTCGTTCTATACGACGTTTTAGCGGAGCTTCGAATTGTCTGTTTTGTGTGAATGTGCTTTTCGTACATGTTATACAGGATGTTTCAATTTGAAATATGTTTTAATATTTTTAAATTTTTGTATCTTGTTGAATGGATTGAGTGTTGAGTCTTATCTGAAAAATGTGTCAATTTATTTGTGTTATCTTATCTTTTTATTAATGTTGATTTTTTTTAATTTATTATTGATTATTGAATCAATATTTATCGGTCCTGTGGCGCAACGGATAACGCGTCTGACTACGGATCAGAAGATTCCAGGTTCGAATCCTGGCAGGATCGTAATAATTATTTTTGTAAGTCGAAAAACCTTATCTTTAAATCATATTAAGAGCTAACATTACACTCTGTACTGTTTTTTATCTGTATTCTAGACTTTTTACCGAAAATAGAATTTCGAATGTCGATTGAAAAATAAATTGTGGATGAGGCTTATCGTTAGTGAAATAGAGCAGGTTATAGTATGAACATACTTCATATAATTTATATTAATATTTTGTGAAAATTGAAGTTTAACTAAAATTTCTGTTTTAGATGAAATAAAATGATTATTAATGTTTTATATTAATTGATAATTAATATTTTTGGTAAAGTATCCAAGTGTTTATAGTTAAATTTATATTCAACTGTCCCGTATGTGTAGTTTGATATAATATGTACTACGTGTGCGTCTTTTGTGTTTCTCGCTTTCAACGGAGAGAAAGAAAACGCATTTAATAATTTATAGTCATCTGAAATTAAGTGCATCATATTTCAGAATTTTCCTCTGCGATGTGAAAACGTATGTATTTTTAAAATGTTTTGTGTTTGCCGCAGTTGCTCGGTCTTATGATCATTTTATGCAGTGAAATTTCAGAAAATAGCTCCAAACGACTATTTGTAAAATTCAAGTGATACAAATAAATAAAAACCTAAAAATTGAGACAACATGAAAACTAAAAAGTCAAGATTTTAATAAATATAAGCACGAAATACATATGTACAAAGAATATGGATAAAAATGTTTCTAATGAGGAATTATTAGATATGGGTTTTCATGGAATATTTAATTTTCTCATTCGTTAAGTCGTTTTTTTCATGCTCTGCATATTTGTATGAAATTTTAATTCATATCAAGTCGACTTAAAAAAACAGTGTACAGCTAGGTTTTCTTCACTGACAGCTACTTTCCATAAGAAGTCATAGAAAAATTAACTCCCTACTACGACTTAAATCCGATTTTTTCGAAAAGTAGTTCAAATATGCTCTTTCGTACAAAAATGAAATTCGATTTAAAAAAATATTTTTATAAACTTTCTTCCTGAATGATACATCCTCAATAAAATAATGACCTTTGAGGATATTTATAATTATCGGACGATCCTCAAAATTTTTCCCTCTGCGAAATTATCCGGAGGCTTTCTCGGAATTGCACCGGAGGCAGTTAACCGTAATTGTTATCCGGGAAGTTAGCCGTTAGTTGGGTAACGTTTATTCCCTTCTTAGAGTGTCTAACGATTATTTCAGAACGTTACGTTTCGTTAACTTTTCTACGTGCGAGTCAATTTTCCGTTCGATTGTACGCGGGCTTTTCCGAATGAAAACATTCTTGAGAGTCACGAAAAGCGTTTCGACATTGACATTTAAGCGAGTATTAAGAAGGCTTTACATTCGAGACGAATTTCAGCTTAATTAACCCAACTTCGCGACAATGCTGATGATGTATTGTAAGTTTAATTTCATAATCGAGAGTTTAATGAACCTTTTATTTTCGAATGTCAACTGAATATTTGAGTTGATGATAAATAGGATTTTTCTTCGGTGGCATACACATAATGAAAACGTCCAACCGATGACACTTACACTGAAAATATTGTTAGATAAGAGAAACGCTCTTGGAAAACTCAGAAGATGCACCGGCTTCGTTAAAGTGCACAAAAGATGCATGGAAATGCAAATGGGGCCCATTAATTGTACCTTTTGTCATGATTATGGTATAAGTCCTAAAATTTAAAATAAAAAAACCAAATTCATTTGTTTTTCCAGATCACATTCATGCAAAGTATTATAATTTCAAATTTTTAAGGATTGAAAAAAATATTTCCAACTTATAAAAAGAAGACTCGATAATGGCTGGAAATACGAATGGATACTAAAAAGGTCAAGGGATACAAGTGATTTTGCGGTGATTTAGAGAAAATCGTGCTCAAAATTGAGTATAAATTTAGATGTATTAGGAAGGGGTCGAGTGATTTGATGATATATCTCGGCACATATTTCAAATTCGTTTATATCCTTTTGCCACCAAACACATTAGCGTACATAGAAGTGATTCCTGTACATAACTCAATTTCAGCAAAAATGTCACTTATATTCCTTGGTCTTCATAGTTAAATATAATCAATCGAATGCACATTGTAATGTATAGATATAAAAATTTTTGAGATGTTCAATGATAGCCATATACACAAATATTCAATTCAACAGATAAACGGTGTAAATAAAACGTATGTGTATATTGAGTAGGGACTCAGTGTCCTTGAAATGCTAAGCTCGATTCTGGCGAGAGTCACATATCATTTTTCTTATTAAATATGATAATTTCATTGTTTTTTTTGAATATTTGATTTGAAAAATGTTTTAATATACCATTTTACGAAACGATTCCTAAAAATAAATCCCTATCTTGTCTGTACTGATTTGATTCGATAGATTTCAGCGCCACATTTGGTTCGCTAATATACTCTATAGACCTTCTAGCCTAATGACTTGAGAATATAAAATAACTAGTGATCAACCCGCCGAATATATCAACACAGTTTTGGAGCGTTACTTGGATATACACACACACAGACAAATTAGCACTACTAGCAGTAGGCTCATGTGTATCAAAATAGTTAGGAATTAATCAAATTTCATATTGCCATTTATGTGCGAAATAAAAAAAGATTTTACGCCATATATACATTAAGCGGTGCAGTTCCGTAATTACGACGCGTAGTTCGGAGTGTAAGACGCGGGCTAATAAATTAAACGCCCGGGTTCGAGGCACGAGTTGGCTGAAAATTTCGAGCATCGTTAGCGCATTTATAATATAGATTGTATAGTTAGATTTTGTAAAAGTAAAAATAAATATTCCAGAACGACCAGACTTACACCATTACAACGAACAAAGAGCCCATTCGTACGTCAGTCGAGAGTTTCCGTTACAGCGCAGTTAAACTTTTTCGAGTTGCGACAAACTCCGGCTACCGGACATGTTGCATTTAGTTACGATTGTGGACTTGTGCACAGAAGTGGTGCACATGTCGTGAGATGTGCTCCGAATTAAACTCGGCAACGCAAGCCGCAATCTCTGAGGGATTCTATGTACAAGGCACACAATATGTCGGCCTGTCTCGGGACAAATCCCGGGATTCGGCTTAATTCGTTCCGTCTCGGCGGTTTGATCGATTTTTATTCGGGATGTATAATATAATATGTCTGTGTCGATCGATCTTCTATGTATCATGAATGTATGGTTTTTATTTAGGTCACTGTGCTCGATCATTGCTGTGATGGGAAAGTGTGGTTTTTTTACCTGTATAGTTTGGGTATGTTAAAGAATTGATTGTTTGTGCAAAAATTGCATTCACATTTATTTCTAGTGAAATTTTTAATTTTGTTGAAATTAATGTTTCGTAATAATGTTCATATACGTGTATGGGCTTATAAGTATGTATAAAAGTAGAATTACTTATGTATCAATTGTTAGTTTTGTTGTGTCCATGATCAAATATTTATGGATTATTTCGGGTCCAATTTACCTACCAATATTTATGAAGTAAAATTGAAGTCAAGAAGCAGAATTGATAGCTTATAAGCCCTAAAAAATAATATCAGCATACGAAAAGTGACTAATCGTAAAATCGATCGAATTTAATCGACACAGACTATGTGAAGAATTAATTTTTAGAAACTGTTCCTTTTAGCATCAAATTGAAACTTTTTTCGAATTTTATATACAAAATAAACGATCAAGTCCAGCATCATGAGGACACTGAATTCCGAAGCAACATGCACAAATAATTTATATTTCCACACTATTTTTTAACTGATACATAATAAACCGTTTAATATTTTTCATTGTAGTTACAATTCTGATCGTACCTACACTTTTTAGCGGTTTCGAAAAAACATAAGTTCTTTCAACTAGGAATGATCAGCTTTCAGACCGATATTATCTAACTATATAATAGCTGTATTCTGTGTGTGTATCAATGTGTTCACGTAACTCTCCAAAACTGCCTTCATATAGATACATAGATATATTCAACGACTTGAAATTGCGTCGATATATTCAACGGGTTGATTGCTAGTTTTTCTATAATAATAAAATAGTTTAATAAACAATAAACTGTATCGAACCGAGCGAAGAAAAGCGCCACAGCTGATCTCGACTCGAGTCGCCTAATTGCACAAGAGCATCATCAAAAGCGACTTTTTAACGACTCGTCCGAACTCGAGAGGTTGTATTTGCGAAATTTCAAAGTTGGCCAACACCACCCCACATTCCCCTTTACTGAAATTTGACAACCGCCCTCTCGTTCTCCGTAGTTGGCTCGTTTCGACGTTTATGGGCCGTAACAATCGTCGTGCAGATGTCGGCGTTTCGACGTTTTACACGCACACGACTGTGGTTTTTTTCGTTTTACGAGATTTTTTGATAACCTTTTTTAATTTTGAAGTTTCCGAATTGTTCGTTGTTAATGATGAGAGTGATATTAGGAAGATTATTGCATTTATTCTTATGCTTGGATCGATTTTTTGTATTCAATTCTAGAAGATGAGTCGAATATGAATGTAGAACAGGGGTTTTTTAATGTGTTTAGGAAATCTTTTATTGATCCGAATTCACGTTTTCACAAGAATTAGGCTAGTGAAAGTCTTTTTGAAGATTTTTTTTGAAAAATTGGGAAGAGTGTTCATTGTAGTTCACTTGAGATAATTCACATATCGTGTTGTGACTTACGATTAGTGAAAGAATCTTGCAGAATTCATATGACGACTGAATTTCACAAAAGTCACTTGTGCTCTTTGTAAAATTCATTCGTCACATGTCGTTTTTATTAATAGTTTTGATTATTTTGAATTTTTATTTTATTTCATATAAGTAAATGTTAATTTGACATTTTATAAGATATTTTTTCAAATTCTCAAATTCTTGAGACATAGTGTGTAGTTCATCAACCATCGACTTTAATTCTAGGTTTGTGCCACATATATAAAACTTTGTAAGTATAATTTCTCGTTTAAATTATGTATCTATATTGCAATTTTTATTATCGTTGTATATTTCGTTAAAAAATCCACATACATACATACATATGTATGAATAAATAGCTCTTTCTCACATACGCAAGAAAAGAGCTGCATATATGCGAATATTAGAGCGAAAAAGAGCTAAATGTGAACGTTATTGGGGGCGTCCACTGCCGAGTGGAATGGAACGGACTAGATACACAGCTATGAAAAAGTGGGGGATAACCACATAGTCATCCAAGTCCGTTCCGTTCCGCTCGACAATGGACGCCTCCCATTAGAGCAGCAGTCATAATATAAACACTACACAAGAAAAAATAATTTACAACACTATTCCAAATAAAAAAAAAAGCTCGCAAACCACCGATGGGGCATCGCTAAGCACTACAATTTCCCACATTTCCCAGTGTGCGAAGTTCGCACCGATGCTCTCTTCCCCCTTGACACATTCCGCTCCGATAATGCACGAGAGACGGTTGTAAAAAATTTACGACCACTGTGCTTTTGTATATTATAAAGCGCGAGTTTTCCCTCACTCTCCATTTTCCGCGAAAAGTTTCGGCGGAAAAGCGGCTCGCGAGTTTTCCCCGAATTTTCCGGCGTTATATCGCGTATTAGCGGCGTTTTTGCTCTCGTTTCGATTTTATTGTGGGGGACGAGGGTCGTCCTTCGTTATGCCCTTTTGATGCGATGTTTAGATATGAGTGCTTTTTTCTGGTATTATTTTTTATTTAAGGACTAGATTCTGTGACTTGGTGCTGCTCGAGAATCTTTGGACTTTATGCTGATTGTATATTGCTGTACAGTAGCTATTCATCGTCTCTGTTCCTGTTTTCGTTTTTGTTGCATATGTAGGCTTTGTATTGTATTTATTGGTTAAGACTAAGGACTTCCCATTGAAACGTTATAATATAAAAAAAAATGAAATGTAATGATGCAGAATAATTTTCAGATAGCATACAATTATTCTGGAAAGTTTGACGGCGAAAGGATTAGTTGTTTTAGAAGTCTATATGTAACAAAATGTGAATTGTTTTCTAAGTCTAATAAAGTTAAACTCAAACATTAACCAGTCTTTTTACAGCTTTAGTTAACTAACTATGTAGTTGTAGTTGATATTCCAACTAGGATCTATCGAAAATCGGTGGTACAAAGATGGATTTTTGACTATTCGTAGTTGAAAGAATGACTGTAGCTTCATGGTTAGTTAGCTGAAGTAGTGAAAAGATCGATCTTAAACACATATTACGAAACAAAATATAGACATCCATAAATATAATTATCAAGGTAATATATCTACCCATTTTTTAAGAATCTTTCGATCAACTGAATTTCATACTTTTTATTGATTGGATGTTCCGAATTTTAGCAAGAATCAGATTGTAAGATAGGTCAAGAGGAATTCGCAAGGTTCAAGATCAAAACGGAAGGATTGATCGATTGAGATCGATAATAAAGTAAAAGACACGCTTACAAACACATAAAACATATCAATCACACAAACCAAAAGTCAAAATGCTCAGCTTTAAAACGAACATTCATCCGATCGCACTTTCCTCCGAATTTGACGTTGACTGAACGTCGGCGTGAGACAAAACGGAAAAATAAAATAGGTCCTTTGTTGCCTGGCAAACTTTTTTCCTGGATTACGGACAAAAGGACGAGTGTCCTCAAAAGAGGTCCTCGTCCTCTAGGTCCTCGTTCGGCGACGTTTAAACCGAACTTTTCGAGAAACGCGATCATTGTTTATGCGTTGTAGGGGCCATTGTTCGGGCGTCACAACTTCTTGGCCCGACAACTTTTCTCATCTCATATTTCCCGGCAATTGGCCGAAGGCTTTTCCGAGGATGAGAATCAATACTGGTGTGTCTTTTGGGTGTGTATGTGTTTATTTTATGTGAGTATTTTTGAAAATTTCACACGTTTTGATATTATTTTGAGTCGATGTATGTAAAGGAGGATGTGTAATAACGGAACATTCCATTAAACAGATTTGAAATATATGTCAATCAATAGATATTAGTAATCTCATTAATTTTTATTACGATGATATTCACTGTAGATTTGGTGTTTTCATAGAAAATCGACTTGAAATTATTTTATATTCGTTCGTGGATGAACGAAACCTATGAATGCGAACTATTATATTTCTCGAATTTCATTGATTTCAGGGTTGAATGTGATCAAAATAATATCTTAGGATCATAATGAGTTAATTATTATCTAATTCAAATGTGTTGAAAGAAAAGTCCTCTCGTCATAGAAAACTGCACATTTTCCTTTGAACTTGCAACACAACCACAACACAAATCAATCTTAGCAATAAAAAAATCAATAAACTTCGACAAACGAAACAATACATCATACTTCAAAAACGAATAAAAAAACAAACACCACGATCATTAAGCTTTCAAAGTTCACAAAAAACCTTTCATAAAACACCCCAAATATATAGTATAAAAAAGAACAAAACACCCACATTTTAATAAATTCCCATCCGAACGGTGATTGATACGTCTTTTCTTCAACGCCGCTTATTGATCCTGTTTTTTCAGAGCTCGTCAAAAGCGACGAAACGCAAAACCCACTATACACGACGACTGAAAAGGCCAAGGGGTACAAGCGACTTCGCGATGATTTCTAGAAAAGCGCATTCAAAGTTGACCATGTAAAAGGAGGAGATCGAATGATTTGATGATATACATATCTCGGCACACGTTCCGAATTCGTTTATATCCTTTTGCCACCAAATAAATGTATAGAAGCGATTCCTGTGCATAACTCGATTTTGGCAAAAATGTCACTCGTACCCCTTGGCCTTTTCGGTCGTCACACAGCGTTTTCCCGCCAAAACGGAGCTGCGAGCGTCGGCCGCTAGGCGGCGCTATATCGCGACGTCATCAGCGCGTGCGCTAATGGCCGTCTCCATTAAAATATCATTACGTTTCCTTTTCCTATCGTTTTTCGCGGCTGCGAACACCTCGACAATCAAGTGGAAGATGACGAAACGCTTTTCCATTCGAGGACATGCTGCTGATGGAGGAGTCGTTAGCGATAGATGCTGGGAGCAAGTTTTGATATGTTTCGATAGTGCGATGTGTCGATTGGTTTTTGTTATTGTATTTATTTGTTTTTGGAAGATATTTTTATTAAATCAGACTTTCTGTTGATTTGTTTTCTATAGAATTTGACAATTAATATGATGTTAATTAAATGAAGTATGAAATACTTAAAATGCCCACGTAAGACTATATCCGAAGAATGTAGATTTTCTTAAATGGAGGATATGTAATAACAGAATATTCCACTCAACAATTTTAAATTATATTTCAATTGATAGACATTAACAATCTAATGTTTTTTTACTATTACGAAATTCACCGTAGATTCAAGGTTTTTATGGAAAATCGATTTTAAATCAGTCCATTTTCATACTAATTTAAGTTCACATGTGAACGAAACCTATGGATACGATCTATTTTTTTTCACAAAATACATTGATTTTTTGGGTTGATTGTGATTATAACAATATTTTAGAATCATAACAAGATAATTATTATCGAATTCGAATGTGTTGAAGGGATAGTCCACTCGTTATAGAAAGCTGCGCATTGTCTTTTACGAAAATGAAGTGATGTTTATCTAAATATATTATATTAAGATTTTTTTGTTGTCATATGAAAGAATTTCGACTTAACTTATATGAGTCGAAGTTTAATGAAATTATTTCGTAAAAAAAGTCATTTCTAGAGGAAAAAACCTAAAGATGTGATCGATGGATAGATAGATCTATGCGATATCCCACGAGACGTCAAAACTTTATACGCATTTCCCGAATGAAAAAATAAAACAAAAGTTCCTCTCCTGACCCAGAATCGAATCTGAGATCGAACACACTTTTCCGAATTTTCCCAAAAGAGAAAATACATAAAACGACCTCTTATTCTTGACAATGGCATAAGCCCTAAAATGAAAAAAAAGAGTTTATCCTCCTATTTTCCCTCATAGTAAACCTCATATTAGTTAACTTGTGTTTGATGTTGTAAAATCGCAAACAACTTTATAAAAAAAATCGATACAGATTCTAGTTATGTGAAAAATTCATTCCTAAATGCTTCAAAAAACACAGACTTAAACCGTTTTTATGCTTAAGATCCATAATAATAACCACAAAACGAACAGTTATGACATATCGACGAATTGAAAAAAACCTCACTTCGAATCGAATCTATGCGAATTATCGTAACGAGGCTTTCATTAGCGATCTTTCCGCGTTTCGCGCTTTTGGCCGGGAATTTCGCGAAATTCGTTTGGCGTTCGGACCGTTAATGCGTGTCGAATTCGGTTTTTGTCGTTCGAATGCCGAATGCATAATGCATACGAGACTCATTAGTGACGTTTTAGACGTGCGACCGAAAAATAATTGTGTTTGAATCGAGCGAATCGCTTTGTGAACGCGGTTTATGAATTCGAATGCGTTTAAAATTTCGTCGATGTTAATGATGCTTTGTTGCTTAATCGCATTTGAGTGTTTTCTAGAAATTTCAATATAATCTGATATAATATTTATAGACAATGAATGATTGATAATTTCGGATTAGATAAACGTTGCAAGTGATTATAGAAATAAATATGAATTTAAAAAAAAATAACATTTTAAGTGTTTATATGCTAGACAAACTATTTCTAAACAAGATGAACTATTTATAGCTTAGTTTATCTATTTATATGCACGATAAACTATTTCTCGAAATTCTATGAACTTTGAACGTTTGCGAACTGTTGTAATAGCATTTAACATGATAATAGGAATAAAATTTCAATTTGAATTTGTGGCGATTGTTGACAAAATCGTTATGTACTGCAAAATACGGTGATTAAGCACACTTTTGAACTTATTGTTAGTACGTAAATATTGACGAATCCGTTACACATATGGAAATTAAACTGATTTTTTTTAATGATCGTACTATATTCTATAAATTTAAGTTATCATTTGTTTTAAAGAACAAAATTCAATTAGAAAAAAATTAAGAATAACATCAAAGTCTGATAAGTAAGAACACGTTTTTCCTTATCGTTTCTACTACACAAAAGTTGATGTTTATTACTTAATACATCGAATGGTTCATATTCGTATTATATATCATTAGATCAATAATCTTTCCATAATTTCTCAAATCACAATTGATATTCAACTTTGAAAATGCCTTTTTCGAAAGTCGAAAGTACTTATACATAGACTTCAAGGATTCTCAAACATTTTATACGATTGTTCTAACCAGAAACCAATCTGACGGAATCTCTTCAATGCTCAATCGGCTTTTCAGCTGAAGGATTTGTGAATTTCTGAACTTCAGAATGCATACAATGCACCGAATGCGAAGCCAGGAATTTTTCGACGAAACTGGGTAACTGTACGAAAATCAATTTGCGAAGCTATTTCCGAAAACACGGCCCACTCGAAGAAAAGCCAATATTGAAGTTGAGGACTTTCGAGAGGTTCCCCTTTCGAATTGTAGTGTTTTATATGACTGGAAAAGCCAAAGGGTACAAGCGAAATTTCCTCCAAAATCGAATTATATACAGGAACCACTTCTATATTCGTTGACAAAAAGATATAAACGAATTCAGAACTTATGCCGAGATATATCATCAAATCACTCGACCTCTTCCTAATACATGCTCGATTTTGAGCGCACTTCTCTCGAAATCACTTGTGCCTCTTGGTCTTTTCAGTTGTCATATATGTATATTTTTGTATTATATGTGTGTATGTGAAGACGAATTTATCATTCTTTCGTTGAGCCGTATGTCTCGACGGTGCAATCTTCGTTTTTCGAATTCATACGAACGACTGTTTCCATTCGAGGTGTACTAGTATAGGGTGAGATGGAAGTGTATGGTTTTTTTCCAGATGAAATATTATGTATTATGTGAGTTTTATGTATAAGGTGTGGTCGAATAGGTTGGATAAATTTAAAATACTTATTTACGTTCACATCGGTCGTTATTCATGTTTTAAGTATGTTAATTTAATGATCGTTATTTGTTGTTGTAGAGTTTGAAATATAATTTTTTTATGAATTATCTGTTAATTTTAAAATTTTGTGGTAAAAATTTATAAACATTGTTTATTCTGAGTAAATAAAATTTTCATATTTCAATCTTTTTTAAACTGACAATGAGTTAGAAAATAATTAAATATTAATTTATATTATATAATGCTTATGTATACCCATTAAATATTATGTGAGCAATAAAATTATTTGAATATAAATTAACAGAGGCAAATTTTAAGCGTTGTTTGAAAATATCATAAACTAAACTTTAGGGTCCAGTTTAAAAATTCAAACAAAATTGAAAACTGAAAATTCACGCTACAAGCATGAAAATATAAACACATAATATATTTATGTATTTTACAAAATTTCCTTTCAAAAATAGGCAAATTTCCAATTCGAAAAATCAAACTTAGAAGCACACAAACAAAATTTTCACCACAGACAAAAACTTTTGCAACACCTTACACTTACATTCGAAATACATATTTCAATCCAAACGCGAGTTTAGCTGAAGAATAGAAGAAAAACGTGCAGAAAAAACGAGAAAAACCAAAATTTCACAAATGCAAAAGGAAAATGCGCCGGAAAACGTAATAGGAAAACATTACTTCGGGCAATAAAACGAAACGGCAGATAAGCGAAATAATATTCGATACATTATGCGGGGATAACGTTTTCAATCTTTATGCCTCCATTTACATTAGAGATAGTTTTTGCTCTCTCTCTTTCTCTCTTTTGGTTCGGAGTCGTGTAAATCGGGCTTTATCTGATCGTTGTGGTCGTTTTTTCGACGTGCATTTTCCCGCTTATCGAATGCGATTTTATAAATCTCGGTCGTATAGCTTTTTTTTCGTATTATTGCATACGAATGTATGTTTGCTCGTTTGTTGGTTATCGTTTTGCTTTAGGAAGCGTTGTAAATATTGTATGTTAAGAGTAAAAGCGAGGATTATAGGATTTGTGTTTTATATGAATCGTGATTTATTTTTGAAATGATTAATGTAAGTTGATGTCGTTTTGGTTGATTGGGTTCTTTTTATTAGTAGAATATTTGAAGTGTAATTTTTTAAGGTTTTCATTGGTTGAAATTTAAGATTTTATGCATGTTGGTGCATGTAACTGTCTATTTACAGTCGATACAATTGTGATTATATAAATATTCACAATGTGGCGACTGCAAATATCCAACTATTCGTAGTTGCATAGGATGTAAATATCCTAACATTAGTATCAGTACCAACTGCATGTGGTCGTATTCAAATTTTATTTATCGATAGATTTTTTTCTTTTCACAGTAACAAAGCATTTGATACTTAAAACTTCAATCGATATTTTAAAAAGCTTTGAAAAAACATCAGACTAGAATATTACAATACACAAAATAAAATATTCAATATATGACATCAAACGAAGCATCTTTAAAACCACAAAGCAAAAATCCTTTCATTCAACTCGATTCAATATGAATCTATACAACCAGTAAGCTCAAGAGCGGAAAAATACACATTAAAAAAATGGATACTCCTTTAGAAAACATCACAGAAAACTCAATATAGACATAAAAAACAATTTCAAATTATAATAGCGCTATTCTATCTGTATGTATGTCCAGTGTAACGCTCCGAAACTGTGACAAAACAATCATTCAATAAAATTTTCAAAGATTACCTCGTCTAATCATGCATTGATTGATATTTTCAACAAGTCAATTGAAAATCTTTCAATAAAACAAAATGAATGTTAATATTTAATTTACTCAACAGAGAAAATGTGCAGTGGGGAGAGTCGAGACCTAGAAGAACATTGGTTACCTGAGCACAACGAGGAAAATTCCTTTTTCCAGACGAGAAAATCCACCTCGCCGAGTTCCTTATTTGCACATCAACAACCGCAGCGAGTACGTATAGCCCCATTTCTCCAACCTCACCGAGAGATTTACAAGCATCCAATTAGTTCTGGAAAAGTCGTACCGCTCGCTTGCATCTCGCGCTTATTCCGGATTTCGTGATGTACGTGAGATTGCTTGATTTTTTTTCATTTAAGGTTGTGCGATGTGTAATTTTGCTCATATTGGATTTTTGTATGTGTATTTTTAATTATTTTATTTTATAGGTGTTCAGTCTGTATTTTGGCTAATTAT
The DNA here is from genome assembly GCA_024721215.1 of Cheumatopsyche charites. Classification (NCBI taxonomy): domain Eukaryota; kingdom Metazoa; phylum Arthropoda; class Insecta; order Trichoptera; family Hydropsychidae; genus Cheumatopsyche; species Cheumatopsyche charites. The sequence goes on from CM045579.1 coordinate 2,240,803, forward strand.
TTTGATGAAATTCAAGTGCAGGTATGAAATAATGAAAATGTAACTTTCAATAATTTTCTAGTTATTGCGAATCGAAGTTAAGTGTGTTTGTTGAGTAATGACGTTTTATATGTTTTTCTTATTATCATTGTTTTTTTTTTTGGTTATGCATCAAAATTATTCACATGAAACGTATTTTTTCTAATAAATCTATCAAATAAACTATGAATTGACATCTTATAATTGGAAAATTATTGAGACTTGCACATTTGTTTATCACTAATCTACATTTCGTTAAAATCGGTAACCAAGGTAAAAACTGAGTGCTTGTGAAATAAAACCTTTAAAATTACATTCGAGAATGCAATATGACCTAAGTCATTCATCTCCATTATTTTAAGTTTAAACTCACACTATACAAATATATTTCTAACAAGTTTCGTTAAAATTAATAGCGTGATATATGGATTGATTTCTTTTCAGTTACATTAGGCTTATGTTATGGATTCGAATTACTAATTCACCTTTAACTAAAAAAATATGTTATCTATGTATGCCAAACCGCTAAAAGATGAAAACTCGGGTCTAATTAGAACTGTAGCGTAAAATAAAACCTATAAACGACTTCAAAATTAATACTCAAAACAGTCTCAGATTGAAATTGAATAAAAAAAAAACTAAAATGAATAGAATTTTTGTATTTTCAGAAGATTTAAGGTTAATTTTCATATTTTCAGGAGTGCATTTGTCGATCGTTCAAAAAGTTTCGGTTTAACAGCTCACCGATGCCAACTTTGTAATAGGTAAAGTTGGTTTTCGGACGCAGTGCGTAACTTGCGCATGACAAATGCGATACGTTAAATCTACCACTCTGGATAATTTATTAACTTTGTTTCAACGTGTGTGCTTTGTGCTATACGTATTTGCGAATACACACTCTACAACAGATATTTTCAACTTGCTATTTTAAAATACATTTCGTTAATTTGAGAATAAATTTATACTCAGAAAATGGCCATATTTCGATCGTATGTTTATGTTATAATACTTTTAGATATTTTAATGTTTCGCCTCTTATCGATAATCGATAAGTAACAAATGTAATTTAACAAAATAATAATCTTATATTTATTTGAAAATAGCTCACGTAAAAAGTATTCTAAAATTGTTGATAAAACCAAGCAATATTTCAACCTTCAATATTTTTTGACTAAATATCAAATCAATTAGGTAAATATTTTTTTAAATTCTATGATATTGCTTTACTATACTATTCTATGATAATGTTTTAGTAATATTTGTTAATATTTTTTTGCAAAATGAATAATTAGTGGTACAATTGAGTAAAAAATCTCACATTGGGACATATGAGTGCACGATTCCATATTCATCACTGTTCTAAACACAAATCGTATTTATTACAAAATAATGAGAAAGTACATAATATTTATACAATCTGATCTGGATTTTTTTTTAAATCACTTTTTCAGCCAAAATAATAAGTCGTAACATTTTACCTAAGTCGTACCAATTTTACCTAAGTCGTACTAATTATACCTAAGTCGTACCAATTTGACCTAAGTCGTACCAATTGTACCTAAGTCGTACCACATATCGATTAGACGCATCTAAGAGCATAATTAACGAATTATAGTCATCACAGTTGATTAATTCTTTCAATATTTATTCGAATTCGACATTTTTACAACCCAACAGTTGAGAGCGACTAAAACAAAACGACCCAGCCCGATTCGAGCTCATTATAACCGAGCGCACATGAAGTTCTCAAACTTTACGACTTCGTTTATTAGCACAACAAAGCGCCGTATCGAAAGGTGGCTCAAGTCGTACGCGAGCGATAAACAATTCGGAACGGATTTAATTAAAACTTCTCGAATTTCGCGCACTTCTTTTTCCGGCATTTCGCTGACTTATTCATTCGATTCGCACACCATGAGGCGTTGAATTGTTAAATTTCAGTGTGCGCCGTTGGTTTGCGTTTCGCCTACCGTTTTAAAATTTTAAATCGAATTAGAATAAGACGAAGTGCGCGATCTAGATTCGGCTCTCGAGTTCTCGTCATGATTTACGGTCGTGTATGGCCGACTTTTGTACGAATTGCGACCGCCTTAGAGGAAGTGTGTGTGTGTGCACGTGGAAGCATAACAAAATATCTATTATTCGATATTTTACTACTAGCGATCAGCCCGTTGAATATATCAACGCAGTTTTTTTTTGGAGCGTAACATGGACACACACACTCGCAAATACACACAGACACACTGTCAAACACACATACATAACAGCGCTATTATATAGTCTAACTATATAATAGCACTTTTCCATTTGTGTGTCTGTTTGTTTGTGTGTGTGTCCGGTGTAACGCTCCTAAGCTGCAACGAAACAAGTATCCAATTAATTTTTTGACGATTTTCATACATATGCGGCGATTTGCGATGGGCAGTGATATTGGAAAAAAAAAATTTTTACGCTAGAAAATGTTGAGTATTTACTTTTTATGTGTCAAGACACGAATACATGAATACATTTGATGACTGAAAAGGCCAAGGGGTACAAGTGACTTCGCGGTGATTTCGAGAAAAGCGCGTTTAAAGTTGACCATGTACCTACATGTATAAGGAGTGATTTGATGATATATCTCGGGACACGTTCCGAATTCGTTTATATCCTTTTGCCACCAAATAAACGAGCGTACATAGAAGCGATTCCTGTGCATAACTCAATATCGGCAAAAATGTCACTTGTACCCCTTGACCTTTTCAGTCGTCATTTATTATATCATATTAAAACTACACTTTTTCAAAGATCTACAATTTTCTCCATATTCGAGAAGTTTCCACAAAATTATATAAGAAACTAGTAACTCGAAAGTTTCATAACACCAAACATTAAACTTTACAACCTAATATGAGGATATGCATTCCAATTTAATTTTAAATGAGAAAATATTATATGCAGGACCATATATACGCATTTAAATATAAAAAAAAATACACATACCCGTATCTAAAGAAACCATTTCGCTTTGTTCCCCTCGTAAATAGTTGAAAACAACGAGGCGCATACACACGATGATTTATCGTTGACGCAACGGGTGTGCGAGAATGTTGCGATTCGATTTTAATGTTTTTCAGTTATAACGATGAAAATTATAAATGAAGACTGCATATTTTTTTCAATCTAAATATAAAAGAACGTTTAATGACCTCAGAAGCCAACGTGTGTAAGCACATATAAATTCTGAAAGTCACATTCAAACTCAAATATTTATCATAATTAAAGAATCATTGAAAAGTCTTCTGAAAAATGATATGATAAAGTAGAATTAATTACGAACATATTTTATAAAGATGAATTTTTATTTGATTTTTAATAAATTTCACTAAATGGAATTATAATATTTAAAAAAGTTCTTTTATTAAATTTTATACCATAGATCGAAATGATTTTACGAATAATTCACAGAAAAATCATACGAAAGAAGTCAACATTACGAAATATTATGAATGGAGCCCAGAAAAGTGTCCACAATTAATTTCATTTATTTCTAAATCTTTCAGAATTTTTGTGAGTACATATATTTGGGAAAATTTCTGTACTTAATTTCAGTGATTCGAATTTGGCTTCTAGAGTCTTCATGTGTAAAATCAAAAATCTATCTAAAATAAACGATTTCTATAACTCCGAATTGAAACTTTTCAGACATTGTGTACATATCTAAGTAAATCTGCATTAAAGTATTTGAATTTGTCACTTAAACGTTTCTAGAGTCCTCATATAACAAATATATGATCAAACAAACGTACCCATAGATTATTTCATAATACGCTCGAATCTGTCGCGTTGTACGAGCTTCGTCTGAGATCCGATGCATTCTTGTTATAGAGGATGAGTTACAGCTATTTGAATCGGGATGAGGAGTTTTGTCATGGAGACTGGTATTTTTCAGCATTATGAAACACGAGCACGGTATCGGCGCAATAAAGGGTGTTAAGGAGAAATCCGACATGTCTCCGAGAATATATCACGAACTGCATAGCGCGAGCATGGGCGAATATGCGCATAGATATATGACAGAATCAGTGCTTCTCAAATTATTGTGAAATTGAGCATATATTTGGGTATAATTAGACTATAAAACTAGCAATCAACCCGTTGAATATATCAAGGCATTTTCAACCCGTTGAATATGTGAACGCAGTTTTGGAGCGTTACATGGACACACTGACACACGTACAGAGATTGGAGCTATTATATAGTTAGATATTTAATGATTTTATTCATATGAAAATTAATGTGTATCTTTCTGTTTGTAGTCAATGATTTCGTACTCAACGTCAGATTTCAATGAAAATCTTCAGGTTTGTTCTGTGTGATGTTTAAATAAATGTTCATCATTAGAATTATTGCTTTTGTACTAAGGATATAATTATTCATTTTTGAAACTCTATAGTTTGAGTTCCGATCTTTTCACTTTTTTACTTAACTAACCATAACCATAAACTATACAGTGAGTTAATTGAAGAAGAAAAAAGACCAACCCTTAGTTGCACAATTTTGAAAATATTTTCATGAAATCATCAATCAATATGACAAAAGGTACTCAAATAGAAAATTTCAATATAAAATTGAAAAGAAATTGATGAATTCAGTAAAATTTGGATTTTTTTTATGCATCTGCATGAATTTGGTCCGACAGCATTACATAATAGATTAAAATTACGAATGCATAGTAAGAAGAAATTTCGTATAACGATACAAAATAATTGAAAAAGTGTTTGTACAACTATTCTAAAATAATGCATATATGTATTATAAAAATAAAATTAAAATTTATATACAAAATATAATATGAAATCAAATAACTGCATTCCATCCGGATACGTATGGAAACGCGCAAGAAATAGACCATCTCCGTAATACAGTAATATCATTCTTCGATTTGAATTAAATTCACTTGGGAAATTCTGGAATAGGCTATGCACCGTTCGCTTCATATCTCCTTTCACATAACGCTACTTCCCGCCAAGAAAAATGGCGAATATTTCGAATAAGCATCCGTTATATTTAAATACATATATATATATTTGGGCGGGAAAAATAGAGTTTAACAATTTTCGCACGGATAGGACTTAATCAATCGCGACAGGGTGTACCGAGACGTGGTCATTAATCAAATTTCCAATTAGGGGACCCTCTCTGTTCACCCTGTATTATGGAGTGTCGTCGTTTCGCTTCGGCGCCATTTGCAAAATATTTTTCACACAAATGGAAAAAATGCGATCGCAATTTATCGCCTGGAAAAAATGGTCTCAAAAGACTTTTATTGGTTTTATATTGGGTAGAGATCGTTTTAAATTTAGTCTCATTATGTAATATATATTTATATTTTGCTAGCTTTTATGACTTGATGATGTATGTATTTCAAGCCTACATACATATGACGACTGAAAAGGCCAAAGGGTAAAAGTGACTTCGCAGCGATTTCGAGAAAAGGGCGGTCAAAGTTGAACATGTATTAGGTGGAGGTCGAGTGATTTGATGATATATTGAGGCACACGTTCCGAATTCGTTTATTTCCTTTTGCCACCCAATAAATGAGCGCGCATAGAAATGATTCCTGTGCATAACTCAATATCGGCAAAAATGTCACTTGTATCCCTTGGCCTTTTCGATCGTCATGTAGTGTATAAAATAAATATCAAAATTTGTATAATACAAAATATTTGTTGAATTATGTTGCGTGTGTAGATCATTCTTAATGTGTGCTACGGCTCAGCTACTGTAACAGCACTTCTATGAAATTTCAAACGTTAAAATTACCCTAGATTTCAAAATGTTATACTTTTCATATGTGCACACAAAAACTCTTGAATGTTTCGCCACAATTGGATAAGTAATTAAGAAGCCTACAAAAGTATAAATAAATATATTCAAAAATAAATTTTCATTTATAGATATAGATAGTTTTTGCACATTCGAGATTGAAAATGAAGCGATTCAGGTGTATGTACGTTTCGTCGCTTCGCAATGAAATATTTCGTCGTGTTTGTGTTGAAATATTTATTAGACGTGAAAGTTAGAAATTCAACATCAAACTTTTCATCTCGAGTTCTATATTTAAGGAGACACGGTGTGAAAAGGTTGTAAACTTGCCCATTAAAGCGACGCAGATAAAAGATGACTTCGGTTATAGGGCAAATATACATTTTACGTTTACGAAAGACAGACTGTTAAACTAGAATCTTTGTGCACAAACGAAACCGCATTTCACACAAAACAATGCTGACTTTTTTTCAATAAAAGTATACAATTTTCACAGCTTAATAACGTATCCTTTGTGATAATGAATATTTTCATTTCTTGTATCTATTTTTAACATTTTATATCACTTGATCTATTGTACAGATATGTATACAAACGATAGAATTCAAAAATAGTTTTTCAATTGAAATGAAAAAAATCAGAAACGAAGGTGCTAAGAAAAATGACATGTGACTCTTAACAGGATAAGATTTCAACATCTTACATACAATAATACCAATCCCGACACAGTATGCCCAAACATAATACAATTCTATTTATAAGTGAAGATACTTAATCGATTATGAGTTGATTATACATAAATACATAAGATTTGTAAAGATTAATTTATATACAGCATTAGCCATTCGTGTTGCCTTTAATCTTAAGTTTGCACTTAGCTCACATATGCGATAGAAAGCTTGAAAAACGATAGTCTTATAAATAAATAAATGAATCATCATAAAAACAGAAAAATTGATTAATTCGAACTAATTGAGTGCAAATAAATCATGCTGGTGCAAATTCTTGTTTGAGCAATGTTGCTCCTAACGGACGCTAGCTTTAATCAAGCTGCGTTATTTTGACGTCTTGTATTACCCGAGAGAAATTTTAATTAAGCCTAATTAAATTTGTTCTGCGTCGAAATTTCTCGAAAATTCACACAAAGAACGAGCCGTACAATAATTTTATTATTGCATTTCGACTACGAGTGTGCTCCTTCGAGAATTCCTCTTCGGCGAACAAAAATTTATTATTCTCGACTCTCGGTCGTATTATCGATAAGATTTTCGATTCTGTTCGAATTACAGTTTTCCTCTCGAATCGTAGTCGAGCGATTAATTAAAATCAATTGGAGTCGATTGTTTGCTAATAAAGAAAAATAACACCGTCGAGAGTTTCCTATTGAGTTATTTATCGAAACGATTTCTGAATTAGTCTATATAAAACAGTTTAACATAATAATTTCATTGATTGAATATTTGAAAATATTCCGAATAGAATATTTCACATATATGTATATCTATCATAATTTATATGTAAATTTGAGAAAAGAATAATATTTAATTTCTATTTAATCAAAAGTAATGAAAAGACAATATTTCAAAACATTCATTGATACTAAGAAAATATAATTTTTTTAGTGAAAATTTGGGATTTTTTATGGATATTTCATTGTAATATATTTTATCAAAATCGATGCAGCAATTAATAAACGATCTATTTAAAACGTTCCAGTAGAATAGAAATGCAAAAGCATTCGCAAATCGAGAAAATCCAACAGAGTTCAAATAATTGGTTCAATTTCCCAGACTTCAATTAGACACAGACGAGTCGGAAAAACGTCGTGGAAAATGCACGAGGAAAAACTCTTGTAAAATTTTATAATACATTCGGTGTCTTAATTACTGGCGGCAAAATTCTTAACTGAGCTGAAATTTCGAAAATTCTCGCGAGCTTTTCCTCAGTTTTTTCGAGGATTTTCCTGTATTTTTCGCGAATTTTCCGACTGGAGCAAAAGTTGGTGGGAAAGGGAGGCGTCGAAGCCGGATATAAACGATAAAGAGGGCTTTTACTTTATTGCCCTTTACTAATTAAGGGAATGTCTCCGGAAGTCCACAGGGGGAAGGTTTCCAGCCGAGGAATCCCTTCGGTTATTTAATTATTGTTCTAATTGTTCGAGTCGCCTTCGGATGAAAAATTATAATTATCGATAATTCGATGTAAATTTTTTGAGAGGGCGTCGAGTTTCAAGTTTTTGAGTGCGTTTTTAATGGATGAAGGCTTTGTTTTTTTTTTGGTTCTATTATCTTGTGAAATGCTTGATATTGAAGGATTAATTTAATTTAGGTGTTTAGAATATTATTTTGCGATTTTATTATTTGAAATTTTAATAGAAGTTCAAAAATATATAATAGGATTGATATGTGAGTTGATTTTGAGTGGTTTACAGTGTTTTCTAAATGCAAAATATAATATCTAAATTTTAATAGTTTTATAGTTTCAATAAGTATTTTACGTCTTTTAAAAACTTTCTAAATTAAATTTTTATGATTCAAGTGAGTATAATTGTTTTAGAAACGTTTAGGAAACTTTTCTATTTAATTATTTAATCATGCTTCATGATATGATTTTCTCGCTTAAAAAGATTTTTATATTCAAAACTCATTTTAATACGAAAATTATAATCGAATAATGAAATTTAATAAATCTGACTTAATCTGAGGCATAATTTTAAACTGAATATATGAGATTCCTAGAAGTCACATGATATGAGAAAATAGATTTCAAAGTAAATTTTAATGGAATATTGATGAGATATTAAGTGATTTGATAGTATTCATGTATCAATACAGATCCTAAATCGTTTGCATACTTTTTCGAAACCAAACGAATCGATACATTCAGAGCTAATTTCCTCACTCAATTCCAGCAATTTGTATTTGGTACTTATACGTATTGACTTCTAGGGTGTTCTCATATAAAATAATACACTCGTTGAATAATAATTGATGAAAATTCGCCGGAAAATTTCTATAAAACGACTCTCGCGTTAATCGCGAACTGTTTTCTCGTATGGCGCGAAGAATCGGAAAAACCGTGGGTCGGAAAATCCACTAAGTGGATTGACCTCGTAGCAGAAACGACGAAGGCTTGTATCAAAGGCAAAAACTTTTGACAACAACAGACGCTGATTGCCTTACGTTCGCACGTGACTCGAATCTGTCGGTCAACCGAACATACAGACGTACAAATAAACAGACACACTCTTAAATATATATATATAATAGACGTAAACATGGATTTTGCTTTTTGAGTGATTCGATTGTGAGCGAATGTGACTTGTTTTTCGTTTAAAATGGTGCTTATACACTTAGGATTAATGAGGTGTTTACATATTGTTGTCGATGTTTTGATGTTCGCATTTATTTCTTTCTGCAAGAGAGATTTTGATGTGAATCTTAAGCGAAATATGAAATGGTAACAGTTGTATGTAAATACTGCATTAGATTTTTTTATGAATATTGCTTGATGGCTTCTATGATCAAGCATTTGCTCAAAACTATAGCGACTTTAAACGGATTTTGAAACATTGTATAATGTTATATTTAACATATAATACAAAACAAATGATATGCAGAATATATCGAAAACCACATTATTAAATGAGCGAAAATATATTGATATTAAAATGTAAATTGTACAATAAAATCTTTACAGAAGTGCACACATCTATGGGAAGTTTCATCGCGATAAGAAAACCAGTAAAAGTGCGCATAAAGCATAAATCTACACTAATTTGTACATTAATTTAATTTAAATTTATAAAGATAAAAATTGTATAAATATGAAATCAATATTGTAACGCTTTTAATTTTTTATCTCGTGAAGTTTCAAAACTATCACTGCTCAACACGCAAAGTTGAAAGCGAGTTTGAGTTGAGTTCGCTTAAAGTTTAAGTAAGTGTACATTTTATTCGAAGTTCGGTTTAGTTCGTCGATTGAATTGTATGAAAAGTTACAATTCCATATATTTCTATTTAACATTAAACTTTATCTCATTTAAATAAATTGAATCAATTCAATTTTCATAGCATTGATATGAAATCACATTCATCTTCAAACAACTCCCATTAATAAAACCGAGCCCAATCCGAAAAAAAGCACACACAAGAACATTTTCATATGTAACTGTAAAATATTACACGTCTCCCCCGAAAAGATATATTTTATTTAAATCGCAGTCGCATAAAGCCCGTAAAGGGGAGTGTGGGGCGAGATAGCATCGCCAACAAAAACGTTATTTGGTTTATAGTAGTTACATTTCCCGGGAAGGTTTTCCGGGAAAAACGCGGGAAAACCGACAACGAGGCTCGTGGGGTAGGAGGGGGGTCGGAAAACGTAAATTGGCCCGAACATAAATGTTTAATGTTAAACATTACTGCGACTACGGTGTTTGCATAAAAAAGTTAACACGCATCTTCGATCGTAAACTTTTACAGCCGACTCGGCTTTTCCGGACAAACCGTGGACGTAACAGACGAGATGCTTTTGCTGGAAAATTCCAATGGATTTTTTTGGTTTAGAAAGTTCCGTTGGAACTAGTGTTGTCTCTATTTTTTTGATACATTAAGGATCAATTTTTTACTGACTTCAACTAAAGTATAACTTGGTTAGTCCTTTTTTTCAATTGAATTTGATAGGTGTTAGTGAAAAGATTGGCACCAAATGAGAAAATCGTCGTTATTTATGAGAATAAAACGAAATTAAACGCTCCTTCCAACTATGAGTTGTCAAAACAGCAATTGAAAGAGACAGGCATACTTCAGTTAGTACAACAATACATTCATTCATCTCTTTCCCACATATTTTGACAGTTGATAACTGGATAACTGCATGTAGTTTAAATTCGTTTTATTTTCAAACTAGTGGTAAAAAGATCGATCTTTTTAACTATTTAAAAACATGCGATTGAAAGAACTGGCCTGAAAAATATATTACATATATAAAAATATTTCTATGTCTAAACATTGTACAAAAATTGTCGCTATAAATATGTCATAAAACATATCAAAGTAATACTATTTGTTCATAGCAGATATCGGCTTGATAACAACGGTACATTGTAGTCATTGTTGATCGGCTTATCTTATCATATTTTTTATTGATTGTTAGAATATATTATCAATTATTGATTCAATATACATCGGTCCTGTGGCGCAACGGATAACGCGTCTGACTACGGATCAGAAGATTCCAGGTTCGAATCCTGGCAGGATCGTAAAATTATTTTTTCAACAATCAAAAAGCTTATCTTTCGATCATATAATGACTATCATGTGACGTTATTGTTTTTCTATCTACACTCTAGATCTTTCATCGAAAACAGTGCTCTATAATATGAAATAAGTAAATTGAATCAAATCAAATCAATATAACGGTATGATTGATATTAAAAGGCGGGATGGTGGGATTCCCTCGTTAGTAGGTATTATTGATATTTTTTAAATAATCAATTAAAATGGAAACTGTACAATATGAATCGTTAATTAAAATTTTTAATTTCAACCAACATTTATTTAAATTGAATTCAAATTAATTACCTTGACATGAAAAATATGCAATAAACAAACCACTCGAAACTCCCCTTCGATCAATTTATTCACCTAAAATAATCAATTATTTGCCAAAAATGGAAAAAAAAATTCGAACAAAAACAGAAGGGCTATCCCACGTCGAGTGTTTGTGTACACGACACCCTGAACCCCCCTTCGAGCCACTTTTAAACCGTTTTCCAATAAAGTACACTCGACACACGAAGAGGGGAGTCCGGGGTGGGATGGCTCTCGATAAAATAAAACACTCGATATTGAAGCACCCCGTCACACGGTTACGATCAAATTAACCGTTATTGTGTATTTGACCCGAACGCCGAATATGTACTGCTTTGAAAAAATGCCCGAGTTAAATTTAATTGGTGGAGATCGGGTGAGAATGTTTCGAGTATATGGAAAAAATGTATTGAAAAAGAATATAGGGATTTTTTTTTGATTTAGTCTGTTTGTTAATTAGGCGTGCGAAGAAATCGATTGTTTTTATTATTTGTGTGAATGTGAAATTTTATGTTTGTTTTGAATCAAAAATATTTTTTCTTATGTCAAATATGATTTATTTAAAATAAAAATTTAAATATAAAAAAGTATTTCTAGCATTTTTTAAATAGATAAATAATCCAGGTTTAAATATTCATGATAATTTAAACGATTTCATAGTGTTTAATGCATGTTAGTTATGCAAAGTTTTATAAACAAGTCTACTTATGATCATAAAATTTAAGATGAGTGTTCCTTGAACGTATCTTTAGTGTAGTTGAATTTTTTTCGATTTCCCCTTAATTTCACTCAATTTTAATCTTTCATTTACCCATTGATGGATTCTTAGAAATATTTGTTTGTTTATACATATATTTTTTTCATTTTTAAGATCTCAATCTTTTCCCTCTTAACGTTACTTAAATGCTCCAGCTACAAACAGTAAATTACGATTATGAATGTAAAAAATATGAAATTTTGCGAATATAGCACATTTTTTAACATTTTTCATTTTGATCATTTATCATTTTTGATTCAAAATAAATAGTTTCCCACAAACATTCATCAAACAAACTGATCGAGTATTCCAATATAAAATTCAAAAAGTCAACTCTCGATCTAAATCGAACGATCAGTTGTTCCTAGGGTTCCCATTCAAATATTCGTATATTTTAATATAAATTAAATTTTGTTAACAATACGAATACTATTCTTGTATATTTTTTAGATTAATTTTTTTTTCGAAGGAATATCTTTTGTGGTTTTAAATCGTCTATTATGTGTTTAGCATGCATTAAGTCGACCTAATTCAATATTTTGATATAAATATTCGGAATAATCGTATCTCAGAAAGTTGAAATCACAAATAATTCATGATAGATTAGTTGATGAGTTTTTATTTGAGAAAAAGAAATATTCAAAAAAAAAATTTTTTTTCCGAACGATTAAAAGTTTTCATTTCGACATCCGAACATTGGACTTCAACGAACATTCGCCAACCCTTATTTTCGACTCGCCTATCAGACTTTAAATCAAATTTCAAACAACCCAAACTAAAGAAGCTCACTTCGAAACGAATCACACACGCCGAAAAGAAAAAAAATTGTAACCGAAAGAGCGAAGTTCGCGTAATTTATTGTCCCTGCGGGTGAAATCGCACTATTCGCGGTCGTCCTGAATTATTCCGAAGAAAAATGGCAGCGAGCGCCGAACTAAAAAAAGAGCTATAAAGCTTCGTTTGCGAGGGCCGCATTAATTTTGAAAAAGATCCCCCGGATAAGGGCTGGGACGATGGAGAGGGTTGCTCGGATAAATGAGGATTCGCTGTACTCCAGCGCTAACGAAGCCTTGATCGATTGTTTTCTAGCTTTTTTTTCATGCTACTCTCGTATATAGTTTTGTTATTATTTTGTAATAGCGATCAACCCGTTGAATGTATCAACGAAATTTTCGATTGTTACACGGACACACTCATATACACATGAACACATAAAATAGCACTATTATATAGTTAGATACTAGCAATCTACCCGTTGAATATATCAACGAAATTTTCGAGCGTTACATGGACACACACACACATGGACACACAAAATAGCACTATTATATAGTTAGATACTAGCAATCAACCCGTTGAATATATCAACGAAATTTTCGAGCGTTACATGGACACACACACACATACATAGGGACACACAAAATACCACTATTATATTGTTAGATACTAGCAATCAACCTGTTGAATATATCAACACAATTTTAGAGCGTTACACGGACACACAGAGAGACACACAAACAAACACGTACACAAACACACGGACATACAGAATAGAGCTATTACATAGTTAGATTTTGTTATTTATATGTTTATATTAGGTGTATTTTGAATTAGAGGCGGTGGGGACACTTGATCCCTTCATGCGTTTTATGTCTCTAACTCATTTTTGGATAATTGTATTGAAAATAATAGTGTCATTACCTACACATGAAATTTAATTCGATTTCTTTTGACATTATTGTTTTTAAATTAAGATTTAAAAAAATGGGGGTTCAAATTTTCCCACACTCCCCTTCGTGATTAAATATTAGATTTTTTTAGATATAATGTTTTGTTCTGAAATGTTTAATTAATTTAGTACTTATTATGAAAACTAAACAGTTCACAATCGTTTAAAATGTCTCAATTGATGTCGAGTCAATGAGTCTAAAACAAAATTGAAAAAATTAATAAGTTCACACATATTAAAATACTTTTAATTTTTAATATAGAATAATTACTAAGTATGAATAAAATCAAATGCTTGCAATCTTTTTATACCATCTGAATATACGGTTTCCTTGTTATTGTGAAGTTCGATACTTTAAACTTAAGTTTCGACAACATTGAAACATCTCGCTTTCACAGTTCCTCTAAGGTGCTATTTTGATACTTGCCAAAGGCTATTTCATGTTCACACGTATTATAGAACAAGCTCAATAGTGAATAAACTTATACATATATGACTAACGAGCAAACTTGTTTGGTATAATTAAGACTTAGTAACAAAAACAATATAATAAGATCGATTATGTAACGGATATCTATCCTTACATTATCACTAATTAACCGCTCAATCGGCTTATGAAATATAGAATATGTATTAAATAATTTACCGACTTTCGTTTATATATATTTTTTGTATTATTTTAATCATAAAATGTAAAATGTACCTACAGAAGCAGAAACCAAATGTGTACACAATAACCATGAAAAGTTTCATTGTGATCGGATAAGTAGTAAATCATAAGGCACAAATATACAACATACATCAACGTTCATTTATGAAGATGATCGATAATATCATACATTAACAGCTTAAAATTTAATTTAATATAACGATTTAATAAACCGAAGCAATATCACTGTGCACTAAGTTTATATACGACACTTCTAGGAAATAAGCTTTTCATTTTAGATGTGACGTTAATGTTCAAATTTACGTCATCCGAGTGTCCAATATTGTATCGCAAGGCTACAAGTTAAGTGCCTTTCATGCCACTTAACCGAAAGATACATGTATTGTATTACACTATACAACCGAATGTAACGAATCGTTTAGTATCCGCGTTTTTTTTCAGCTCTCTTTTTCCGTTTTTATGACGAAAGTAAATATTGGAAATTTAATCGCTTCGTGGGGTCGGTTTCAATAAACTTACAGCAATCGAGTGGACTTTTTATATGGAATAATAAACTTTTATTAGCACTGATATGATTTATTTTATATGCGGATTAATAAAAATCGCCATGTCGCAAGATTGATTCGATTAAGCGATGTTATGAAGGCGAAATATATTTTTTTCACATCTACAACGAATAGTGTAGTATCGTTCAGTCTTGCGAATTAATAATTCAGAATAACTAGACTCGTTGTAGCTTTGTGAAAAACATACAAAACTCTAACTGAAATTTAAGCAAACGCTATCAAAACTCAATTAAGTTAAAATTCAATGCATTAACTACGAGTTAGGATGTAAATTCTAACGAAGAACGTAGGAAAATTATACAACTGCATACAGCCTTGAATAAAGTTCAAACCGCAGCAATACTAAGTTTTCTTAACAGAAGCTCACTTTTAATAAAATATTATGTGTATCTACAGATTTTTTAAAGGTCATTTCAAAAAAACTTAAAAATATACATTTGATCATGAAAGTGAAATTCGAGAATAAAATCAATTTCAGTTGATATTATTTTAAAATAATACAAAACTAGCATATTATTATTATAGCAAAACAAAGGAGAGTTTTACATTATGAATTCATATTGCAGTTACAGTAACATCATATTCCAGGAAGTTACTGTTACTGCATATGCAATTAAAATATGAATTATAATCTTAATAATAAATATCATATAATATTCAAAACGATTTTACAAACGAAAACGAAATCAATCTACATTACGAAAGAAGTCCACCATTCCACATTCAAACTGCACATTGTATTATAATACTTTCGATAGGAATTGTTCAATATTTTTTCTATAAAAAAAATATTTTTGTATCAAAACTTATTAAACTATTTATTTTTACAGTAACTTTTGCAAACAAACGTTTCCAGCACAGAAGAGAAACAATGCCAGAATTACACATAGGTAACGCTCTCGCGTATTTGACGAGTGCTCGCGAATATTTTATGCAAATCGCGACCGAATAAAGGTCAAATTTATATTCAATGTAGGGAACTGCGCCGGTAGTGGGACCTTAGGGACCTACGAAAAATGAATATTAATAAGTGTGATTAGGGAAAGCCTTATTTACGGGGCCGCGTCCCGTCGGGAAAATTTTTCGCGGGAAATTCGAGCGAGCGATCGACGTATGTCGAATTGTTACGGAAAAGTTTCGGCTCTTTTCCGATTGTTCGATGCTAAAAATATTCATATTTGTTCGTTTTATGCATGCGATTGTTATAATTCTCTTTTTGATAAGTTTTGAATTCATAAAAATATTTGTATTAATATAATATTCCAAATCTACCCTGATTTAAACTACTCATGTGCTCATTAGAATGTATTAATGTTGGCTTACGATACATAAAAACGAAAAAAAATTGATCAAAATTTTGAATAAATGTTGGAAAGTTTAAAAAATACGTGTAAATTTTCTTTTAATTGATAGCAATTACTTAATGTGTTGATTAATATTATGATGACGTATTGATCAAAATATTAAGAGCTATATCAGAATAAAAAGACACAATTCAAATGTCAAATATCATGAGTTTTAACAGATATTAATATAATGTAATTATCTGAGTCGTAACAATACTATAGTTTTATAAAAATACGTACGCATTTAGAATTAAACAATTAAATATGTTATTAATGTTCGTATGATATAATAATAATCTATATTTGTTGTTACAGTATTATAGCACCATACAAAACAAGTAGACAGTCAAAGAACAAAATTTAACAATCAAACATATCATTACTATACAATCTAATTAAGTTGTAACTTCACTATAGCGTCACACTGGACAGACATACACACAGAAAAGTGAAATTATGTATATATTAATATTCGATGAAAAAAATAATACAATCCGAATGATTTATATAGAGAAAAATCCTTAACAACTACTTTGATAACTCTCGAACATATTAATAATATACATATGATGTAATAATTTGAATGAGTTTTAACTTCCTCTATGTCACACCGGACAGACATACGAAAAGAAAAGCGCAATTATGTATATATTAATATTCGATGAAAAAAAATACAAACCGGTTGATTTATAAAGCGAAAAATTCGTAACAACCACTTCGGAAACTCTCAATTTTGGCTCTTCCCTTTGTAACCAAAGAACAAGGCGATTCTTTTTCACGGAAAGTACTACCTTCGAATATGGTATGGGGAACGGGACGTGACGCGGAAATAAACAGTAATAATTCGCCAGACGCACGCCCGTGACAAAGTGCCTTAACACAAAAATAAATAAATAAATATGACGGAGAAGAAAGTGAAAAAATACAAAAAACGAACTAAAAATAAAGAAAACGAAGGCAGCGCGCGCAAATGAACGGTTCAAATATATATAATTTCATGAAAAATTCGCAAAGTTGGATTATGTACGAATATATAGGGACGATCTTTTAACTTCTGGTTTAAAAATAAAACGATTTTAAACTACACACTCTCCTTCTAACTATGCGCTATCAAAATAGCCTCTGAAAGAGACAGACATGTTATATTTCGTACAACAATACATACTTCCATATCATTCCCCTAGATTTCGACAGTTGGTAGTTGGAGAATCGAGTATAGTTTAAAATCGTTTTATTATCAAACCAGATATGAAAATACCGGCCTTTAATTATTAATTGCATACAAACATTATATTTTTTAAAAATAATTTAAAATTTGTAAAAAACTATAGTATGTCAATTGTATGTACAGGTGAAGAAGCAGCCACTGAGTTTATTCTCGATGCAAGCATTAGAAGATAAGGAACCCGATCTTCAGATATCGCATTACTTTTTCGATCAGCAAGTAAGTGAAGTGACATAATTTTTACAATTACCGATGCACACAATTCAATATCAAGAGACTCTGAGAAGCCGAGTATTCCATTTGAGATATCATTTCAAATTGTGTGAAATAAGTGTTCGACAGAAAAGATCGAGAATACACTTAATTTTTAAAAAATGTGAACTTTCAAACAGATATGACAAAATTCGAATAAAGTATCACAATACTGAAAGCATTTGTATGATTCTTTAAATTCAACAATGATCTTTAATATAGCAAATGTGTTCATTCTAATGAAAAGAATATTCATTTTTTGTATGTAAATAAAAATTAATGTGAGTACGTCAATAAAAGTATGAAGTTGAAGTATTTCAAGTTTTTTTTTTTTTGAATTTCATATCGTTGCCGAAAACTATTTTTGTTTAAAAATGTTCTAATTCTAATAAAGTGCAAGTCAAAAGTGATTCTAATAATTATTTTCATTGAATAAAATATTCATCTAGAATATTTTTTTCGTACGACTGTGCAATGGAGTGCAAAGGGTTAACGGAGCGCCTTCACACACATCTTTCATAATATGCGACGAAGGCTGTACGTTTTCTTGGCGGTTTTCTTATTTTTGTTTTCGCCCATTTTATTTTATTTTTGCGCTAAATAAATTTAATTTCGCGACCCCTTTATGTTGTGCCAACTAGGGCGGGCCGAAGCTGAAAAACGGCAACGTCATACAACCCCTATTAGTGAACGAAACAATTTTTTTTTATAAAACAATATAATATTATTATTTTTAAATAAATTTAAAATCAAAAAAATAAATAAACAGGATATTGGATATTGTAGAAGATATTTTATACAATTTATTTGACTTGTAGCTATTAGAGTAAAAGTAGTAAGTGTATAAGGGTGCTGTTCAATTAAAAAAAATATTTGAAAATTATTTTTATTCATTTTTTAGTTTGTTTAGTAATTTAAAATAATCTGGGCTATTGAAAAAATAAAAAATAAATGAATAAATTAAAATAAAAATCGGTTACCTTATTTTGAAATTAACACTTGCAACTCTGAAAAGTCATGTCGTATCTCTAATGTTACGTCTGCGTGATTTTTTTTCAGAGGATTTCAGCGTTGCAATTAATTTATTTTTACGGTCTCCTTCCTCTGGCCGCAGAATAAGAAGTCAAGAATAAAAATATAAAAGAAAAGCTTTTTTCTTTTGTAAAATATTGTAGAGCGTAGTGGAATGTGAGTGTTATAAAAATTTATGTCCATAAAAGTAAGCTGGCAAAGTACCTTTGTTTGCGCTGAAAAAAAACTCGGGGTGACCAAATGATTGTTTTTTATATTCGTAATTAAATTTTATATTAAACCGGTCGAAAATAGAAACGTCCAATAAGTAAGCGAGATTATGAAATGAATTTCGCCGAAAGAGCGATACAAAATTAAATAATTCGATATTTTCGATTCTCCAGAGAGATTTTAATCAAATAGAAATGCGCTAGACTTTGAATTGTTATTAAAAGTAATAATTGATTGATTATATTTCAAGTTTTTTTATTATCGAAATGCAAAGTTTTTTTTAAGAATTATTGTAAATTTCACCGTATGTATTATTTTTCAATATGTTTTATTACATTGAAAGATAAGAATATCCGCAGTGATTAATACTACAATCATTTATATTTCATATTATTTTTAGCATAGATTGACGTTTAATTTATGTAAATACATGCACATAAACATTCAAAATCTACACATACATATATAACGACCGAAAAGGGCAAGGGGTACAAGTGACATTGCGGTGATTTCGAGTAAAACGCGTTCAAAGTTGACCATATACCTACATGTATTAGGAAGAGGTCAAGTGATTTGATGATATATCTCGGCACACGTTCCGAATTCGTTTATATCCTTTTGCCACCAAATAAATGCATAAAAGCGATTCCTATACATAGCTCGATTTCGAAAAAAAATCATTTTCTCACAACAGGCCTAGGCCCAATTTCACAAACATCATCAATCAATATCATTCACCATACAGTGAATAAAATTCGCCATTATGGCTAACTACCCTAAAGAGTAAATTAGTGTACATAGATGTCACTAAATAGTTCGAATTTAATCGAAACATATGAAAGGTGTAGCTGATGATCATTTGTACCCTTGGCCTTTTCAGTCGTCATATATAAGCACACATATTATATATATCCATTCACTACACGAAAACTTCCCAGACGATATTCCATGGAAAGTATCCATCAATCGAGCGCCGCACTCGGACCAAAGGATCCTTCCTCCTCAAATATTCACGAGTCCATTAATGGGGGAGGATCGATCCTCGGCAGCCACCGAAGGTTCGAAGGTCCACCAGCACCACACCACCACCACCTTCGAAGCATCGACAACGACAAATCGTCCAGGTGCCGGACCATTCATTAGGACCCGGCGAGGAATTGCGCAACTTATCCAATTAGCACCGCGAGTCTCCTCTTCTCCTCCTCTAGATGTATAAGGGAAGTGAAGAGAAGGCTCCACACTCGATAAAGGCGCAGGAGGAATAATTTATTGGGCACGAGTCGTAAATCAAACGATTATCTTTCTTTTTTGCTCCTTTTCGCCGATTGGGATTTCGTTAAAATCCAATTTGGCGCACGAGCTTCGAGTGCGCTGCGCAAATGTCGGATATTTCGAGTGGTCTGCGGAAAGTATCGATTTATATTAGTATTTTTTTCAGATGTTCTTTTAAATGTTATATTTATCATTTAAAAAGATCTCAGAAGCCAAATGACGAATGAATTTCACAAGGGCACAAGTGATCTTTTTTATCGATATTGAGTTATGTACATACAATGTGAAACAGAACCATTTTCTGTAAATAACTTAATTTCGATGAAAAGGTCACTTATGTTTTTTGTGAAATTCAGTCATCAAATGATATAAATAACAAATTCAGATCAATGAAATTGAGTGCAGAATTTATTTTAAATATGTCCATCCGTTTGGTTTCAAAGAACATCTGTTTGGGATCAACTCCTTCAATTTTTAACAATCATAACAGATGTTTTACTTTAGAGATGGCTTTCTCGAAATCAAGTCGTGTGCACTTATATGCTGTGGCTTTTAGGGTCATCGTATAAAAATATAATCTAGAGTCGATTTCATAAAGCGATTCGTTTTAAAAATAAATCGCAAGAGTGAGCTTTTAGGAAATCGTTCGATGGCAATTTCATACCAATTACTTTGCTAGCGTTCTTCACAAAGATACACCATATGGTCAACTGTATACAATCTTTTTTGTATTATATTTTCCGACTAAGTATACGCCGATAGTGTTTTCACGAATCGTCGATTTTCCTTAGGATTTTCCTCCAGAACATAAAAGGCTGAGAGCACAATGTGTATACTGCACAATTTTATTCTACAATATACCTAATTGCATAAAATTGGTAACATCATCATCGTTTTATCATCTATTACGTAAATATAAATGTTTTTAGCACAAACTATACAATTAATTATTCGATGCACGAAATTTATTCATAACAAATACATATACTCAAGTATCTATATTTTTTTGAAAATTTAAAAGTTTTTCGAATAAAAATATATATAAAATCCAATTTTAGTGCGACTAGTCACAATAGTGTGTGCCTATCACAAAATGCGGCGAAAAAGCTCAAGGCTACGTGAAAAATATCGGATAGAGATCGAAAAAAAAATACCCACTAGACTTTTTCACATGTTTTCGGTTTATTACTCGAGTTAATCTTACGGCTATAAATTTTTTCGATGGTTCTCCTAAGAATTGTATATCAAAGTATTAGATGTTTGTTTATTTATTGAGCGTTATTTGAAGGCGTTGTTTTGTATGGAAAACTTGAGTGAAGAATTTATCGAGTGGCGTCAAAGTAAAGAATGTGTCTTTGTAAAGCAAAGATTTTTGTATACATTTAAGATGAATATTTTTGAAAAATATAGTCGTACAAAAAATTCATGGATTTTGATGTTTATTTCTATATATATTAAAATGTATTTATGTGTGAGTATGTAACTTTTATATTCTTTTAGTGTTTATTCGATTACGATGATACTTTCTAGAGTATTGTGTGTGACAAATGACAAAATTTTATGGACCATAGTACTCGCTTTAATAGTCATAATTGAATATATCATTTAAAATACATTTGATGTAGAAAAAACGTCTGCTATGACACTAGTCCCAATTTGAAAATTTCATTTTTTCGTACTAATCATGGTGTTTAGAACTCATGTTCATGTATCTCCAAACACATTCAAATCTGAGACTTACTATCATAATAAATATTGTTTCTCTTGATAAGACCTTTTAAACGACATTACAATTATACTTATTAGAATCGAATACCATTATGCCCATCATAATTATTACAATTTTCATTCAAAATCTATTCAAACGACAATCGAGACATAAAAAAATGTTAAAAGCAAGCAATTCTTCGAACAAAAATCGAAAATCAAATGGCGAATTAATAGCGGACGAGATAAAAAAACGAGGGAACAGAGTGGGTCAAGGGATAATGCATAATTTATAAGATTCTGGGTACCGGGTGGGGCAAGAAAAATCGGAGTTTATTGCTTTCGGGTTAACAAGCTTGTTTCGTCGGACATTTTCGCGTGTCCTTTGCACGTTTTGCGCACACATATCCTTTTTGCGCCCGATTCTTGAACGGGTCGTTCTTTCTCGTATCGTTTTAGATCGAATAAAGTGTTGGATCGTTTGAATGTTTCATTTTATTTTCGCCTTTTAGGCTTTTCGATACAATCGCTGGAATGTGCGTTTCTTTCCCGATGTTTATTCCATGATTTGGAAAAAGGTTCTAATTTGACGTGTTTCGGTTTGAAATCGAGTTGTGAATGTGAAAATTATGCGTCGTTTGTGAAATAGTGTGATACCTGTAGATTTTTTTTTTCATTTTATACTTGTATTAGGTATGGTTTGAATTTCAGTTTTTTTATTCATTTAAGTGATGATAGGTATTCATTTAGTTTTGCAATCACCAGTTTAAGACTTTGGATAGTTTGTCATTTTACTAAAATGCTGATTTCAAAAGTAATGCAACAGATATAGACAAATTCTTCCCTTTCTTTTATTTTCACTCGATAATCTTTTTATTACATTTTTTACCTAAACTCACCTCAATTATGTTACCTCTTGTAGTTGTTTCGTAATTTATGTGAGATTCCATTAGTATTTTTTAGTGCTGTAAAAATAAAAACTAGCAAATATGAGTCATATGATAATAAGAATAGTTACTTTCAATTGAGTTATCAGAAGATATGTATGTTAGAAAAAAGACTGTATTTGCTTGTTGCTACTTATCTTAAGTTGTGGCTCTGAAAAAAAAAAACAATAGTGCAAACCTAAATGATCAATGCATCATTGTTCAATTATTAGCTACTATATTTGACTAGCTTATTTCATGTAACAAAACATATAATTGGGTTAAAAAAATAATCTACCGATTTTGTCCAAACCGAAAGATGATTTCACACCAAACCGAACCAATCATGCAAAGATATTAGTCAAATTTGTCACACCGACCTCAACTTTTCTCACCCCTACAAAGCCTCCCAACTCACCCCTAAATTTAACAACCCCTAACGAATTACCATACAGCGAAGGTCCGGCGCACTTTTCGAATTATAAATTATTCGTCGGAAAGCCGCAGGACTAAACGTCCGCGTGTGTTTGCGGTCCTGTGTCCGCACTGTTAAATGTACTGTTTAACCTCGGAACGAATGCGCCGCAACTTGTGCTCCGAAAACTCGATATGTATGATAATTTGTCGTCTCTGAAATACGATATCGTATGATAGAAGCCAAGGGGTGTATGTGGCGATTTTGAATCGCTCGAGTCGTGCGGAGAAGTTGGTTTTTGGTTTCGATTGGTTCGGGGATCTTTGTGCTCATGTAAATTATCTTAAGTTAAACGGGGATCTGTGCTGATGTGTATCATTATATTAGTTATTTCTAATGTATTTTTAGTTGTAGTAAATATTCGATTATAAATATGGATTTATATTTATACACTTGTATGCTTTGGCTTCTAGTCCTCGTATGGTTTCGAGTTAGCGTTCGTGTTTAGTGTTTTGTTTCGTTTGGAGTGTTAGGAATTTAAATTGTTTCGTTTGGTTTATTTGCATTTGATTTATTTATTTTAATATGATTGATAAAACGATAAGTAGGCGATTGAAAAAGTGCTAATATACATATTGAAATTTAAGAAATTATTAATGATTCAGATTTCTATAAAAATAATATAAATCGCAATTGAAAACAATCTGGTATGCGAAATCTTAAATTAATCGAGTATCTAATCTATATTTTACATAACGGAAACATAATAAATCATTGATTAAAATCAAAATATTTTTTAAAATCTATTTATTTCAAATATAATTCAATCGAAACGTGTTATTATCGTGTCACATAATATTCAATAACTTAACAATGAATTTAATCTAATCTTTTCAACAGTGATTCATCATCCTCTCAAATTAATTTATCAGCTCACATACGAAAAGTTAAGCAACACGTTTGTTTTTCAAGATAAATAAAAATAATCATATTTTTTCACACATAGTTACAAGTTATCAACTATTTCATATCTCTAACCATTGGGAACACTTGTTACTTATTCCTTCTTCTGAAGAATAAAACAAAAACAATTCCTCCCCAAATTAAACTGACAAATACAATCGTCATCAAAATGATAGAAGCTGATCCATATCCTTCAGATGGTTTGTCGTCAATCGAAGCCACTTGATCAACGCTTCTAATACTTCTACTATGACAAGCCATTTCTGTCAAAATGCACTGACAAGTCCTTGTGCAATCTTCAGCATCTTTGTCTCTTATTCCGATATAATCGATTGCGAAGAACGCAGTGGAGTTGGAAAGATCGTCAATTTGAAGCTTCAACTGTAAAATAACACAAAATATTAATATTATAAAAATGATACAAAAAAAAGAACGCCTATGTCTAAAGAACGATAAAATGTACTTACTTTAACAGCAGATTGTTCAACCATTCTCATAGAAACAGTCCTCCATCTGCGTGAATTATTAATTTCAATAGGCAACATATTAACAGCAACAGATTCATTGGCAGCATCAAGAGCTATCAAGAAAGCCCTGTTAATTTTTCCATCAGCATTATCAGTGAAAATGGAAAATGTAACTTCAGTTCCTTCTTTCAAAGTGGCACTGACAGGTGCTTGCATACAAGCCGGTTTATTGTTCAAAGGTAAAGTTAAGAAGAAATCGTTTGCACCTAATGGTTTTTCTACTAGAGAAGAATTAGAATATTGCATTTTGACGAAATCGTCGTATTTTGTGTCATTGCATGGATAATATATTAATCCAGTTGAGTTCAATCCGAAGTCGTCTCTGATGCAATCTTCGAAAAGTGGTGGCGGAGGTACTGTTGTTATACCAGTATCAATAACAGAAATATTGACCGAATCTATGGCTAAAAATTCACCTGCGACTGTTGGAGAATAAAATAATCTGATCTAAAATAAAAAAAAAATGTAACAAAATATTTTACAACAGAAATTATCAAAAATTTCACTTACCCTAAAGTCTTCTTCTGGCAAATATGAAAGAACTACGTTAGTCCAATTAAATGTTTGATTTAATTGAAGAGTCACAATCGCAAGAATGTTCTCGTTCGCATTTATAAATTCAATATCAAGTGCATTAGCATTCGGTGCCCTATTGTGTATTTTAAACACTGCTTCAACTAAGTCATCTGCCTCCAATATTTCAGATTGAACGCAAGAGAATCTCGAAGTTGCTAAATAAAAGTCGCTAGTGTTCAATGGAGGTCTTGGAAACGTTGCGTTTGCGTAATTTTTTCTATCGAACATTGGAATGATTTGGTGGCATTGTTGATTGAATAGATGATTTGAATTTCCGAAATCAACTGTTATAGAACCGTTGAGATATAAAGAATTTGCTGGGATTGCAAATAATGCAACGAATATCGATAGAAAAACTAACATTTTTCAAAGTATATTGAAAAATTCAAATGAGAAAACTCCGATGAGTCGACCGTTCGTTAGCCGACTGTCGATATACTGATTATTTTTTTGAAATGATCGAATATTTAATCAGATTAGTTTTAGATGTAGTTACGAAATATGCGGATCGTCTTTGAGATAAAATGATTGATTTGACAATATCGATCATCGTTGAATCTTTTGACGAAACAATGTGCCATTGAAAATCAGTATTAATAAACTAGTGCCAATAAATCTTCGAACCTTGAACAGTTTGATGTTTTGATTTATTCAAATTCAGAATTATAGGATTTGTAAATAAATTTTTTAATGAAATCAGAAATTCAGTACATTTTTTGTATAATTTTTAAGATTTGAACCGATTTATATACAATTATATTTTCCACGAGTATTAAGGTACCTCTACTAAGGATCGAAGTCCAATGGAGTGCTGACAAAAGAGCGCAGATATATAATATGAAGTATCACAATATTTTTGATTTGAAATATTTTTTAGTTTAATTAGTATATTGGCAAACTACAATGCAAGATAAAAGATATAAATAAATCTTTTTATAATTTTTTTGTTCATAATATAAAATATCAATTATGTACACTTCAATTATATAAATTAAAATTCCATCAAACACCATAAATCGCAAATAACGATCGAAAAGGCCAAGGAGTACAAGTGACATTTTTGCCGAAATTGAGTTATGCACAGGAATCGCTTCTATGTACGCTCATTTATTTGGTGGCAAAAGGATATAAACGAATTCGGAACGTGTGCCTCAATTTATCATCAAATCACTCGACCTCTTCCTAATACACTGTCAACTTTGAACGCGCTTTTTTCGAAATAACTTATACCCTTCGGCATTTTCAGTAGTTTTTTTTTGCTAAAAGTATTATCTATCCACACATGAAGACTATTTCCAGTCTCCCCAACACATTAAACGCGGGCATCCTCTTCATGAAAAAAGTGGCGCGAACAAAGCGCAACACTCAAACACACAAAACGATCGATCGTCGAATGGGCAAAGTGAAATTTATATCCCGAGCACCAACTAGCCGATCGGACAATAAACATTATTCGGCAACTGAAAGACGCCATAAATAATTCAGGAAACCGATCGGAAACGCGAAAGCATGAACTGCCGGCAAAGAGCGCAAGAGGACAAGAAGGGCAAATAGAGTGGCGAGGGGCAAATTGAATGGTGAGGGGCAAATAGAGTGGTTAGGGGCAAAACTGGGCGGTTATGGGCAAAACTGGGCGGTTAGGGGCGAACTGGGCGGTTTGGGGCAATCGCAAAGTGCGGAGGCGCAAGAACTCGAGTAATGAACGCAGGGTGTTGAGGAAAATCGATGAGTGGAGTTTTGGATTTGTAAATATTTAATATTTTGTCGTGGTGAAAATTATGGATTTATTTTTGTGTGTGTTGAAAATTTATATATTGAAAAGTTATTTTATTTCAATATATATTTTGGTATCATATAAACCTTGTCATTCCGCATGCCCCCTGGAAAGCTGTCCTTAGCGATAGTTTTTAATAATGATTAAATGTAGAGTTCCCTGTTAACGTAAATGTGGCGCCCGTAGTTTCGCCTAGTTTTACTGGTACCCAACTAGGCCGGCCTAACAAGCTGACATAGAGTTGGGGTGCAGTTAAAAGGCGGGATGGTGGCTTCCTTCGTTTGGTTTCCTATAAACCAAATTTATACTGATTGGTTTATTAAAAAGTGTTTGACAATGAGTCCCATACATTTTTTTTATGAATCTTTAAAATTAACAATCAACTCGTTGAATATATGAACGCAGTTTTGAAGAGTTACATGGACACATAGTCAGACACACATGCACACGGAATAACGCTATTATATAGTTAGATAATTGATTTTTTTATTCAATTACATTTCGCATGAAATATCGTATTATGCTTATAAGAAAAGTTATCTAAAATGTCTTTTAAATCAAAATGATTGATAATATTTTTGAATAAAGGTCGAAAAACTTTCAATATCAAATATTAATCCATTAATCCCATGCACGAAACAAAGTGAATCCGTATATTGTAATAAAATTGATAATATGTCAAAATTTTAAGTAGCGTTAATTCGAAAGAAATTAATTGTTGTTTACTTAGAATAACAAATACAAAATCCAAAGTAACAGATGATAAGAAAGATAAATTTATAACTGTGCGAAAATAAAATATGACTAATTAACATTAAAAAAAAATATATAAAAAAACTTTTTATCTTTAGATATAAAATAATCACATTTCATTAATTTTAGTACATCGCTGATTGCATTTCGAGGCCAAAAAAGACTAACCCCTTAAAATGTGGCCCTTTTCAAATTTGACTTATTCCATCATCAAAATAAGTGCCGCACATAATATTAAGATTTTACATTATTAATATATCATCATCATATAAACATCTTAGACCGAATTTTAGACGATGAGCGCTAAAGACGAAACGGAAGTACTAACATTAACCCTGAAACAACGTTCCAAATAAGAAGATAGAAGTGGAATGGTAAGGGGGAAGGCTCGGTTAGGGTTTTCGATCGTTTCGGTTTTCAGGATTTTTAAATTCTAAGAATCCGATATTTTAAACGAAAGTCAAGTATTTTTCAATAAGGTCGCAAAAACATCCACTTGACAGTTTTATTCATAGTAGCAATTATACAGTCGTCAATCTAAACACGTGGTGTGTGTACTGTCGTATATTACATATGAAGACCCTAGAAGCTAAAAGATGCAAATGTAACATACAAATCACTAAAATTCTGTTATTAAATAAATTGTATTTAAAAATTCAATCCCTGTTAATAAAATCTGTCACTTATATCTATTGGCCTCTAGAGTCATCATATAAGATCGAGAATAAATGGTACACATAAATTTTGAATGCCAAAGTCGATGAAAGACGAACTACGAATCAAATCAAATCGAGGTTATATTATACTTTATTTAAGTGCCAATAGAAAGAATAATATTCTTCATTATTCGATAGTTCGTATACAGTTCGAATATATAACATATAATGCAATGTTCTATACTATGTGTTATATTATAAGCAATACTATGTGCAATGCTTTGTGCTATGTTATGTGCAATATTATGTGCAATACTATGTGCAATACTATGTGCAATACTATGTGCAATACTATGTGCAATACTATGTGCAATATTATGAGCAAAACTATGTGCTTTATGGAATAATTTAATATTAGTCGAATCGAAATATTTTAGAATCGAATCTAGAAGCCCTATAAGCGACATAGAGTTGTGCGCGTTTTGTTTTATGCCCTTTTGACTGTGTTGCCTTTACGAGAAATCGCATTAATGCGAATTTTATTGCCGCCATTATCCGCGCGGTGCTTCGGCGGCGGCCATTGTCGATCTTGGCCGAAATTGCGTGTTAAAATTGTTCCGTTTTCGCTTTCCTACACAGGGCCGGACTCGTATATTCGCTGATCCGTCGATTCCGAAGCGGGATTCGAAAATTTTCTTTTGTCGGACGTCGTTAAATGTGCCGATCGTATGACAGTTCGAGTAACGGATGTGTGAGCGGCGGTGTTTAATGGGTTATAAAATTGTCATTCCGATTTTTTTTTCGGAATTCGGGAAAATAAACATGAAAAGATTTTTTTTTTGGTTGCTGGTATTCAATTTGATTTGATCAGCGTTTAAAATAATTCGGTCAGTATGCATTGATCAGTATTCTTTCATCATTACCACTCGTTCAGAATATATTGGAAAGCATGTTCACGAAATTCATATGTTTAGTGTTAAATGACGATTGAAAAAGCCAAAGGGTACAAGTGAATTCATGGTGATTTTGAGAAAAACGCGCCCAAAGTTTACGTTCCTACATGTATTAGGAAGAGATCGAGTGATTTGATGATATATCATGGCACACGTTCCGAATTCGTTTATATCCTTTTGCCACTAAATAAAAGAGCTTGCATAGTAGCGATTCCTGTGCATAACTCAATTTCGACAAAAATGTCACTTGTACCCCTTGACCTTTTCGGTAATCAAATATTTTTTATCTCTCTGTCAAATTGATGTACATATGTCATGATTTCAAAAAAATATGTTCATTACCTAAAAATATTTAATTGTTAGTTAACCTAACTAAACAAA
Organism: Cheumatopsyche charites; assembly: GCA_024721215.1. Lineage (NCBI taxonomy): Eukaryota > Metazoa > Arthropoda > Insecta > Trichoptera > Hydropsychidae > Cheumatopsyche > Cheumatopsyche charites. Next base: position 2,270,910 of record CM045579.1, read on the forward strand.
ATTTTCGCAACGTAATACAAATTCGCGATATTATTCATACACGTGTCTAAAACGAATGAGTTTGTTAGCAATTTAGCTTGCGGTGATGAAAGGGTTAAACTAGTGGAGAATTTCGTTTAGAAAATTGCATTGTTCGTGCAAAAGTTTGACGCTTAGTTAATTAAACTTTTAATAAAGAACAGGTGTTTCCCGGATAATTTGAGGATTTAAAGGAAACGAAATATTTTAATATCAAGAAACTCGTTTTACTTGTATGTTATTTAAAGTTGTCGATTTAAGAAATTTTCACTTTTATACGGATGATTTTTTTTAGTTCGAAAGTGAAAATTCTTGAAAACATAGTTAGGCTTGCAGCCAAGAAAGGAATTATTTGTATCGATTGCAACATTTGGAGCCAAAAAAGTTTAGGGGTAGCGTAATATATTCGAAAAGAGTTTCATTAGTTGAATTTACGACATTCTTTCCAGAATGCTCGAATCGAACAACGAAATATTTGAAAATTGAATGAGCATGCATAAACAATTCTAAAATGGAAGAGTTTGCGAAAATCTTTCAATATAAAAGATAAAATTCATAAATTTATACACTAAGTCGCATTTTCCAGATCGAATTCTGTGCAATTACATTTTTCTGCGAAAACCTTGAATTTCTTTTAAGCCAAACAAAAAATATATTGTGTATTCGATCTTCATTATGATATAGATTTAAGTCTAATAATTGAAAAAAAATATAATCAATCATTTTGCAATTGTAAAAATAGTTTAAATGTGATTTCGGAATGCGAGAAAATGAACTCCCACTACTGTCATAATTAAGGGCACAAATTGCATCTGTTCAATTAATGTGATCAGATAAAAAATATTTTAATATCAAAAAATCGAAAACTAAGCTTAAAAAACCTATTAACTATCATTATGTATAATAAAAATCGATTTTTAAATTCCAATAAAAATCACAAAACGTACTAACATTCAAACAACACCTACAAACGATATAAAAACGCTCGAAACTCCTCCGCCAAAAAGCGAACAAATTCTCAAACTTTCGATCGATAAGAACCAAAACGGCCAATATCAAAAAGTGAATGGGACCTATCAGATTTTAATAAATGTTTTTCAACGCGCTTTTCCGATTTTCCGGAAAAGCGTCCGTGGGCGTGACCGCACATTAACCGATTCCTCCCGGGAAATTGAAGAAGTTTCCGAGGCCGAGATATTGGCAAAGCCTTAGCCGAAGGGGAGACTTGGGCTGTTTATTACCGAGGCCGTTTCGACTTTGAAAACAATTGTTGTGTGTCCTTTCGAAATTGGCCAATAACTGATATCGGAGCAGAAGCTGCCGTGTATGCTAAATATTTCGTTTGTTCTGCGTCAGTGTTTGGGAACCGTTCGTTCGAGGAGGAGTTTTGTGTATAGAGTGTGTTTCGTTTGATGATTTTAAGTGAAAATATTAAATTTTAAGTAGAATTATCGAATTTATTTTGATTCTTTCGATTTTTTTTGAAAAAAATCTAAATTGGAATAAAATTATTAAATTTTTATATAACGGCTGAAAAAGCCAATGGGGTACAAGTGACGGTGATTACGGGAAAAGCGCGTTTAAAGTTAATCATGTACCTACATGTATTAGGAGGAGGTCGAGTGATTTGATGGTATATCTCGGTACACGTTCCAAGTTCGTTTATATCTTTTTGCCACCAAATAAATGAGCGTGCATAGAAGCGATTTCCATACATAACTCGATTTCGGAAAAAAATGTCAATTGGCTTTTTCGATCGTCTTATAATATGTCATTAATATGTGACAAACTTGGTCAAAGATTTTGTTAGATTGAAATAAAAAAGATTTTTTTTCATTGGTTTGAGAAATAAATCAAATTGAGATGAGGTTAAACTTAATTAAAACATTTTTTCAATATAAATTATATTTTGATATAAGGAAACATTATTTTAACTAATGAGTAATTCGTGTTTCTTAAAAATATCTAAAAATATTATGATCACAACAATCAACAGATAATATTATGACATAGATGAGTTTAACATCTGAGTCTTGCATTTTATTTATAACTGGTGATTAACCCGTTGAATATATAACACGGTTTTGGAGCGTTGCATGGACACACACACACACGATCAGAATAGGGCTATTATATAGTTAGATGAGTAAAATAATATTTAGGAATATTTTAAATAAAATACCTGCTGTTAAGTTTATATCGTTTTATGATAATATATTTTCTGATTTCATTGGAAAAGAAACAAAAACAAAAAACAACATTTAATTTTTTTTAGAAACAAGTCTATGTATTTCATTTTTTATTCGAAACGATAAATTTTTATGCACAAATAAAAACGTAGCAGCGAATAAATACGACAAGCAGTGAAAACTGGGTTGACTATCGCTTCCCTACATTATCGTATTACTAGAATGTAAACCGCACTCATAACAAATATTGCCACGATATAGATTTATATAGATATTGTTATATTATGCGCTTGTGTGTTATTAGGTTGATTGTTATGTCGAACGATAAACTTCGATTCTGCGTATAGTTTCATCGGAAATTATGTTGACTGTTGGGAGTTTTAGTAGCGTACACGATTTATTGTTTGTTATTTGCGAATGAAATTATCGACTATACACTTTAAACTGTGTTTATTTTGTGCGAATTCAAATTCCAGGACTCTAGAAGTCAACGAGCGTAAGTGACGAATTAAAATCATTGATGTTGAATACAGAAATTGTCTCTTACTTCGTAATTGGTTCGAATAAAAAAACTGACAAACTCACATTGATCCTTTAATAATCAGTTTTAATAAAATATTTGTTTTGTGGTCTGTTGTTCAATATTTCTTAATTTTAAAAGATATTCAACTTCAAAGGTGATGTGCACTTATACCCCATGGCTTCCAGAGTTCTCATATAATCTTCTTAAGATACGGAAACTGGCAAATCTCGACTTAAACCGTTCATATGTAACTCTGTACTAGACGAATCTCGAACATCTGTCATACTTTGCAGATGTCATAAAGTTCTATGTGCCACCCTGTGGATTTCTTAACATTGCGAATGGGTTTAGTTCAAAGAACATTCGTTAATTATTGTATTCATGGAGATTTCTTAAAAGATTAAAGTGAAAAGTATGTATTTTTATAAATATGAGATTATATTTTTAGTAAGTAATGGTATCATATGAATGGATGCAGTGTAATGGAAAAAGATTCATCTTCATTGACATTTTGTTTGAGTTTAAAATATTGCATTTTACGTTTTGTATCGGAAGATTCATCCAATATGGCAAAATGACATGTTGTCTTGTAATGCTGTGTTCTACAAAAGCTTTATTCTGACAGAGACAAAAGAGAAAGAGTCGACTTTACCTTTACCTTAAAATAAAATTTATATCAAAATAAAATGCTCATTCGATGAAATAAAAATTCACAATTTAAAACGTCTATATTTTTCAATATCGAAAAGCTTTTAGTATAAAACCACTTTGAAAAACAATGTTATCGATCATAAAAACTATGACCCAATTTTATTCCGTTCTATTGAAAAAACTAATGAAAATTTATGGAGGGTTATATAAATGTATATATATTTTTGAAATGGCCTCTTGTTCGTACTTTGTACACTAATTTAATGAAAATGAAACGTTTAAATTAGCGTCCACTAGAGTCATTAGCCTAGTATTAGTTTACCTGAAATTATTCTTGTGGGATTCGAGATTGCACACAGAGCAATTCAGTTGATTGAATTTTCAGACCGAGCCAAGTTTTCAGGACAAAATCGGTTTAACATAATTGGCGATCAATTGGTCGTTTCTATTTCAATGAAATTAGATAATTTTCAGTACAAGAAATTTTGATTTTCATCGATAAAAATCCAATATACGCTAATTTATTAAAATATATTTCAGTTGTCTCATTCAATTAACTTACGTAAATAAGCGTTTAAGCCGCAACAAAGTGTTAAATTTAATTAATATCAAATCCGGAATGGCACGTGATGAATTTAATCCTAAGAAACAATCACAAGATTAGTTTTCCGACTCGAGACATTTTCCGGGAAAACTAACGCAAGCGAATCGCAATCGAGCGCACCTCAAACCCAATTAACGCTCACCAACTCTGTTAACTTTGTGGAAAACCGACTATAACCCTGTTCATCATAAAGCAAAACAGTTTCATAACCCAGGAAATAGAATATATTCAAAGAAATTTTCAGCCCTGAGTACATACTTTCAGTTTGTCACTTTTCGTTCATGATCAAAGCAGATATGACGTTAATAAGATTTTCAATAAAATAAATAAGTATTAAAGAAAATTGAAAATATTTCTTATTTATATTAAATATTAACTGCAACTCTTGTTTGTATCAAACATGATTTGAACTAAATATCATAATAACACTGATCTTTACACAATAACTTTTGTTGATAGGACTGTATATCAACTGTCATATATCGATTAATATTCAATAATTTCAACTGATTCAAACATAATTGAAGAATGAGTGAGAAGAGAATAGTTTTATAGACTAACATAGTTGGCTTCGAGTTTAATATTTACATAATAGAACAAAAGTAAAAATTGATCATTTTCAACAATGAAATTAATGGAGTTTTGGACGATTAATAATGGAGTGGACAGAATTCAATTTTCCATAAAAATATCATATCTACGGTAGATTTTATTATATTAAAAAATCATCAGACTACTAATATATATCAATTAAAATCATTCAGTAAGATTTCATGTTTCTACTGTATAACTGAAAGTGGTTCTTACAGCGTCTTCAGATCATCAAATCGATTCGAAAACGATCGCCAATTTGTTCAAAATAAAAAAAATCAACCTAAAAATAAGTAGATGAATCGATAACGGTGTGTGTAAACAAGAAAAAATCCGGAAAAACCCGGAAAAATCAGGAAAATCGTAAAGGGGATCCAAAGCCGCTGGGGAAATCGTGCGCGGTTACTTCTCGCGTGATACTTCCCTTTACGTTTTCGTTTCGTTACGTGCCGAGGTTTTCTCGGTTTATTTCCACGCTTCGTGTAGGTAAAAGTGTATTATCGATTTATCGATTTCGTTAAAAAGCGTGTTGAGGTTGTCTCGAAGGTTCGATAGAAGCGTTTCGACAAAAAAACCGATAAGTATTCATAGATAGTCTGATGTATTTTCAACGTGAAGCTCTGACTGCTTATGATACCGAAGAACTTTGTATCATCGACTATATGCTGTGTGAAATTTAAATTGTAAAATATAACGATGTAAAAATCTTTCCAGACGTGCATTTAATAATTCTGGAAAATGTTGTTGAAATCAGTTGAATATTAAAGGAATGTATAAGGTACATATTCATGCTAGGAAAATTAGTAGGAATTAGATTCTGGTTAAGTTAGTTTAAGCTAGATTTGCTTATGTTTTAATACATTTTTTCATATTAAATTAGGTTTAGTTAGACTAGGTTTTTGTTACGATAACTTTAAATCGAGTTTTTTTTAATTTTTCATCAAAATATAATAGTATCACAACTAAACTAAGTCTGACATAAAATTATTCATTTTTTTCATTTAAAAGAATCAATTAATCTAACAAATGTGCAACTTTTTCAGAAGACACATCGCAATATGATATTTTAACCAATTAATTAAATCAAAACATCGTATATACATATAATCTCTATCAATACAGTTCGTATGTGGAGATTTGAAATTCGCGCCATCGCAGCTAAGTTTCGCATGTGGCAACACCGAAACGATAAGCCTGGCAACAAACGACCGAGTGTTAAGATAAAATAAAGACCGAATATATGTGCCTCTATTTATCTCAATAAAGCCAAGTTGTACACTATGTATGTATTATATGTGTGTAGTACTAGCTGTATGTTGTGACTAAACTGGGGGGCGATTTATGCGAAAACTACACAAATTATGAAAGTTTGTTGTTAATTAATGTTTAGTAATCGTTTTGTGTCGATATTGAACGTTTTGATGTTGATTGATTAAAGTATTTGTGTTGTGTGTTATTGAGTTGGGAAATTATTTTGGTAAGAGATGTTTAAAGAATTTAATTTTTTTAATGTTTTGATTTAATTTCGTCTTAAAATTATTGTGTAGTTATATAATAATGTAATAAATTTATGTCATAATCTTAAACCAAGATTTATTATCTCATGCTTTGTTCTAATTCTATAAGGAATTCCTTACATAATATTACGAATTTTCATATTGGAATATAAAATTATTATACATAGAAATTTATTTAATTCATTGTATCTGCAATATCAACTGTCAAATTCTATAAAAAAAACATTTACAATAGAAATACCGACTGTAAATGAATATAATAGAAATATTTGGCAATTCAATAGAAACTTGGCACTTTTTCTTAATCAAAAATAAACACAGCTTCAACATCTATGAATGAACTCGATTTCGTAATAAAAATAACAACACGTGTTGGCGATTATGCGATTAAACCTCTAGAAGTTTAAGCGAACTGTTTGAAGTTGTTCGTGGCCAAGCCGAGTTTGGACCGCGTGCGAATTTCGCGAATAGTTTCGCAAATTGAACAACAACTGTTCTCGGATTGATTTCGGAACTATTCGCAAATGTGTCTCTCGAATACGTGTTGTATAATTTTCTAGATGTCGAGAGATAAGACCTAGATGTCATAAATTCAAATTTCACAGTACAACTATCGTAAACAAGATGACACAATTTTCAATTCAGAAAATTTTCCATTGAAAACTTTATATTATATAAAATACTTGAGAAGTTAATTTAAGTGATGGAAATTTCAATTATGAGTGCGAAAATTTAATTTGAATATGTTTTGAAAAATATATGAATGGCTTCAGGATTTGTATTCTATTATTGAATTAATTGTGGACACTTCTTGAAATCGATAAATGTTGTATATTTTCATAAAATCATTCCAAATCTTGGTAAAGTACACAATACTGAGAATCCACTTGATCATTCTTTAATACATTTATCAAAGAAACTATTATCCCATTTAGATAAAAAATTTATATTAAATAAGTGGAAAGTGTCCACGATTAATTTCACCTCGCTTAACTTTCTAATATTTTTTATTCTAATTGAATATACAACTTTGATTGTGGCTTAATCGAAAATTTAGGTCATATGCATTTAACTTTTAGAATACTCATATATTTAATTCGATAAAACTCAAAATTTTGAATGTTTTATAACGCAATTTTCAACTTGCAAAATATATCGGCGAAACGAAAAACTTTCGCACATCTCGTCTAGTCGAATTCCACATACGAAAAGAGGAGAATTCAATTTAAAAAAGCGACCTTAGACATTCTGGAGAAAAAAAGTCTGCATAGTTTCAGCATTTTGTCCTTCGAAGCCTACTTTTCTTCGAGATGAATTAAGACATTTTCGTCTGCCGAGTAATTTAATTTCGAACATCGGTCTGAGGGCACTCAAAAATTCGAATGTCGAAGATGGAAATGCTTCGAATGAGATTCTCAAATGTTTTTGTATTGAATACTTCATATATGGTTTTCAGATTAAGAAAATAGAGGATGAAGTGTTTAATGAAATTGATAGAACATTCCTTTCCTATGTATTTTTAATAAGAATCATCTGAAAGTTAAATTTACTTCGCTAAGTAAACACAGTTAGACTACAGAGACGAATTTTCAAATATAAAGTTAGTTAGCATAATAGATAAATGACAAAATAAATTATCGATTTGATTATTTAATGTATCTAAAAATTGAAAAAAAAATGAATTTATAGAGATTGCATGCAATTTCATAGAAAGAAATATATGATAGTCATACATACGCACTCTAGAGATAATAATAAGGATTATGTTTAAAACTTGATTTATATACATATTAGGTACTCAAAATTTGGTATAAAATATTTATTCCTAATACCGATGATACCCAGATCAATAAATTTATGAAAAAACACAATATTTCATATCATACAAATGCAACCGAAAGCATTGCACTAACATCAACATAAAAATTACGAACATCTCTATGCATTTCTAGCAGAAGCAATTTCGCACAAAGCACTCGCATCCAGAAAGCATACGTTCCGCTTTTATTATCGATCGTAAAATTTTCTTCTTCGGATTTTACGATTTCGGCTTTGCTCTCGTGTAACAATACATTTTTATCGAATCGCCGTAATTTTTGAAATGACCGAAAAGCGCACGAACTATCGACGAAAGTCCGACGGCTTGGAAATTTCGCGGAAAATTTTCACATCGAGTCTTATAAACTTTTCACAAATGGACGAAGGCTGTAGCGTGAATTTTTAATGAGCTTTCGCTGAAAAAATTTTTTTTACAGAAACGAAAAGTTGAACGATTCCTAGAACGGCGATAGCAATACGGAGTAATAAATAATAAACGAAGCGGCACAATTTTTATGGCGTAATTAAGAAAAGGGAAAAAACATATTTCCATAGGAAAGAATAAAGCACGTCCTATGCACTTTATCTTACAGGGTAATCCCGGATTCTTGACCCATAAATCGTTTTTATTTCATGGCTCGTCCGTGATAATCTGAAGCATTAGTTTCAGAGCAATAAATATTGTATGTATTCAGTTCTCGTATCATGGAACCACTATAAAAATAACTCCTTCGAATAAATAATATTATTGCCTTTTTTTTCAAAACAATTTAAAATACACATTTTTTCCAATAATATTTGATTTTTTTCAATAAAAAACCACATTTAGAGCTTATTCAACTGTGTATTTACAAACAGTTATAAAATACTTTATTTTGTTTTGAAATTGTGAATCTTGTATGGAAGTTTTCACCGCGTTGAACAAAGTTTGTTTGATTTTTTAGAAGGCATTAAAAATATTATTTATTTAAGTAATTTAACATTAATTGTCTTTTATAAAATATAAATCAAATTTCTTAAATGAAACTATGAATTACTAGATATTTACTTTACTGTGACATCATGGAATAAAAATAAATCACTAGATCAATTTTTTACGTACTTAACTTAATCAAATCATGCGATAATTTATTACCCATTGATGTGCCAAAACTGAAAAGGCCAAGGGGTACAAGTGACATTTTTGCTTTACTTCTATGTACCCTCATATATTTATTTGGTGGCAAAAGGATATAAACAAACTATGAACGTGTATTGAGATATACCATCAAATCACTCGACCTCCCCCTAATACACGTAGGTATAAGCAAAACTTTGAGCGCGCTTTTCTCGAAATCACCGCAAAGTTACTTGTACTCCTTGGCCTTTTCAGTCGTCACATAAAATCACTCATTCCAAAACGTAAATCAACTTAATCCATCAAATATTCTATAGCAAAAGATACTATATAAATCAATATTTTTTTAACAACTCTCTCCTAAAGCAATAGTCCATAGTAGTTTATATAAAAATCATAAATATGTTATTCATCGTATCGATACAAAATTTATCATTCAATTTGCTCGATACAACCGTTGAAAATTCTCAAAAGAAAAAGGCGACACCGGAAAGCAAAAAGGGTTAGGAAAAAGGGTCCCCCATAGCGACGATGAGGCGTCCCTCGAGTGTGCTACCTTTCTTGGGTTATAATGGGATTCATGGCATTGGAAACTTTATTATTAAACACACAAACGCCTTTAACCGGTCCCGAAGAGATCTTTCATCGGAGAATTTTCCGACCGAGAGGAAAACTGTCGTTAAAGTGAAAGTGAGATTTTGCTACTGGAATATATCTATATTTTTTTTCAACTCTCGTCCAGAAGCTATCAATTTTCGAGTTTTTCATTAAAGTCGATGTTTTGATTTGATTTTCGAAGCAGATTGAATAAAGTTGGGCTCGATAGAATTTTATTTTAATTTAGTTTAACGAAAAGACAATTTTATTTCAACGAAACCAAAAAAAAATTCTATAAGACGATGTCCAATTATTTTAATTAATTCAAAGATATTTTTGGTTTCTATATATTTTTTGTCGTGCCATGGAAATTCTGAGAAAGTCGGATCGTCGTTATTATTTTTCATATAAAAATAACAATAAATCAATTCGACTTCATGAAATTTTTCCATTCTTGCATAGACTAAAGGCAGACGAGGGCAAAACAAGAGAGACGCATTTTTCCTTATTTTTTCCTCGTAGCTATCTATCAAAGAAACGGTATAACCGAAACATAAAAATGTATATAATAACGACGAAAACTGTTGGCATATTTTTTTTACTTCGACTTATTTTCAGCAAACCTTGATTGAACGTACATGAAGTGGCGCGTGAAAAATTTATTTGCCGATTCGTGAAAAAATCGACCCACGTTCTGTATTTTCTTTCCTATCATAAATATTTTATAATAAAATTGATTTTAATTTACGTGTGAAAGCTCTATTCAACAGTTAAGAGTTCAAGTATTCAAAATATTTTCACAAAAATTTTATGAGAAATTCCTACACAATAAATTCAAAATACAACAAAACAAACCTTTCCTGGGATCTGAAAATATTTGTATGTTGAGGAAAAATACTGGAACAAAATTACTTTCCGCACAATAAACATTTACTTCGAGTTGATTGATTCCGGGAAAATTATTCAAAGTATAGAATGATCACTATTTTAACGATATTTTATTCAAAAATTTTAAGAAATTGTTATACTATCTGAAATTACAATATATTAACATTTCTATTTTAATAATAAAAATGAAAACGTGAATTATTTTTTTACAAAGATTTTTACGAGAGTTAAAAGTCAACTAAAAAAAAATACAATTATAATTAACATAACTGAAAATATAAAAACCTATACATTATTTCAATAAATATTATCGTTTGAGTCAATAAATACAACAACATAAAGTATGTTGATTTAAAAAGTTATAAAATATGATACAATACATTTACACCATTTCCATTACAACTGTTTCGATTTATTATGAATTCATGCTAAATCCAAACAGTGCAATATGAAACAGTATTATACGAGACCAAAATGTATCGAATTTTTTTCTATAAGAATCTTCAACCGATATACAGCATCTACATCGAAAATTTGAGTCAACAACCGAAACGACAAAATATCAACATATGCAAATGCGAAACAACCCAATCTGACCGAAGAAATCTAACATTCGGCGTAAACAAAAAAATACATCCCTCATATTAAAAATATTCATGCATAAAACAATCGGGGACTATTTGTGTATAATACAATATTATATGTTAGGCTCAACGTTGTGAAGGTCGATCTCGAGAATCGGATCAATACGGAGCATTTTATAAATCTCTCATGTATTTTTCTAGGGGTTGGATTGTGGCCAAGAGCCTCTATAATTTAGCATGGTTGTGGACGAGACGATTTTTGGACATTTTCCACTGCATCGCGAAACATTTTCAACCCTATAATGGCGAAAGAGTCGTGTTTATGACGATAACGTTTGAATTTAAGGTTAGGTTGCACCACGTGGTGGTTCAGTTTTGAGGTTATGTTGTGCAACGTGACAGTTTGGTTTAAAGGTTATGTTATGCAGCGTAATAGTTGAGTTTAGAGGTTAAGTTGTGGAACACGAAATGTTGATTTTAAGATCATGTTGCGCGAGGAGAAGTTTCAATATTAAGTTCAAGTTGTGCAAAATGTGTATTTTTAAGGTTAAAAGTAAAATTTTATATCGATTCCTTTATAATATAAAAATCGTATGCACGGAAAAGGGTTAATCCTTACTGTGTAAGGATGCTTGTCATTGTTCACTAGAGACCGCGTCGTTTGCATACGTCCGAATATATTACTTTTACATCCCCTAAGAGAATCGAGATTCATTAATTATTAATATGAAAACTCATCCGTTTAGATTGCTCCAGTTCGAAATAACAGAAGATAGATAAATCCAAAAATTTTAGCATTTTTTCCCATTCAAAAACTCATATTCAAACGGTTCAATAGGGGGACTGTAGTTTGAAAAATCGATGCAACCACAACAAAAACATTCCGTTGAACGTCTAGCCATGAAAAATAAACGTTTCAACGTATCAAAGAAAACTTTCGTACAGTTTCTTTTAAAATTTAATTCAATATCAAAGGCTTTATATACATTTTTTCCATACATTTTTATTTTCGCTTTCAACAGGCCGAATACTCGCGGGGGTTGTCCAAGAAAACGAAACGCATTAAGCCGAAAACGAAACCTAATAACTATTCGCTTTTATGCGAACGTATCTATTACTATTCGCGTGTACATCCATGTAATGGTTAGGGTGACCATACATCCTTTAATAGAGAGGAAAATTCTTCATTTTGACATTTTATCACTCCTTTTTTTTAATTTCATACTAAAAAGAATGAATGCACATTATTTATAATCAAAGAAAAGAATCAGTGCTGCTATTCTAAAAACTCGAAAGTATGAAATCAATGTTTAATTCGAATTAAATAGATCAAATATTTGAAAGAATGATCGAGAAATTGAATCAAATGAGAAAATTTATATGTGATTTTAATCAGTAACCGAAAAAAATTGAATCCAGCATAACGAAGATATTGAAGTTAAGCACCTCATAGTCTCTATCCTATAGGCTGGCTGAAAAAATCCATAATTTCCTTCACTTTCTCCAAAATTTGGTCACCCTAGTTATGGTACAAAGTCGTAGAGCTTAATAAGAATTTTCCGAGAGTTTTCCGAAAATTTTCCGAACGAGAAAGTCAAAGGGATCGTTATTGTCGTAAAAAATATCTCACAGACCGTAATCGGATTGCAGCGGTGTCGTTGCACCTTTATGTTATTGTGCACTTTTCGCTTCAACGGATTCAAAATACGCGATCAGAATACTAAGGGCGAACTCGTCGTTGAAATTTCGTTTGTATAGTTGAGTTACCTGTGAAACCGCATGAAACGTAGAGATTTTCAAGTTTTGTTTATTTTAGAAAAAATATATAGATTATTTGGGTTTTCGAAAGAAATTCAACAAATCAGAAATCGATATTTTAATGTTTGACGAATCTGAATCCAAAACCAAATATATAATTAAAAATTTGGGAGTTATTATGTTAAGCTTAAATATCGAATTCAAATCATATTTAATAAATCGTCGAGTTTAAATATAAATCAAATAGAATCAATTCATGGATAGACGATTTTATAATCGGTTTAATTTGGAGACGATTTGATGATAAAATGTAAAAAAAACCTTGACTTTTATCAACTTTATTGATCATACTCGTATTTCTTTTATAAAGCAAGTCAATTTTGCAAAAATATATTTTAGCTGCCGATAAGTAGAATTCGAATGAATTCTGTTTCGGTTTCGAAAGCGACAAAACTGCTTTGTTAAAGCAGCGTAGCTTAAATATTTAATTGTTTTTTCGATGAAGCACTTTCGTTCGAATATACATTATTTCGCAGAACGAACGGGTCTTAAATATTACTTCATGAATATTGCAGCAAACCGCGAAAAAAAAAAACGACAACACAATGGCACAAAACGAAGTTAGTTTCGTCGAAAAATTTCGAATGGAATTTCCAAATTTTAAATCCAATTATGGAACTGCTATCAAAATTTCAGAACTAATCCTCGCTCTAGTTCGGTGTGAGAGTGCTCGAGTTGAAATTTTCAAGTATATATCTAAAAAGTGAGGACGAGGGAAAGCTTTTGTCTAACGATTGTTCCGACTACATCTCATTATTTGAACACTTCAGAGAGTATTTTCATGTAGATGGACCTTTAGAAATTTCGCCAACACGCTAAGCATGCAAATTATAATTGTTGAACGATGAATTATTTACGTTTCACGTGGATTGAATACGTTTTTTCACTCCGTATTTGAATAACGTTTGTATCGTTTTAACGTTATTATGGAAATTTAGATTTGATTTTTAAAAAGTTTTTCCATTGAATTTCGTTTAAATTTTATATTATCATGTTATTTTTGTGTTTTAAAAATATATATTTGTGTGAATTTTTTAATGAAATACAACTCTGGAACATCAAAACCAGACGTCAGATGAAAAAAAAAGTAATGAGTTACTATGAAAGTGTCATAATTTTTCCGAGTGACTGAAATGAAAAATTTTAAACTGATCTCTGAGGTGATAAAAAAATAAAGCATTATTAAAATACCTACATACATAATACCTAAAAATACCTAAAATACATATAGGTATATGTATATTCATTAAAGTTTATTTTTCTTTGTTCACTATCCAAAAATGAAAGGATTAAATTAATATTGCATGTTCGTAATATGTGCTTCGTATCTGTTCTATGTTCACTTAGTAGAAAATTTTATTAGTTTCAGATTAGTTTCAAACGAGATTTAATGAATTTTATATAGTTTTTGTAACATAGTAAAGTTCTTTTTCATTTATTGAATGTTGAAGTTTTGAAAATAGGTAATGAAAGTATATTAGTTCTAAATGAGATTTCTGCAAGGACTATAAAAACTAAATATCTCTAAATATTTACGTACTTACATATCTATATGCATTTTATTATTACTTAGGTATTATGATTTTTTGATCATAGATGTACAAATGAGTCAAATTAGTGGCTCTTAAATGTATTAAATTCGATCCAACTGATCATCAAATTGTACTTGAGACAATAGAAATGTAATCAATATGAATTTTCAGTCGACTCCATGTGAAGAACTAAAACTCCTAATTGTTTAAAAAAGTAATTTCAGTGGTTCAAATTTTTCGCTTTTCGGCATCTAAAATTTAGTTTTTCTAGAATTTTCATTAGAATTCGATATAAAACATCACGCTATAGATGGAATTTTACACGCAATTTTGCAAACAGTCACATTGTAGAAAAGACAAATGTATAATCGACCAAAAAACAATACAAAAACCGATTTCAATCCTATTACAAAACGGGAAAGAGCACATTATACAAATCCACAAGCTGAAAACAACTGCATCGACATCCGATCGAAATTCTTATCGTGCAGCATCTCAGTCCATTGAGAGACGATCTCTTAGCGCAAAGGCTATATTATAGCCGCGTTTTCCGAAACCCAATTTAAACTTTCAAAATTCGAACACACACAAAAACAAAACCGGCCGACGGAGTTTGCGACAAAGAGTTGTCGTCGCAGTCGGGAGAAAACTCGAGATTTGTTTTTCATTATGGAAGTTAGTCAATTTGGCCGAACTCGAGTTATTTGTTGGCTCGTGACGGGCGCTAATTCATTCGTGATTAATTAATTGCGAGAGGGGACTAACTGGTGCGCCTCTTGTGTATTATGCTTCTTCTGTGTACTGTTATTATATGATGACTGAAAAGGCCGAGGGGTATAAGTGACTTTGCGGTGATTTCGAGAAGAGCGCGTTCGATGTTGTCCGTGTGTTAGGAGGAGGTCGAGTGATTTGATGATATATCGAGGCACGCGTTCCGAGTTCGTTTATGTCCTTTTGCCGCCAAATAAACGAGTGTGCAACTCAATAACTCAATTCCTGCAAAATGTTACTTGTATCCCTAGGCCTTTTCGATCGTCAATTTATTATACAGGGGGTGTTGGATTTCTGAGATGCATTCGTAGAATTGTGAATTTGAATGCTTTATTTGTTTGATGCTATTTATTTTATTTAAATTTCACTATTATTCATTCACTTTAAAGTGAATAAGTAACCTTTAAGTTAAGATCTCATAAGCGTAAATATCTATACACGAAAGGGATTAAAATCGATAGATTCATCATATCAATTAAGAATAATATGTAACTTGCCAAGATCCAAGAAAATCCAAGAAAATCCAATAAAATACAATGAACAATTATAACAGTTATATAAGATGATTCTATAGATAATAAGAATAAATTGCTGTAACTGAATAAACATTGAAATACTGATCTTATAAGTAATATTTTTTTTATTGTTTGTAATTGTGAAAACACTAAGTGAGATTATTATTAATGAAAATCTCATCAAATGAATATGTTTAATGATTTCTCAGAAAAATGTAATAACTACCCTTCGTTGAAATATAGTACTTTTTATGCTAACCACTTAAATATTATAGAACGATACTGACTATATTTAATTCCACGTAATATGTTCTAACGAGGCATAAAATCCGATTAGATAGTATACTATTCAATTGAAACCACTTATAATTCAAGTACATAGTTGCAGTGAAACGGCATTGCATTGCCTTTAAGCAGATTGAGAACTGTAGTATAATATATTTATTATAATGAATATGATGTATAATATTTACAAAAACACGTTAAATTGCATGCTTGTAACGATTTGATATACGAAAGCGTCTTCATTGAAAATCAAACATTTGTAACCCTAACGATTATAAAATGAAATGATGCATAAACCTTTTCAAATACGTTAACAATGACTAAATAGTTTCATAGCAGTCGGATAAGTGGTAAATGAGCACATAAAGATCACACGAACATACATTCATCTTTATTTATATAGATTAAAATTTAATGAATAATCTAATTACGACGAATAAAGCCGCCAAAACACAAAACTGAAATAGGATCGTTTCTGTGAAAACTAATTTAGCGCAAAAACGATTACGCTTTTGCTGAAACCGACGAACACATCAATTAGCGATGCACAAAATGAAAGAAAAGGTTCACGACCGCTGGCTCGCTCTTTTCCCACGAAACCTTTACGTCTTTTTTCCTCTCTTTCGGTCCAATTATAATTTGGTTCTGAGCCAAATGCGAAAAATGACGTCGAACAAAAGCGCCACAGCATCAGATACAGTTTCGTGAAATCGGAATGATTTAAGGTTAGTGTTTTTTTTTTTGAAAGTTTTAGAGTTCATAACTTTTGTAGAATCGACGATTTTTTGAAATATTTTTAAAATATACGTCTGAAAAGGCCAAGGGGTACAAGTGACATTTTCGTATAAATTAGGTACAGGAATCGTTTTTATGTACGCTCATATACATATTTGGTGGCAAAAGAGTATAAATGAATTTGGAACGTTTACTGAGACATATCATCACATAACTCGACCTCCTCCTAATACGTGTTTAACTTTGAGCACTCTTTTATCGAAATCGCCGCAAAGTCATTTGTACCTTTTCAGTCGTCATTTAACATAAAAAAAATATAATTTTTAAATGACTATATTAAAAAAATACTGTATTAACTAAATTTATGTTTATTTTTTCCGTAAACGATTCGAATTCTCGCGATTCAGATTGTTGCTATTGTCCTCGCCGATATTTTCCCGCCTTTGATCCGAATTTTCCGAAAAAGACAACAATGCTCATTGTCCCGGCGACATTTCACCGCGAAGAAATAAAGGGAAGAGCTCAGATTTGAAGAAGAAAGAGAAGACGATGAGAAGACTTTCGAATATTTCGGAAAGAAACGCACAAAAGACGGACGTTTTAATAAGAGGGGACACGCGCGAAAAAAATGCAAACGATTTCGTAAAAAAATCATATATAATATTAAATGGAAATACGGAAAGAAATAGCTGCATTCAGGGTTTCTGATTACTCGAGTTTTATGATATTCGACGAATCCGAATCCGATATTTCAAGTATTCGACGAATGCGAATCTAAAATTAAACATACGATATTTTTCGAAATACGTAATAAAATATATTCTAGGAAATTAAAAAAATATTGAATTTTACAAACGTCAAATACAAATATTCGAATACTTTTACTAGAAAAAGATCTATTTTTTTTTACATTAAAATAAAAATATTCAGATTCAGGAAATTTCAAGTATGAATCCAGAATCCTATAGCATAATATTCAATGAATCCGAATCCGAAAACCCTAACTGCATCTCTTTGCGGAGATAAGTGCGATATTTTCATACTTTACTTTCGCGGATTACGAGTTTTTTTCTCCTTTGGAAAATTGTTCCGTGGCGCTTTTATAACTTCTCTTTTTCTCCGCCGAGGTTTTTTAAGGCTGTTTTAATAGGTTTTTATTATTATAACTTTATTTATGTTCGTCAAAGTTAGCATTAAGCGAAATTTACGTTTATTATGCCGGAACCGCCACTCGGGTTAATTTAGGTGGACGTTTTTTTTTTCGATGTCATATTAAAAGTATATTATGTCGGATTACTAAATTATGAAAGAATAAGGATAATTTATAGAAAAATTTGCGTAACTTATGCTTTTTCAAATTTATAAAAAATCTCGTTATATAAATGATTTTTTTCATGCCTTTGATTCCCACATATTTTCACGTAAAACTTTTTAGATTTGAATTTTACTCTTGTTCAAAAAGTCAAATTTAAACTAAAACTAATTTTATACTGAATACATTTTGAATTATGTTTAAAACATATTTAAAGAAGTATATTAAAAAAATATAAAAATGTAATTTTTTAGCATTACATCATATACAGAGCGTTCATTTTTCGCTTATTTCAGCTTTTCGCATTCGAGCAAATATTCGTATTTCTCATGAAAAAAATATTACAAAAATAAAACTGCCTAACCTTCCACGTAAGGAGAGAACGATATCAAACGCACATTCCCCAAGGATCGTATGTAAATATGTTGTTTTGATAAAATGAGTACTTATGGCAATAAATTAACTTGCATGTGTACGAAAGGCTAGGCTTACACATATATAATATTTTTATTATTGTACGAACAGATCAAAGGAATAATTCCTATTACGTATGCAACCTAATCGAAAACACAAGAAGCACATTTTTACGTATTTATTTGAATATCTAAGTCTGGAAACAAGAAAAATATAAAGATACGCTGATATTTTATACGATTTTCTGCGAAAAAATAATTCTCAATTATAATTTTTGATATGAAATTTAAGGTAAATACCTACCTGTATATTAATTAAGAATGTGAATAAACATAATCAGCATAATTTTGCGGTTTATAAATAGAATTCGTGGTATATGAGCAAAAACAAAACATTGTTGTGTTACGGAATAAGAGAGAATCACGCATTTAATTAAAACCGCAGCCTCAGATGCGAACTCAAATCTTCTACGTCACAACTTTAGCGGGAAATCTTTCGAAGCATGCTAAATTTAAACAATAAGATATTATTTGTGTGAATTAGGTGACATTTTCATATTATCCTTACATTTACTATACGTAGATACTTAACACATTCATTAAAATGAATATTTGTGTGTATGTATTTATTTGATAGATTTCATTGAAACAGTTCAGAGCAATGTGCGTACTTACGATTAGAAAGACATTCGACATAGGCTTATTTTTAGCATTTGTATTATATTTTAATTGAAAATAATATCTATATGACAACTGAATTTCTCAAAGCGTACAAGTGACCTTTTTTTAATCGATATTGAGTTAAGTACAGAAAATAGTCTTATATGTAGCTTTATGATACAGAACCATTTTCTGCACTTACTTAATATCGATGAAAAAGGTCACTTGTGCCCTTTGTAAAATTCAATCTTCATATGCACATATGTGACTGTGCTCTTAATATGATACTTTACCGTTAATCTGATCATGATCAAACTTTTTAAAGTTATTTCATGCACAACTGAAAAGTTTTCTGCATACAATATGAATATATTGAATATTTTATAGGTTTCAAGTATTTAACGTTTTAGGAAGTAACTTTCTCATGACAAATATTTTAAACACAGCACAATTTAACAAGCTTCGATAGAGGTATTGCATTTCATTCGATTTGTATTAAAAATTTAACACTATACAACAGTTCACAATCGTCCAATAGAGTATCAAGTAACGCTAGATCACAACAGCCACACACAACATTCGATTCATGTTTACTGAAAAATGCACGAACAAACTAGAAATTTCCACGATCAGACACATCGAATACAAAACGACAAATACGAAATGCAGCATCGATTCGATCGTGAGATTATGAAATATTTACACGTGTCGTATTTGTGCGAAGATTTTATACGTTCTTGCGGCGTTCAGGTTTGTCCCCGCTGACGATAAATTGGCAGGAGCCTCGGGGCCGCGGCCCGGCCAATAAACACCCCTGCTTTACGGCAGATGATTTACATAAGGGCCCCCGAGGACTTTCCATACCCCTGTCCATATACGAGCGATGAAGCCAGGGACGTGTCGAGGCTCTTCGATGAACGAGGGGCTCATGAAAAATTCAAAAAAAAATAATTTAAACTTGGGCTTGGGTTAATTTTCCATACAAAATGGGCATTGGATAAAAAATATTTTCGTCAAGTCAAAAATATATGTTGACTGAATTGGCCAAAGGGTACAAGTGACGTTTTTAATGGTATAAATATTCGAAAGAAACAATCTGAATTAATCGATTAATCGGAAAACGATGTGACTCTAGCTGAAGTTTTACAGAATTCGATCTCAATATCACGAGAAGGCTGATTTTCAAATGATGACTGAAAAGGACAAGGGGTACAAGTGACACATTTTAATTGAGTCATGTGCTGGAATCGCTTCTATGTGTGCTCGTATATTTGGTGGCAAAAGGATATAAACGAATTTGGAACGAGTGCCGAGATATATCATCAAAACACTAGAGTTTCTCTTAAAACATGTAGGTACATGTTCAACTTTGAACGCGCTTTTCTCAAAATCATCGTGAAGTCACTTGTACCTCTTGGTATTTTCAGCCGTCATATATATTCTTCAATTCGATTACCTGTCAATTGTAAAATGTAATGATGTGAAAACTTTCTCAGATATGCATAGAATAATTCTGAAAAGTTTCGTTGTAATTAGATAAGTGGTAAATAAATGTAAAATAGGTATATGGAAGATTTTTCATTTATACTCACTTACATCCATTCTTAAGTCAGAATTTAAACATGTAATTATGAAATTTCGGTGTATGAAGGTTGAGAATCAGTGTTATTTTTTATTTCAAGTTTAAACTATAGACGTTTTAACTGAATACAGCACTGAATAAAAGTGTACGAAAGCAGTTTTCCCACGCAAAAGGATTTTATCATTTGTATAGTAAAGTAGCCCGAGCGAGTGTACACACTTTTTCATTCCAGTTCTAGGGACGATTCAATTTTTGGCACGATTTTTTGAGAAAAATGTTATTTTAGCTTTTTTTTGTGATATATTCCGTAAAATAGACCATTTTTAACGATGTAACATTTCTCATTTTCAACCGTTAAACAGACACGTGTGCTTTTGATGTTTTTCATATTCGTTAACCTGTGGTATTTTCGTTGAATATATGAAATAATTTTGTTTCGAAAAAAATTACATTTATTTAACCTGGAAGAGTTTTCTTGACGGCATTACTGAAATGAAAACGTTCAAATATATTTTGCAAAGATTTTTTTCCCAACAATAAATACAGTTTTCAAGAAAAATATTTATAAATAACACACGTTGAATTTTTTTATGTTTCATTATAATACATATTACTTGTTTATTATGAAAAATGAATTTAATATCGCATTTATGATAAAACACGAAAAAAAAAATCGTGGATATATCGAGTAAAGAGCGCTTCCATAAATACCTTCTGTCATAATTTAAAAAGTGACAGAATCAAATTTGAATTCCATTAATGTTTCGCGGAAGCTTTATGCGATGTCGTAAAACATACTCGATACGAAAAAAATTGAATTACGTCCTGAAAAATATAATAAGAACGTAAAAAGTACGAGAGGAATCGGCCGTTGTGTAAGAATGTTCACGACTCCGCTTTTCCGACAGAATGAAAATGTATCGCTGCGAAAACACATACACACGATCGTAAAATTTTCCAACAGCGAATCAAAAAGGAAATCTTGTACGTTTCGCATCTGATTGATTACATTCCTCGACATCGACTACTGAATAAAAACGAAAAATAAAAACAAAAGTACTCGGTACTCTGAATGGAATAATAATGTTTTTCAGCATGTTTTTTTCCATATTGAAAAATTTTATAAAATTCATTTTCTGAATAATTCAAGATACTCATAGAATGTCGATACACATATATAAAACTATAATACATGAATTATTGTGAAAAGCTAATTTTTCATAAAATTACTCCAAAGTACATTTTTTATTAAATGTTTATTTAAAGTGACTGTAGTTTCATTATATTTTATTTAAATAACATTATTTTTATTAATTCGAAGAAAAAAGACAAAGCACCCTATACGCGTAAAATTTTTACGCATGGAAAATTCGTCTTATGCAAAATAAATATTTCTTAGAAGCGAATGTTTGCTTGACCGATTGATTCGCATACGTTGAATTTATTTATTCAAAAGATCCACATCCACATAAGATATTTGTGTTTGCGAAATCGACGCACCACAATGTTTGACATTGGCGAAACGAAACGCTAACTTTGAACTTGTAACTACGCACCTACGCAACTCAAATGTTCTTAAATAACATAAAAAATATGAATAATTGAATTTTATGATATAATATTAGTAATGAAAATGAATCTAATTTTATTTTGGTGAAAAAAAAAATTAAATGTGATTGTAATTAAATAAAATCATTCTGAGAATATCCGGAAAAGTCGAAATGTAGATGTTTCATCAGTTTTTCAGTTAGTTTTTCAATTAATTTCTACAATTAAAAGAATTAATTGTATTTTGTTGTTAAAATATTACTATGTTCAAAGATTTCAGGGATGCCAACTTCTAATTTTCTTCCTAGACATTTGAAGGGAAATTTGAATCTAGCTAACAGAATAGAAAAGTTCATTTTTTTAAACATACGTAATCCGAGAATATTAAAATTATAGAAAACTAGTAGTACCACAGTTCAGAATTGATCAAATGTGTAAATACTATTATTCAGAATTTTATAAAACTTCGTATTGCCATCTATGTGTGAAATAAAAAAAATCACACATTTGGATATTACGCATTATATACGATAAACGGTGCAGTTTCGTAATTACGGTTCTCGAGGCACGGACGTCTGAAAATTTCGAGCATTGTTAGCGTATTTATAATATAGATGCAATTGGATTTATGTGACTTGTAAATACTAAACAAATATTTGCCTTAGAAGATTTTAGTTTTTCTGCAACATCATCCAAGTTATTTTTTAAATTTCAAAACTTTGAAGATCTTAAATAATTTATGTAAGTATAGGTACACGTACAGGTATATATTATATTTCAATTCTAACAAATTGAATTTGTCACATATACTCATTATCTTCTAAAGTCCTCAAATGTTTCAAAAATAAAATCAAAAAAAGCTCCTAAAAATACCTAACGTAATAAACCTAATGAACATAATAAAAAATTCAAACAAAACTCAAATTCAAACGATCATTAAGGAGTCTAAATTAACGTGAACCCACTAACTGCATTCAGGGCTCAACTTTAAATGGAAAACGCCCATTAAGCCTCAAGACTAGACGTCGAAGTCCTCCCGTTGTAGTCGTCGAACGGCCGTTATAACGCCGTTTTAGCATACGTTACGTTACGTTAACGGCGCGCGATACGTGTCGGCCATTTTGAACGGGGGAGCACGTGCACGTTAACCGGAACGTGATTATCACGTGTCGGGTTTATTTCGCATCGGGAAGGTTGTTCTTGTTAGATACAGGGATTTTATCTGGGCTGATAGATCGGAATCTATTGTCGATGTATCGATGGGTTCGGTTAGGGGCTGATCGGTTTTGGGGTTGGGGTGGTTTTTGGGGTTTGAATTTTGTATAAAGCTTAGATGGAGTAATTTAATTTTGAAATAATTTCAAGTAAATGTTGGGTTTTTAATAAAATTTTTGAAAATAGTTCATATTATGTGAAATATGAAAAAAGTTAATAAAAAAATGATGCAAATTAGGTGCCTGTTTTTGTACTTAAGCGTAGTTTGTATTAGTATTTTTTTTCTGCATAATTATTTTTAGAGTGTAGTCAAATTTATGAATTGCTAACTAATTTGTGACATATTATGATTGAAAAATTGGATGTTAGAAATTAACTTTTTTTTTTTTTTGTATAATTTATAAATATTTATTTTAATGTTCGAATATGAAAAAAAAAATCATTTGTAACTTAATTAGTGTTCTTTTTAGATATTTGAACACTTCTTACTATAAAAATATTTTCAAATAAATTCCTCAAATGCAAAAAATCTTCAAATTTATAGCTTCAGATAATATTAAGACGAGTGAAAAGGCCAAGGGGTATAAGTGACATTTTTGTCGAAATTGAGTTATGTACAGGATCCAGTTCTATGTACGCTCATTTATTTGGTGGCAAAAGGATATAACCAAATTCGGAACTTGTGCCGAGATATATCATCAAATCAGTCAACCTCCTCCTAATAAATGTAGGTACATAGTTAACTTTGAATACGCTTTTCTCGAAATCACCGCGATGTTACTTGTACCCCTTGGCCTTTTCAGTCGTTATTTTAATAGCACTGTGAAATTATTTATTGTAAAATTAATACTCAAACAGTAATTTTTATGAGCTTTCCATTCAAAAGTTTTTCAGATTGTACGTAACGATAAATAAATTAGTTTCAAATGTAGCCGCTCGTTGATATTACCAGAACAATTAGAAAGCTTCAAATACAAATATTGAATTTCAGAATATGTTTCAAAAACTTTTTCAACATCTGTATGACTTCGAATTCAATGCGGGAAATACGTGAAATACTGTAATTGAATATATCAAACTTGTTTTAGAGTTGAATTAATATTATAATGAAAAAAGTCTGAATGTAAGGAAATGTTTCACGAATGAGATATTTTAATCAATCGAAATATTAAGTATACATATACGATGTGAATATGAGTTGAGATGTTTCAAAAATCTAGTTAACTTTATCTGATGCTTATTTTTGTTATCTTTTTTCGCTTCTACAAACTACCGAGTGTTTTCGCTTCCTGTTATCACACTTTTTACGACGTATTAAAAATCTCTCGATCCAAAAACCACCTCGGTTTTCGAGGTGGGACTATTTAATATTTTTTCCATCGAACTTCTGGCGAAATGCGCTTTTGCGGAAAACTTTACGGGTTATAAAACGAAAAGCGTCCGTAAACAAGGCAACGTTTCAGGAAATTGAATACGATACTGAAAGATGCTACGTGCGCTACTTTTTTTCCCCCAGATACGAACAAGTAGCAGAGTGTCATTTTTTGAGTTTTAATTTTTTGAACTTTCTAACGATGCTGAAGTTGTCTGGATAAATCTTTCGGAGAAGTTTGTCCGAAGTTTGCCCGATCTTATTATCTTCGAAGTCATACATATTACGTGTTATGGATTTCTCATGGAAAACTTTAAACTAGTATGATTTACGACGAGTCACCAACAGATGAGCGAGAAAGTTCGGTATGTTTTTTAATATAATAGTTTCTTAGCTTCGACTTTGTATCATTTGAAGATTTTCTATTATTAATTTATAATGCCGAATAATTATTCTATCTTTCACAGCAGAAGAAAATTCTCATCATTCCTCGATGGTAAGATAAAGTTAGTTGATTGAAAACAGGATCGCTCTCCGAATGTAATTCATTTATGTTGTTTTAAAATTAAACTCTATAATTTAATTATGAATATTTAAAAGAATGTTCGAAAAAAATTGAAAAAAAAGATGCATTTTTTGTTTAAATATAATTCTCTGAATTGTATTTTTGTTATTTCGATCGTGTGTTAACAAAATAGTTGACGATTAGAACTATCAAACTATACAGAGAAAAAACATTAATACATTGTTAAATATAATTGCTAAAGAAACGATTGAAATATAAAACTTAAGCAAAATTCCAAATCTGAAAAAAAAAATAAACAAACGACTTCGCTGAAAAAACACCTATGTTAAACCTTCCAAAAAAAGGCTAACGGATAGGAAAACCTTTTTAGCGCTCGCTCCTTATTATTCTTTAATACGTTTTTTTTCCAAGGGACTAAAGAAGACTAAGGGCACGATAAAAAGCGTTTCGAATCGAACACAGAAGTTACGTGTCCGCACGAATTAGGGATTAGCCCCGAGATTTAAAAGGGGAGAAAAGAGCCCCAACCCTCTAAGGCTTTGCGGGGCACTTAACTCCGTGACTTTCCGAAAGGGATGCGACCAATTTGCGACATAAAAGACGAGCCCTTAGTTATCTGGGCTTTTTTTCGAAATATATTATGTATTGAATGTATATATGACGACTGAAAAGGACAAGGGGTACAAGTGACTTTGTGGTGATTTCGAAAAAAGCACGTTCAAAGTTGACCTTGTAACTACATGTATTAGGAGGAGGTCAGTGATTTGATGATATATCGAGGCACACGTTCTGAATTTGTTCATATCCTTTTGCCACCAAATAAACGATCGTACATAGAAGTGATTCCTGTGCATAACTCAATTTCGGCAAAAACGTCACTTGTACCCCTTGGTCTTTTCGATCTTTCATATATTATGAGAATCCTAGAGCATAAATTGATTAACTCCATTTATTAAAAAAAAGAAAAAAAATTTTTCAATATCGATTAAATTGGTATAGTCATATATTTTCGAATGTGAAATGTTTCTAAAATAATAAAAATACATGCAATTAAATGACATTTTTTTGAGTACTGAATAATAAATTATTTATTTTAAATTCCATTTCAATAAATATGGTACTCTAACGTTAACTGATCACATGTATTGATTATTATCAACAAAAGTATGCTCACAATTGTAAATAAATGGAATAATAAAGTGAATAAAAATAAAAAAAAAAGTATAATCGTGTCATCGTTTTTCTCAAATTTTTGTTTTATGGAGTTAATCAGTTTGTGCACTGAATGGTTAACATATTGTAGGTGTTATATTATATTGAGAAGCGTTGCATCCGTTCGCGGGATTCGTCCATTACGTTCTTTATTTAAATCTGGATTGGGGAGTGCTTTTTGGTGTTGGATAAATAAATTTTGGATTAGGTTAGGTCTGTTGTTGGGTGTAGAGAGGGGTTAGGGTCAGGTTTTTCTTTTATAGTTGATTGCGGCTTGGATAGTGTGTAATTTTAAATTGAGGTTCTAAATAATAGCAAGTATTTTGAAAGATTTTTTTTTGTGAATTAAATGAAATCTGATTCAATTAAGATAAACGAAATAAAATTTTCATAATGGGAAATATTTGTTATGATAATAAGTAACACGTTGAAATTATTATAAAGTAATGATCAGCCCGTCGAATATATCAACGCGCAGTTTTGGAGCGTTACATGGACACACACAGATTACGAAAATAGGCTTCTACTACCTTTACGAAATATTTTTCGAAAATTTCATTCGAATTCGACATTTCGATGAAGAATACACTCGAAAAGATTAAACCAAATCAACACATAACCAAAAGACGAAATCAAACAATTAACAAAGAACAACACTTTTTCACGGCTTATCGCTAAAGCCGAGTTTCTCCATCGTTTTCCAGTCATAAATAACGACCCGCTGTTCCCAAACTGTCCTGTCTCAGATTAATTACAAAACACACTAGATTACCACTTAAATTTATTGAAATTGAGTCAAACGGAGTCATGTAGAGTTGTTTAAGGCGCTTCGGTCCGATATAAATCACCGAATCGAGTGACTTTGCTAAGGGCTAAGGCACTCTCGATTGACTTTTCTCGTGAAAGATTTATCCCGGTGGTGATGGGTGCTCGAATTTTTCACTAGCACATAAAAATTCATTATTTACGACCGTCGTAAAGGGGAAAGAGTCTAACGTCCCTTAGGTGATGCGTGCGTTTTCTAGCGGCTCGAAAACGGTGATGTTTTCGAAGAATTTTGAAGGAGATCGATAAATTTTCATTAATTAATCAATTAAGTTTATAAACAGGATGAAATTTTTAATACATTTGATTTGTAATGAATATGATTTTTTTTATTCGAGTTTAAAAATCGATGAAAGTAAACTTAAAATGTTTCACGATTCGAGTAATGTTGTATGAATAAGCTATCGTTATATATTATAAAATTATAAGTCATATTTAGATCGAATTAACCTGATAACCTCCAAATTCTGCTTTTGATCTTTATAAGCTATGAAAATACAATATATAGCGCTTCTCAAACTCAAACATTCATAAAAAATAATCAAAAGATAAACAAGACTCATCGTTCCAGAAACAACTCCAATTCTGAACATGAATCAAAAGTGATAAAATCTTTGCGATATGCACTGTTGCATTCGCAACTCGCTCGAGGGATTTGAAACAGTTTGCGAAGCGCTGGTCTAGAAAAGTAACCGAATTTATTAGGCGAGTCGTCGCGCCCTTATCTCTTTTAATGCAGAAAAGCGAAATGAGAATATAAAAGTTTTATACTAATAACCTTATCGGATTTGCCCTTTTTTCGTATCGCCCGGCGACGGAGCCTAATTGGATTTTCGCATTAGCCTATGCGAATAATTTTTCCGCGATTTTGTCGAAAATCTTGTCGCAGAAAAAATGCGTAAAGATTCCCAACGAATAATTGGGACGAAAGTGCTTCGTGTAACAAGAGTTCCCTTCTGGAGGGAATGCGAAAATATCCTTAATTTTGTATCTCAATAAGAGACGGTTTATATTTTTCGCTGAAGTGAATTCATGTGAATGATTTCATTGAAATATACCTACATATGTTTGTAAAAGATATTTTAAAATATGAATATGTGAATATGTTCCTTATTTTTCTTTACTGCTTATCTGATTAGGATGATTTTATGCAGGATTATTGTATGTACCTACCTAAACTCAGATAGATTTTTGCATTACTATATATGACGACTGAAAAGGCCAAGGGATACCAATTACATTTTTGTCTAAATTGAGTTATGCATAAGGATCGCTTCTATGCATACTCATTTATTTGGTGGCAAAAGGATATAAACGAATTCGGAAAGTGTGCCTCGATATATCATCAAATCACTCGACCTCCTCCTAATACATGGTCAACTTTGAACGCGCTTTTCTCGAAATCATCTCAAAGTCACTTGTACCCCTCGGCCTTTTCAGTCATCATATATATTCGATAGCAATACTGATGTGTTTAATTTCACTCGTAGCCATTGATTGAGACTAATTCTCAACAGAGACAAACGATGATGATCATACACACAGAAATTAGTGGCATCGATTCGAATCTGTGTTCAATTCTAATCACGAACTATCTAATTTCTATGGCAGTGACTAAAATACCATGTCCGCATTGCGGAATTAGTCAAATCTCCCCATTGCGTGTGGTGCAATACAATGGTGCATTCAGATAGTTCGTAGATGAATGTACGATTGTCACGAGATTAATTATTATAATCGATGCAAAACAACTGTATATATTGATTGAAATACATTTGAAAAATAAACAGGAAATTATGATAAATATTGAATGACCAGATAAATTGAACGATGATAGTGTTAATCTACAAGTTGCACAATTAACAAATATATCTTTGAATCTATTCAATCGATTAAAAATATTTGAACAATCGAATCGATTATAAAGGAAGTTAGTCACGCGGAAATCAGTTTCGTGAATATCTCAAAAATAGAAAATACACACGTGTAACTAATCATATTTACATCAAAAAATCACGAAGAGATTCCATTCATACCGATTTCAAAACAATCGAAAAAGATAAACCGATACAAATCGAAAAATATATAACCTTGAATTGATCAAAATCCGATTCTATCTACGTATGAATACGTCCTTACATTTCCCGCATAAATATGTATGCGATTTGATGTATTGCGAAACAAGAGTCATAAATCACTCGGAATCAGATTTGAGTTTTCTCCCAACGAAACGCCAACTACAGCCTCCGTAACATTCCGTTGTATTACACATCCTGACTATCGCGTTTAACAATTAACACGCTCCTGAGGGAAGTTAGCGTCAATTGGTTAGATTAATGTGATGGATTAGTGTTGATGACCGCGGTCAATGTTATAGCGTGGAGTGTTGAAATTTTGTTGTGATTAAAATTTAATTATATTATATGGTAAGTTTTGGGTGATTAAGTGTTTTAAAAGGTTTTAGGATTCGTTGAAAGAAGTTGGTATATTGATTAATTCGTTGATTGGTTAGTGATTTGAAAAATATTATTGAAAAACATATGATGACTGAAAAGGGCAAGGGTTACACGTGACTTTGAGGTGATTTCAAGAAAAGCGTGTTCAAAGTTGACCATGTATTAAGAGGAGGTCGAGTTATTTGATGATATTTCTTGGCACATGTTTCGAATTCGTTTATATCCTTTTGTCATCAAATAAATGAGTGTGTATAGAAGCGATTCCTGTGCATAATTCAATTTTGGCGAAAATGTCACTTGTACCCCTTGGCCTTTTTGATCGTCATGTACATTTTTAACAATTCGTTCAAATACTTAAAAAGAACTTTGTAAGGATTTCGCTCTTTCTATAAAGTGAACAGCTGTGACTTCGTCGAGTTAATTTTGTGAATGCTATTTTGGAAAAATAAACAGAAAATTGGATTAATTGAGAAATTTTGTAATTTTTACTGTTCAAAATGTTTGTGTTTAATTTTTTTTAAAGTGAACATGTGTGAAAATGCTTTATTTATTCATTTAATTTTAGCAAGGCCTGAAAAGTCTCATGTAGTGACGAGAACATTCTCATTAAACTTAACAGAGCTATTCCGAAAAAATGTCTAGTTGTTATTTTTTTCCTAAAATTACAAACAAGTACTATTTTTTGCACTTAATTCAGATGTTCTATCATAAGACAGCTTGAGATAATCTCCCTGAATAAACCTATTATACATAACGACTACGATACAAAACACAACCTTGCATTTTATACAAGATAATCACCTGTACTTTACCATCTATAAATATTCATCAAACGAGAATTCTCAAATTCTAAACACGTTACAATTCAATTTAAGCCGAATTCGAATTCTAGGACTTCAAAAAGCGTTCATCCGAAACTGCCACGGTCCAGGTGTCGAATGTCAATCCTCAACGAGGCTAAATTCGACATACGTTCGAAAGCACTTATAGTGTGTCGAATTAGACTGTATCGAGTTCCGATTGATCTATTCGAGAATTTAGCCATGAATTACGTACACACATATGTATCTATTGTGTTCGAAGTGTGTGGACATTTCAAAGAGAAATTTCGCCCTTTGTGTTGCTGATTTCGTTTCGTGCAAATTGGTTCATTGTCTTTCGTTTCAAAAGATAATTATTGAATGTATGTTTGAGATTTGATTCGTTAATAATCGATATTTAAATTAAGCCTTTTGGTGTACAACGTGATTAACTACATACATTAAAATCGATAAAAGCGATGGAATGTGTTCGAGACATTTTTTTGAAAACTACCTTTGCTCAATATTCCATTCATACAAAATTTTCAACATAAAAATTTCATGTATAATAAGCACATTGGATTACAGAGTTAATAAAAATGGTCTCTAAAATAAATTATTCATTAATTGGTAGCCAAAAGTAGTTATAATTTTAAAGTTATTTTGATTGATCGTTAGGAAAAAATGGTCTAAATGGATCAAAACGATTTGTTTGAAATACGTAACAATGTTTCTATGTTTTTATTTTCAATATAATTTAATTTATGTTTAAATTACTTGTGTTAATAGCGGAATGTATGAACTTGTAATTTGATATAATATGAATTACGCTTTGTACGAGCAAAGGCGTGATATTAAAATTTTCAAAATGAACTTCTAGGAAAAATAATTAACTATGATTATGAAACAAAATTTACTAACTTAATATTGTGCGCTAAATGTCTCTTGAATATTATCAAATAAAATACAATATAACGAATTTTAATAAATTGGATATTTAATAAAACTTATAGAAACAACTAGAAGATTTTCATTATAGTATCTTTACTTTTATGATTTAAAAAGTAAAAAAATCGGAAAAACTACGCATTATCACCGGTTTTCAATCCGAGCTGAATTTTCATTCAAAAAAACACAAAAGAGGATTATAAAACCGAAAAAAGAATCAATCGCGTCAAAATGCGGAGTTTCGGTTCGTTTGAGTGGCAATAGAAAGAGTATCGTCCGGTTTTTCCGGTTTTTCCGGAAATGAAGCCGCACAGTGAGGACAGGATCCGGAAAATCGTGAGTATATTTCATTTTTTGTGGACCATTGCGAGTTTCCTCTTCCGAACCAAAACTGCGAAAAAAATTGAAGGAAAAAAAATCAAAAAATCAAAATGTGAATATTTAGTGTCGATCCGATTGGAAAACTATGGTTTTTTTTTCGCCAGAGATTCTCCAATGGTCGATTCTACGGTCGGTAAAAGTTTATTAAAGTGGATATTTTATTGAGCCTTTTCGGAAAAAGTTTGTTGTCAGATCGCTTAATCGGCTTATTTCTCGCGATTGTATGAAAAAAATCTGAAAAATATATATTGGAGATGTACGAACACTTTTCTTTGAAAACATGTGTTTCGATAAATAAGAGAGACGTTTTGTGTGGGTTCGAGAAAAATAAAAAAACATTGCATGTTTGGAAGAAATAAATATAAAAGTTATTTAAAAGTTGGTAATTTGGCAGTCTATAAATTAGTCGAATCTTTTGTTGTGCATTGAGAGTGAGTAATTCGATTGAGCGATTTATTGTGCGGAATTGTTGATTGGAATTTTATTGTGAAAAGATTCGGAGCAATAAGAGTTAAAAAGTTTATTTTTAACAATGATAAATAAATCTGAATTGAGAAAAATGTTTGCTTCTAAAATCTGGGGCAAAGCAAAAATATGCTCTATTACCAAATTTTCATTTTTTTAAAACACGTGAAAACATATTTACGATTAGATTTAAAAAAATATAATTTTAATTAAAATGATTTGCAATCTAACTGTTTTTGTGTGAGTAACAAGATTTTCAATAGAACTATTCGAAGTAAAGAAGTTAAATAACTCGCTATAATTTCAAAGTTTGAATCGTGAGAATGAATTTTCATTTAAAACATCTCACAGAAGAAACATATTAAAATATTCATGAAAAACCTGAAAAAATATCTTTCACACTGTATTATATTTTCGATTAAGTTTTTACATTTGTACTCACATTTTGCAACACTCAAGACGGATGATCGACCGAACATACATACAGTCAATCCTTCAACTACGAACTGACAAAAATCTGCGGAACAGAGACGGATGTATATACTGTAATACATATATATGTATATATATATATCTCAATTCTATGTATATTTTTCCGATGATAGATCGAAAATACAAATACACAGTCAGTCCTCCAATTCTGAATTTTCAAAAATTATTTAAATAGAAACAGATGTAAGTACATAAGTATGTATATTTCTATCACGTGGATATTTTGGCAGTTCTCAATCGGAGGACTGACTGTACATACATACATCATCGAAAAAGCAAAAAAAAAGAAAAGAGGAGGCTTTTTTCGAAGCGACGTCATACAAGGGGCAGGACAAACAGACAGACAGGAAGACAGACAGGCAGAAATTGAAGAAGAAAAGACGCGTTTAAGTCCGCAAAAATAAAACGTCGGGCAACGCGTTCACGAACAAGTACAGGGGGAGACAAAGGCGACGATGATAAACGACGCGGTGTCCCGCAGTTCGAAGCGAACCCTGTCCCTGGTTTTTCATTAGTGTAGGTAAGTTTTCTATACAGGGTGTTGTGAAATGAGTTAATTTAGATAATTGCCATAGAAATATTTGATTTGAAAATTGAAAAAAAAGAAAAAACTAACTTGTTTGAACTCCAAAATTTCAATTTCCCTCCAAAAGTTTAGGGAGTTTACTGAAAAAGATAAACCTCTGGTAATTTCAACATATATCAACATAAAAGAAAATGCAACTGATTTCTTTATACATTTAAAGGTCAGTCTTTTCATTGCTTTAATTAATTAACTAGAAAAAAAATTGATTACAGTCGGTCCATCCACTATGAACCGTCGAAAATTCGTATCTGTTTTGTTGATTTTCGACTGTTCATAGTAAAAGCACCGATTGAAACTCTGATTCGTTAACGAAATTAGAGAAAAAACCTGCTTTGTATCGTGGAAATTACAATGGAAAAGCTGATGAAATATTTGCGCGCTGACTTTTCCAGAATTGAGAGCGTGTAAACATTTTATTTGCAGTGACTGTAGTGTGTGAAAATGTGATAGTAAATCGTTTTTCGTTCTCGCTGTATATGTGTGAAAACGTAAAAGGTACTTTTCGCGATTTCGTGGAAAGCGCTGTTCGGAAAATCGTGGAAAATCGAGCGGGAAAATGCGAGCGTGTTTGAATTGTTAGTCATAGTGATGGAACAATTAATGTGGTGTGTTATTTGAGATGGAAGTCGCCCTTTGGTCGTATTTCAGATTTTATATTCGAAAAATATAATCATAATAAAACTGTTTCTAAAAAATTGTATCTAGAAAGACTTCTAAATTATTCCAAAATACAATCGATAGAATTTCGAATATTTGAGTAATAGATTGTTTTTATATGTTGCTTCTTTATTAAGCACAATCTACCCACGAAATGTATAATAGTTTGATATGATTCGGAAAATGTTTATCATTTCATTCGTTTTGTATTTATTATAAATCTAAAGTCCATAGTATTTTAAATCGTTTTACAGAAGCCAGTTTTTCGTAAAGCCAATTAAATAAAATTAATCTGAATCAAAACTACTCAAAAATACATTCAATGAGAACAATAAAATGTTTAATTTTATACCTAGAACTGCAAAAAAAATCGCATAAACGAAATGTTACCTTATATTAATTTGTTTTGCAAATTCATCGCGGCCGTTTTTCCAAGCGGCGTTTATCGCTCGAAACTTTCCATTATTTATTAATTTTCCGGACTTTTTTCCGATGGACGAATATATAATTTTCACGTTTACGGAAGGGACTCGTCCGCCTGGATTAATTTATCAAATTTATGCGATTCTCGTCGGATTACGTTTGCCTGAAAAAAAAATGCATGACGTTTTGCAAAAAAAAAACCTGCGTGCGCTTAGCTTTCATATTTCACGCACAACGAGGATTTGACGCCACTTCACCTCGATATTTATTGCGTTTTAATATTTTACGTTTTTGTCATACAGTCGACTGATTATGTAAAAATGACGTGAATGTGATAAATTTTACTTGAAATGCAAAAAAAGATTCATATAAATTGGGTAACAATATCTATATGAGACGTCCGTTTTGTGGCAGTCAAGTTTCAAGTTTCGTTAAAAACGATTAGATACTTGAGGTATACAAGGTCAGATTTTTTTTATATTGAACAATAAAGATTAAAAATTAAATTTAAATCATTAATTAACTCAATTTGATACATTTTTGATAAAATCATCCCCGAATGAATAGAAGAAACAACCGGACAAGACTCACATTTTCGACATGAACGTTCATTTTATCAAAGATCAATCATGAAGACCAAACGAATCGACTCTTATTTTACCCAAAATATGAAAAAATAAAATAAAATGAATAAATAGGACCCCTCAAAGAATCCTGCGCCTAATGAACTATGAAAAAGCTAAGCGCTTCCTTCGAGAAAGGGCACGGCGATTAAACGCACGGCACACCCGAAAGGTCGAACATAAATTATTCAACGCGTCTTTTTGCCAAAAAAAGAAAGATGGATACATAATTTGGCATCTTCTCGTCCCGCAGAACAAACACGAGAGAAATATCGGAACGAATACCGGAAAGTATCCAGGTGTGTTGAGGTTAAGTTTTGCTCAATCGTGGGTAAGCGTTCTTAACGATTTTAATAGTTTTCGTGTGAATCTAAAAAAAAAAACTCAATTGTCATAGTTGAGAAAGTAAGATTTGAGCTTAAATTCATCCTTTAGTGTGTTCCTATATCTAGAATGAATGATATAATTGAAATCTACATATGAATCGTTCAGTGCTTGACTTAATTATTCCATGAAACAAAGATACTATGAAATATCCGTTTGTCCGATTTAAAACTTAAGTGTTGCAATAATTAATATTAATAACTTTATTAGTTTTTACTTAATTCAAGGTATAAGATTTTTAAGATAATTGACACCAATATACGATAAAGGTTGAAAAAAGCTGATTACAAGTACATACATATCGGGAAAATATGAAAGAATATGAAATTAGGAACATTCGAGATCGCGGAAAACACGAAAGGAAAATAACAGGTACGCGATCAGCTTATAATATTTTTCTAATGAAAAAAAGTTTTTTTCAAAAATAACATTAATTTTTGATCATGAAACTCGACTATAGAAAATTTGAACCCTTAATTTTAAACTCATTAAAAAAATAATTGAATGGAAATTTTCACAAAAATTAAGTATGAAAAATTTTCAAAGTGAATTTATTCAAATAAACAAATCGATCAATAACAATATTTCATCAAAAAATACGACCTTATAGTGCAAATATCTTGACATTTTCGTAATTCTTCCTCGTTTTAAATTCGCACACACGATTCGGTACACGCTTCGAATACGTTATGAGGCCAGAACAAACGAGACCTCATAACGAGCCTTCAATCAGTGTCATTTTTCATACGTTTTCCCTACCTTTTGGCAGGTACGTGTTTTTGGCATTACAACGCTACATTGTGCGGCATTCGTATAAAAAATTTCGATTCGGGGTGATATATTGAGGTTTGGAGAGTTCACTAAATTTCGGTGTGAATTGTTATGTTTGAGTTTTTTAATTTTGATGCTGAGTGGTTGTAGGACTCGATTATACATCTGTATAAGAATGATTTCTATTTGTTTTTTAATTAATTTTTATTTATATATCTTTCCACTTAATGTGATAAAGGTGATAGATTTTCGTTGAAAATGATCGCTTCGAACAAGAAAATGAAGGTCAATTTTCATGTGTCATAGCTTTAATGTTAAAAAATTCTGTCATAGTTGTGTACTTCTAGCTTTTAATTTATTATTTTCAATGTAGTTACCATTGATGTTTGATTGACAAGAGATTTTAATTTAATTTAAGTAAGTTGCTGAAAAAATGTAATTTTCTTTTCACCTTGAAAATATTTAGTGTCACTTTAATTAAGCTTTGAAGATTAACAGATTAATTCTTAAAACAGAACGAAAATTAAATTTTGTAACATCACGACGAATTGAAAGTTTCTAAAAAAAATCTCAATAATTTTTCAGTAAAACTGAAACTTTTTTTATTTGCATCAAATCATATTCATATAAAGAACTATATTAAATTAATTGAAAAACATGAACTAATTTCAGATTGAAAAAATAAATTCATATTGCTTGAACTTATAACTGAATTTTATAAAAAAAGGTAGTTAAGTATAAACATTTGTTTAATTGTTTCATTAAGTTAAAATACTATTAAGAGAAAGCATACAAAGGTAAGAATAAGTATTTTATGTAGTATCTAATTAAAAAAATAAATAGAAATCGAACAAAACAACTAATTTCAAATTTATGCAAAATTCAATCCAATTCAAAACAATCATTCGAAACAAAGGATTGACAAAACTAGATTTACTTTAAGATTCCTATAAAACCTTAAACACCGAGAGATTTACGAACCGCCTTAAGGAATTCGCCCACGGAGACAAAACTCTGATCCGGATCGTTTTTTAATTAAAACCGTCTGCTCGGAAAGGTCAGTTTTGAAAGTTTAATCAAAACGAGACAGAGACACGAACGAGTTGACCCAAAGGGTATGAGAAAAGCGGGAAAAGTGGGAAAAGTGGAAAAGTGGGCGGGAAAATCCACCCCCCCGTTCGAATTTCGATCGTAAACTTTTCATCCCGGTCCTAGGATTTTTCAGAGGCTCTGTTCTATTCAGGGTGTGTATAATACGACAAATCTAATTTCGGCAAGTTACAAACTTAATTTCGTTTTCCCTCTTTTCGTCTTTTCACATGTTATATTATCGGGAAGTATCTGAGGTTAATTATAGTATTGTGCGTTGGGACTTTTCGCTTTGGGAAATGTCGAAGGTTTTTCTTTTTTTCGGTTTTTTTCATCGTCGATTTTTTGTATGATTTCTTGTATATATGTATGGTCGTATATTTCTTATTAAATGTGATGCTTCGTTTAATAATGAAATTAATTTTGAAATAGATCATTTGTACTTATTAATACTCTGATTTTTTTATGAGTTTGAAAAAAATGATCGATTGAATAAAAATTAGGGAATCATATGATATTTAGCCTAAGTTTTATTTATTTTTTAAATCAAATAAAAATTTGAATGTATTAAGCTCAAAATTAATAAGAGACTTTGAGTATTTGTCATATATTTCGATTTTTTTTTCAAGTAGTATAAAAGACTCACCGAGAAATTGTAAGAAGTCAATAATCATTTATTTTACAAAATATTCTTTAATGATTTCTATATACGAATTTTATTCATAAAACTATAAGATTCTTACTGTAAAAAAATTCGTAGATTTTCGCAAAAGCCCAAAAATAAGATATACCTATCCGAGTATGAACTTTTCCATTTTCAGAATGAGAGGCATGTATTTAGTCGAAAATTTTTATGAATGAATTCCGACATTTTGCTGTTAAATTTCATGAGTAATCGTTCATTTTATGGCCGGATTGATTTCGCAAAATTTTCAAATTAGGCCACCTTGGACAATCTGTTACGTGGAGCAGATTATCTTATCACTCACATCTGTTACGGATGTCAAATGCCGAGTCCGATTTTGAAAAGCAGCAATCAGTTCGTGACGTACTACGCAATGTTTTAAATTGAAAAATTTATTAAAACGAATGAAAATTCATATATCTTTCAGAACAAAGCGCTTAAAACCAATAGAACGAATGAAATTTAATGAAAAATTTAAAACGGAGTGATTAAAAATCAACAGGGAGATTGAGACAGTTCATTCCAATAGCTAACAACAACTTTAAACCCATCTAATTTCATGACATCAGTAATTATTATTGTTGTGAATCCATATTTTAATATGAAAAATATATGAAAATTAGGCAAAACTCTATCATAAATTGTATCTGACATGAAAATCGAACTGTAATATTGAAAAAATGCATATTTTTCGTACCTGGATCAATTTGACAGCAAACAGCTTACCCTGTCGAATATGTATGTGAATTTTTAATATCACAACGCATCGTTCTACACTCGTATCGATGTTTTGACATTTTGTACAATACATTTTTTATACGAAACGAGTGAAATGCTGCAACATTTTTTATTCAACGATGTATTTGAACTATCCCGTAATACGTCTATATTTCTGCTAAATTGACACGGAAAATTGGGAACATCATTTCAGTTATATTTTCCATTCTACAAAATTGCGATGTAAATATAAGGTTATGAAA
This sequence comes from Cheumatopsyche charites, assembly GCA_024721215.1. Taxonomy (NCBI): domain Eukaryota; kingdom Metazoa; phylum Arthropoda; class Insecta; order Trichoptera; family Hydropsychidae; genus Cheumatopsyche; species Cheumatopsyche charites. The sequence goes on from CM045579.1 coordinate 2,310,068, forward strand.
AAGCAATTATTTTCAAATATGAAATTTTGATCGAATTTTTCAGAATAGTGGATATGTTCGATTAACTATTTGATAACTTTTTGTTTGCTTTATGCACCCAATTATCTTTTTCAAATCAAAAAACCGAATGAATATTTGATATTGAAGTATTTACTGTTAAATGATTAAATGTAAATATTGTTTTTATATTAGATCAAACGTACATAGGCTTATTTATTTTGAAATAATAATTGAAGTTGAATTAAAAAGTTTCATATGAAACGTAATTTTTTTCAGAGTTAACAAACACATTGCGATAACTTAAAAAAATACTATTGAGAGTCGCATTTTCGTTCTTTACATCTATTTCCTGCTCACATTTCTAAAAAAGTCATTAAAATTTGTATGAACTACTTTGGAACCTATGCTTGTTAATAAAAATTTCGATAGGACACTTTAAGCGAAATGGACACAGAAAACGGAAAAGGGCTTGATTTTCCTTCGCGGCTGGAAAACCTCATATCCTCGGAAAACCTGGTTTCCGGAAAACTTGTCTCATATCCAGGTTGCGAGTTTTCCTCGTTGCAAAAGTGACAACGTAGGCAATTTAGCCTTTAATTCCAACAAATGAAGACGCGTGTGACAAGAGCGTTTCATTGCGACGCGTTCATACGGCCGAGCAATTTGTCATTGCCTCGCGTTGTTTTGTTGAGCGTGTGCTACACCATTATTCGTGCCCAGCTTTGTTCTATTATACACGTTTATATTTGTCGTTGTTATTATAGTAGTTATTATTATTATTGTAGTTGTTACGCGCTTCGAAATGGATGTGTCTGTCCTGAACTCCTGAGGGTAGTTCTGATTGTCGTGTTTTTGGCGTACGTATAAATGAGTGTACGTATAATTCATAAATTTGTCTTGAGATAATTCGTGTATGGGATAAAATATAGTTTTATATATGATGACTGTAAAGGCCAAGGGGTACAGTGACATTTTTGCCGAAGTTGAGTTAAGCACATGAATCGTTTCTATGCACGCTCATTTATTTGGCGGTAAAAGGATATAAACGAATTCGAAACATGTTCCAAGATATATCATCAGATCACTCGAGCTCCTCCTAATATATGTAGGTACATAGTCAACTTTGAAGATGCTTTTCTCGAAATCACTGCGAAGTCACTTGTACTAATATTAAATATCTGTAGAATATTTTTAATTACAGCGTATGTGGAGGTTGTGCTTAATTTTTTTTGAGCTGATTTCTCTGCTGATTGTTGGTATTAATAATGTAGAAACTCTTCCAAAATTGCATAAATTGATTCTGAAAATCTACTTCATAATTTAATAAACGGCAAAGAAGTGCTTAAGATACAAGCATACCACTCAAATTCGTAGATTTTTTTCATAGAAAATAAATGTCGAGTATATTGAATATCAGTATATATTTTACAATTTTTTTCTAGAAAACTATTGTCTTTTAAATTTTCGAGAAAATAGAGTCCGTTCAATTTGAAAAAGATTTTTTTTTGCATTTATCGTTGTAATGTCTTTGATCTATCGGCGTTGTTCGTACGGCGAAATGAATTTATCGAAAATGGAAAAAAATAAAAGAGCTGGCAGGACAGCACTCTCAGTCGTGCGAAATGAAAAATGAGTTGGAAAAACACCCTCTCGTTTTTCGGTAATGATATTGAAAATGTAAAAAATAAATCGAAAAATTGAGCGCGTGGGATGATTGTGAAATGCCCACGAGACATGGAAAAAAAAAGCGTTTCGCTATCGTTGCCCGAAACGAATATCGCGCAGAAGTCGCAGGATTTTTCGATAAATTTTCCGTTTATTATACCAATTTGATGAAAATGCTTGTGTTTTCCTGCCGAAAAAAATTATTTTTTAATAAATTTCTATTCAGTTTTATAAATTAATGGATCTTTTGAAGGAAACTAATTAGCGAAAACACTAATGTAAGCATCAAATATCGACATCATTATCGCATACAAATAATTAAAATTTTAAAACAAAACACATGATTATGAAATAGCAAAACATCCAACATCCAAAAAAAATTTTTTGAAGAAAAAAATGAAGAGATTTAGCGAAAATTCGTCGACATCTTTACGATCCGCATCTGCGACCCAGAGACAATTTCAAACGCAACAATAAAACCTCACTCATTTTTCCACCCCTCAAAAATTTTCCAACCCCCATAGAATGTAAAGACAGGTCCGTTTTCCGGGTTAATGTCCGGACTGCGAATGAGTATCAAAACCTGCATATTTACACCGGAAAAACCGGAAAATTCGACAACGGAAACGCGGTTAGGAAAATTCGCCACCCCCTCGAACATTGTAGGGATATATATTTTTTTGTCAACGGTGGTGATGTTGAGATTTATATTTTGGTTTTTCTTTTCAAAGTCGAGGAAAATTCGAGCGTCATCTGTGTTAATGGCGGGAAAACTATGGCGGCCATTGCGTAATGGTTTTCGTATGGAAATTGTGCTGTTGGATTTTCTTATTTTGGTCATACGCGTTTTTTTTAGGTCGTTCGAAATTTTGTGTGAATTTGCATTTTGGCGCTTTTGAAACGACTTTTTTATTGTTTTAATATGCTTTTAAATATGATTTAAATTGAATTTGTTGAAAATTAATGCTTCGTTAGATGTTGATGTCTAATTGAATCGTGATTTTAGTATGAACAATGTAATAAATATGTGCCCTTTTTATAAGTCATAATTAGATTAAATCATTGTATTTTCTTTACAATTGAAAATAATGATAAAAGTTTTGAAATTTTTTACTAATATTATTAGAAAAATATAATTTACTCAAATGAAAATTTTAATGAATTCTTTAGATATCTCTTTCATACTACTTTTTTTGAAGCATTCATTACTGATACAAAAATAATAATTCACACATGAAAAAATACTTATGATTCAATCTTCTTCAACCTTTCTAACGTATTACATATTAAAAATTGAAAACTTTAAAACTCACAATATTAAATTTAAAATGATACTACAATATAATTCATGGAAAGTTTCGTTTGAGACCAAAACATATTTTTTAAGTCACGATACAATTTTCAGCCAAGATAAAAAAAATCACATAATATACACAAACAAACAAGCATTCCGAGATAAAAACGCTATTATATTCAATCCAAAACGCGAGGAAAAAAACCCATTAAAACCCCTTTCACACTTAGAGAGCACATTTCGCATAGAGGCCTTAATGCACATTTTCCCTTCGGATATTTTCTTCTGTGGGACACACGAACAGTTTTCGTTTCAGATAGTGAAAGTCGCCGCCGGTGGACGATAAAGCACAATAAAAGACGATTTTATTATACTCCCGAACGTGTATTTATAATAAAAATAATACATATTTCGTTGTAATCTCGCGACTATAACGCGTAATTTATTACGACCGCTTCCTATACGAGGCGTTTCGTTTCGCGGAGTTTTATTGTAACATTCGGGTCAAGGCTTTGAGGGCTTTTTGCAATGTTTTTAGCATTTTTTTTATTTGCATCTTGTTAAGTCTAAATCTTACTTTAAATTAATTTCGTGTAAGATTATATTGAATGAAACGTTTGTGCATGACGTGTAGATTTCTTTATTCTCAGTGTAGTGGGAGTCGTATCTTCTCTTTCGATTGTAGATTGTACTTTTAATGAAATAGTGAAAGTTTATTTGAATTCATCGGTGAGTTATAATTTTTTATTACGTGACTGGCTTATGGAATCAGCAACTGTTTATTTATTTAGAATGGTTTATATAATAGTAAAAATATTTTCATAATTAGAGAATACTGGTAGATACTACGAGTATATGTTATTGAATTTATTTTTTTAATTCATAGCTATCAAATCATAAAATTTTAAAGGTTTTCAAGATATTTAAAAACGTATAAATCCAATAAATAATCTCAATTATGTCGTTTTAATACTGAAAAACTTAAAAAATAATTTGCAAAGTGCTGGAGGTCGGCACGAGTCGACCATAAACAACTTTATCCATCGAATTCGTAAAGTTTTATGCATGATCTGTGTGCGACTAAAATCAGACGTATTCAATATTTTTATAAATATTTTAAATTAAATTTGTAAATATTAATAATTAAATTAAATTATTCAACAAATTTATAGTATGAAAACCCACTTGAAGCGAAGAAGTAACAGCAAAATAGTAATCAAGACTCACATTTAACATTTTTTTTAAATGCATTTAAAATTCAAAATTAAATTATAAAATAAATCAAATTTTTGATACAATTATGACATCATATACATAATTTACCAAGAATATTCAAAAGTGCTCGAAGATAAAAATTTTCAATATATCTCTATAGTCGAAATGAAACATTGTTACATTTCGAAATATGCAATTTTAACAGTAGATTGACCACCCCTGGAAAAGGGTCTAAATGCGAAACAGACGGATGGACGCCAAAATGGTGGCCTAAGGGCCAAAAAGGGGAGGCTGGGGTGGAATTGAAGCCTTTGGATTCCGGCCAAAAAATCGACATTGTCCGGAAAATTGCGAAAATTATGAAAACTCGGGGCCGGCTTTTCCGGTCGTTACGCCTACGAAGATTACTTAAGCTAACGCGATTACGATTCAAAAACACTCGTAAAAAATACGAGATTCACTCTGCATTGTTTTTCGATGTTACATCTGTTTCTTCATTCGTTTATTTCGTGTTTAGTTTGTGATGAAATTCTAATATCATTTTTTTTTAATTTAATAAAAAAATTCAAATTTGTGTCGCACTACTTTCGTTATAAAGATATGTATGTAAGTATTAATAAAAAAAAATAAAATACGTCTTATTTGATTTATAAAGAAGCTGATTTTATCTTTAAAAGATAAATTGGAAGTGAAAAATATATCCACATGAACGATTGTATGAGTAACAAAAGCAAACCTAAATAATAAATCGATGATTTATTTCTTTCGTTTAATTCAAAATTAATTTTAAAATAATCCAAGTAAAAATTTATACATTTTCAATTATTTTTCTGAAAAGATTCTTTCCACATATTTATAATTTCCATATGATATATAGCCTTTTATGTATTTGACGTGTGAAATAACCGGCAATACTTTACGTCGCGTCGCGATACAAACGCGATTGATCAAAAATTCGATACTCGAAAAATAATTCTCATACTGTGCTGAAAATACATATAGAAACAAATATGAAAAAAATACCAGTCGAAAAAAAATATCAGCTGAAAAAAAAAAACCCTCGAAGGCGACCGGGAACCATGAATAATTCACGAAGAATGTTAAGCATTTTTTTTAAGTCTCTCTCGAAACGTTGTTTCCGCATAGAGAAATGTGTTTCAACTTTACATCCGAAAAATTCGTATCGAAATTCAGTGAATGAATCGAATCATTGCCGTTCTGAACATTTTTAATCGAATACACAACTCGATGCAGGAAACGATTGATTCGATTTCGTTCGCTAAAATCGGATATAAAAGCTGCAAAGTGAATGTGTTGTATGAAAAGCGTATGTGAAAATTTTCGTTTGAAACGAGAACGTAATGAAGCTATCGTTAAAAAAATAACAAAACCAAACTCCCACATGGGTACGAGTTGTTTTATTTGAAAGTGGCATGTATACAGTAAAAATAATTCTTTGTTTAGGAGGAGTATCGTTTACAAACGAATTTTCGTAAAGTGTTTTATATATTAGCCTAATTAAATATTTTACACCAAGTGGCATATAAAACAATTTTAATTTTAGCAATTTTGAATTCATTCATTATTTAAATGATTTCATTTTTTTCCTTTATAATGAATTTGTATACCTACTACAACCGCATACTAAATTGATTTTAAATAAAATTAATCATCCATATGAAAGAAACTGCTGCATTTTGAGCACAAATCAAGCAAATTTGATTATTCATTCCTATAAAATATTTTCTGAATTATAAAAATTGACTTCATTCATAATCGACAAACCACACCAATTAAGCATTACTTCGACATTTTTCTCATCACTTTCATCGTATACCACTTTCACACAAAACACTCCGAATATAACTTTTTAAACGCGCAAAACATTGATAGCGTATCAAAGCCTTCCGAAGCAAAAAAAAAAACTTACGAGGAAAAACGCTTTCCTTTCGTACGACCGTATTTATCAGCGATGTAGGAAATTTTCCGAAATTTTTCCTCTTTTATGTTCGCAGATACAAGACCGACTCATTTCCACGCGTCTCCTTTCTTCTGGGCGACCGTAGCTTCTTTTTTTAGGCGAATTTTCCTTTCGGCACTTTTCCGAGGTTTTCCGAGGTTTTCCCGACCTGTCTCGCGAAATTTTCCTAGCGCCATGTATCGACAAAGGTGCCTCGCAAATGCGTATCCATTATTTATCGGTGACCCCCGGGAAGCACAATCTTTTGTCACTTTGATGACCCAATATTTTTGATAAAAGTGTATAGTGAACGCCGGACGTGATTGCAAAAGTGTACCTAAGTCTGAGATTTTCTTGCACGAGGTGTGAATTTTCCGCTGAACAATGAATCTATACAAGAAAGGTTCGTGTGGAAGGTTTATCTGAAATGGATAGTAGGATTAAAGGTAGTGGAAAAATAACAGATTTTTTCGCAAAGTGGGTTTTGAATCAAATTTTTATTTCTAGAATGTTCTGTAGATTCATGCGACTTAAAAAAATCTGTATGGATTGGAATATTCGAAAATGATATGCCGAAAATTTTCAGTTTCAGAAAATATTTTTTACAATATGAGATATAATAAAATCACAATAAGACTACTAATACTTCGAAAATCATAATATAGGAAAAATATGAAAACCGTATATTCATACACAAACATACAAAGAGACTTTGATTTTTTCTTAATATAAACAGTAATATGATGCTTTTCATATGTGATATCTAAAATATTTTTAACTCTCGAATAATTCATTATTCACGTAAATATTTAATATGTACATGTTTATGGATTTGTATAATATTGACTATTTCCTGAAATATTATATATTGTAATACAATATTTTCGAATAGTTTATTCAGTATATCGATAAACATAGACAATTCGTAGTAAATTTTCCTTTTGCCATATATGAATGATTTCCACAGATGGAATTTGATTTTATTCATATTGTTGAGTGTTTTCTGGGTCACGACTTGATTCATTGCTTTATATGTACCAACAATAAGTAAGATATACTGCAGACGTATTCCATCGAGTGTATCCATTATTTATAGGATACTTGTCATGTATTATTTAGAACGCGTTTGTTTTAACAGAGCGTTTCTCATGCGCGAAAATTCGAACCTCTTAACGCATTCGAATCGCAATTAGTCAAATTGAAAGTGCTTATATTTTTGCAACTTCTCAAGAAACACATCTAAGAAGTTTCAAGAGAGGTTCTAAAATGGGAAAATCTCAAACTATTCGAAAGTGGCTTTATCGCGTTTGCATGTTGCAGCGTTCGAGTTTTCGTGAAAGTTGCGCTCGCAAATCCGCTAGGGAATTTTCCGCGGAAAATCTCGTAGGAAAAACCGAAAAACCGAGAAAAAGCTCGAGTGGGTTTCGTGTGTAAAAAATACACCAAGAATATTATATGTGATCGTGAAAAATCGTAACCAACTTTTCCGATCGTGTATAAGAGAGCTTTTCTTGATTTTGAAATCGGGAGAAAGTTTTTTTAATTTTTTAACGATCGTATTAAGTGTGCTTGTTTCGAATTTTATTATTTAAGATCGGTATTTAAATCACTACTTTAACTATCTTAGCTTTTTTAAGTAAGTTAATAAATTAAATCATATTTTTTTTTTCAAAATAATATCGTTAATGATAAATTGAATACACGTATTTTTATGAATATGTGAGAAAAAATTACGATAATAACTAATAAAAACTTACTTAAAACTCTGAATAATTGATAAATCTCATTAATACAATTATTGAACTAGATAATTATGATTTATGAGCATAAAGAATTTGTTTAGTTTTGATTAATTATTTGGAATATTTTATCTCTTTGTTGAACTAACTCATATCAAAAAACTTAATTATTGAAATCAGATAAAGTTTATCTAAAATAATATTTAATTTTTTTAATTCTAAAGAAGAAATAATCTCATCAAATCTCGTCAAATTTGTAAAAAATTCAACTTTTCACACAGAATCCGACCAAATTGTTGATCTCCAATACGAATTTACACAAAATCTCCAAACCGTGATATCATATACCAACGAACGAACAATGACCGGAAAATCCACACCGTTCATTCGAACTGCACCGAACAAAACCGAACCGAAAAATCCCGAACCGACAGAAAAAAAACCCGAACCAAAATAAAATAAAATAAAACGAAAAAAAAAACACGAAAATTCGAAAAGAGCAAAACGAAACAAAGAGCGAAACGCGTCGATACAAATCGCTTTAGCTCCGCGGGTCAAATAAAACGCGGCCCACAGTTCGTGACCGACGTGTGTAATGCGAAACGAGCTACACCACTGGCTTTTTTTTATACTCTAACACAGTTTGTTTATGTGTATGTTGTTTGTGTGTATGTGTGTGTGTGTGTGTGTGTGTGTGTGTGTGTGTGTATGTGTGTGTGTGTACGTAGGGGTGTATTTTCTTTTATGTTTTCACCGTGGAAACTCTGCGAGTTTCTGGGAGAGAATCGCGCTGAGATGAAGTTCTATTCACGTGAGTTTATTTGTTTGTCGATTTAATTTGTCTATGTTATATTTAGAGAGTAAATTTCAATTTTGTATGCGTTGTTTAGTAAATATGTCCAAAATTAAATGCATCTAGTAACAATGAATACTAAATAATAAATGAAACACTAGTGCTTCCAGTACTATGAATAATACAGATAATTTTCACATCATACATTAATATGTTTACAATGAATGAATCAAAATACACCTACATCTAAATGATTGATATTATATCATTATACTCTATCGTCAATATCGATGTGACAAATTAATGACTGTATTTTATTCATTTGAATAAAACATTTTTTTTTAACTAGATACTAACACAATGTTTTTCACATACCAATTTGTCATATTTTGAAACCTAATTTTAACATAAATAAAAAAAAAGAGATAATCTAATTTTTATGCTAATTTGTGTATTTTAAATTAATTCGAAGTTTTAAAATTGATAAAATTATTGAAATTGAATTTCAGTACAATCATTCTTTGCCTACTGATAGCTTTGTATAGATAACTTCGATTGAAAATCAAATCTTCTAAACATTTACTATTGAAACTAAAGTTACTGATAATAAATCCAACTCTTTAACTACAAAATAGTATTATAATGAATCATTTATAATTAAAATAATGAATCTTGTGGAAAAGACTATCACGACACGACACTTAATGATGACTGAATTTCACAAACGTCACAAGTGAACTTTTTTTATCGATATTGAGTTAAGTAAGAAAAATAGTCCCATAAATGATACAGAACTATTTTCTGTACTTAACTCAATATCGATAAAAATGGTCACGTGTGCCCTTTGTGAAATTCAGTCGTCAAACAGATCTCACTATATTGAAATTTCGGTTAGGTTAGATTTTTTTTCGCATGACAGATTGATTCGAAATATGATTTGTGCTAATAATCTTATCTCCGAGCACCACTATTAAAATATAATATCGATAAATGATAAAATTGCAATAAAATAAAATTTCCAAAAACTGTCAAAATACATAAATACACCCACATTCGCTCAACATTTATTCACATAATATATCCGATAATAATAATTTTCGTCGTATGAATAGAGCCTTAGCGAACCCTTCGCAAGTTAAACCTCGCCGCGTCGACAATATGCCGGTGCCGTTTAGTCGTTCGCAGATACGTGATCGAGTCCTAATGACAGGGAGACATGGTTTCGAATTTTTTTCCTCCATGCGAAACGTCTTTGTGAGCCCGGTGTCTTATTTATTAGCCTCTCTGATGTATGCCGATGTTGATTTATGGTTATTTCGACGGAATGCTGAAAAAATTGGGGTTTTCAGTCGAACGATTTCAAGCTCGGGTCTATTGTTTGAGTTAATTTTCATTCGAATACATATTTAATGTTTTCTAGGAAATGTATGTAATAATATGCTTTGAAAATTTCAATTTTGATTAATACAATATGAAGAGTTCGAATAATTCAAATTGAAATAAATCGTTACGTAAGGATCTTGCTTTAATATTCCGAGAATGTATTAATTTAGTGATCGAAAAATATATGAAAAATCAAAGAAATTTCACATGGAAAAACATACATACAATTATATCTACCACATTTACCCTTTTTCATACATCCTCCAATTTTCCGACGAGCTATTGGGAATCGAGAGTGATCTGTCAATATAACACATGTCCGCAAATTCGAATCCATACTATTTTGTACGAGTACTTTTTTTAATATAAAATACATGATATTCAATATAGTTGAACGTTATTTTTTGATTTAATTCAACTTTTTATCAAAAAACATCTTTTTGTTATTATAAATTCGATAGATATACTCGTATACCAAATGTTTGATTGTATGCAACTTTCAGAATGGCTGAATTATTTGAGTCTATATTGCGACTGAAAAGGTCAGGGGTACAAGTAACATTCGATGTGATTGTTGATACTAGAATATTTTCATTCATATCGATTGTATAAACATTTTTAACATATGCATATATGCATATTTCTTTAATTTTAAGCTATGCACATAATTTCAATTTAGTTCAAAGACTCAAGTTTCCATTTTTTAACACTGAACTAGTGATAGATGAAAATTGCAATTTATACTACAATACAAGGGAATCTCTTATGCAATCAAAGCGTATGTGAATTTTTAACAAAAGTCCGTTTTTAATATGCGTTTCAGCTGGTGCGGTTTTTCAGAAAGGCGAAATTTCAGCGTTTCGCAAAAGTAAAATCCGACAAATTGCAGTTGGCGGTTGCTAGTGCGCCAAAGAGAGCCTCTCTAGATCGTTTGTCAAAGAAGAGATATAATTTTACTTTGTCGTTGAATGCCAGGCTTTTTCGAATGGTACTACTACTATCCCTAGTTGGCATGATAGTTCATATTTATGCCTTGCTTTGAGAAATTCTTTGTAACGTACATCGTTGACTTCTAGTTCGTTAGGAGATTATTTCATATATGTCGTATAACTATATATAATATATCGGAAGAAAATTATGTAATTTTATCAATAATATACGATATGAGTAGTTCGAAATATTTTTCTGAATGTTCTATATATTTTTTGTATAGGGAAATTAATTGTAAAAATATTGATAAGTGAAACAGTGAGTCGAAAAAAATTAATGAAATTGCTACGATAGTAAATGAGTCAATACGACGACAAATAGTCAAAAATTCACACACTTAACAACGACAAATAGCCAATTATTTGCAGCCAATTTAACTACAAAGAGCCACTTCCTTATTTTTTCTCAAATCGTTAAAATAATATCAAATATTCACTAGTATATTATTTCCAAAAAATAAATTAAATAAAAAATAAACTATTTGAATTATTCGATGGATTAATTTGAAATGAATTTTTTATTCATTAGCACATCGAATTTTTTAAAAACATTCTTAAAATATCGAACGTGGCTCAACATCGGTACTCAAAACCTAATCAAAATGGAAAATTAAAAATATTTAATTTGAAATGTATTTTTTTTATAATATGTCTTGTTATAGAATAGCTAGTGCAACTCATAGGTATAATTCGAAAGAGAAATTGGCGAGATGAAAACACGACTGAGCCCTTCCTTGCTGCCATTTTGAATCCCATTCGACGTTGATGGGTAGACGGTGGCACCCCTGACAAAGCAGGGTTGCCACCCCTCACTGAACGCCGCAATAAAACTTCCGGGACGGAATTTTGAGCGTTTTGCGTGCGAAAAACAAAACTGCTTCTCTCTATTCCCACCATAATTTATACACATAAGTAGGCAATAGTTCTTCTAAAATGGAAAGCTTCCATACCACTGAAATATAATTTCGAAAGTTTTTTTTAATAAATGAAGTTAATTATAGTAAGATATTTTTGTCGTTTTTATGTCTACTAGCAGTAGGCGCATGTGTATCAAAATAGTTCGGAATTAATCAAATTCGTAGTGCCATCTATGTGTGAAATAAAAAAAGATTTTACGCCATAAATACATTAAACAATGCAGTTTCGTAATTACGATGATAGCTCAGCGGTAAGACGGTGGGCTTAATAAACTGAACGCCCGGGTTCGAGGCACGGTTGTGGCTGAAAATTTCGAGCATCGTTAGATCGTATTTATAATATAGATTGATAAAAAAACATGTTATTTAATTATTCATACAATATGTAGTTATTCTGTTACTAATTTAAAATTTTGACCGAATATTTCATTTGAAACTCAACAGGCTGTACATTTTTAATATAAAAAAATCTTAGTAAAAAATATAATTTTCATAAACCTACACAACGAAAGCACCTCGATGATATATTCTCAGAGGGATTTTCGTCGTTCGAGCTATCAGCAGTCATATTTCCACTAAGCGCGCCTACTTTTATACGCATTTTTTTTCTTCATAATATATCTATATTTTTCCAGAGCAGCTCAAGTTTCGCGCTGCGCCATTTGAGAATGTCTGATCTCTAATATTGCCATTATATTTTTTTTCAGGGAACGCGTTCGCGCTTTCGCAAATTACCGCGAGACAGGAGCGCTCGCTTTGATACAACTAATACGTATATACGCGAAAAAGCACTTTTCACCTGTAAATTGCTCTGCGACATAAACTCGGCCTTATATTTTATATATGAAACCTTTTTTTATCATATACGGCTCTTAACTCGTTCAGACCCGACGTGGATAATTATCCGCATCGCTACTTTTTTAAAGGTATTGCTATAATTTTTTTTCAATTAATCATTCATTTCGATATGAAGAAGTAGACTGATTGACTATGATTACTCAACAATAATATTTCTGAATTCCGACATGGCACGCACAAACGTTTTATAACGTTACATTAATGGTTGTATGTCAAAAAAATTGACAAAAAGTGCATTTGAACATCAATTTGTATGATTAATTACATATTGTAATGTAGTACATTTTTCACACAATTTCTTTAGTTAGATATTTATTAACATTGATCGATCGAAAAATATATTTTTGAACAAAAATACGGGTCTGAACGAGTTAAAATTCGTAGCTTATAAACATAAACTCGTTATGTGATACGACTTAGCTGTTCGCGAGTCGCTGATAGTATGTTATGAGAGCTTCTTTATAAATCAGCAGATCGAAATTTGAAAAAATAGAATAAATATGATTTTTTGAATATTTTAATGTAAAAATATTCATGTAATATTATATGCGAGAGATTTGTTAATATGTTTCGACTCTTATGTTACACATTAATATTATGTACGGATTCGGTATTCGGAATCGAATTTCCCACCTTTCCTTTCTCAAAATACCTCTTACAACGTATATAAAGAGAATTTGTATTAAAAATATGTATGTTTGTCCTTTAAATTATTATTTACATATATTAATAAGATATTAAATGTGAACATTTTTAAATGAATCATTTTACAAATTTAGTTGTTTCCCACCTTTAAAAACATTCAATTTTCGAAATGATAGTCATTTTAAAATGTCATATTATTAATATAATATTATTATATTGAAATAATAATAAAAATCAGCACATACATATGTATCCATCTAATCAAATAAATTCTCATAATTGTTAAACCTTTTTAGCGATTCTCAAATATATTTCATAAATTTAATTAATATTTGAATATAAAAATAGCTTGAACACAAACAATAGCGTATGAGTAAACATTGAATATTTCGCCATATGATAATAATGACGTGTAGTGAAATTTATATGAAGCGTTTAGAAGCCAAGGAGAACAAATACACACAACCAATTTCGAAAAACACATATTCAAATTTTAATACTATCTATGTCAATATAGATCCCAAATCTACTCCTACAATATTTGCAGTCATCATTTCTATAACAAGATAGTTTCAACGTTATAAAGAAACATTCTTATGAGGAACCTTATTGAGGAGGACATTATAGAGAGGTTTCCTGAATATTCTTTCCGACACATCCAGAGATAATTTCTACACTTTGAAACTTATACCCATTGGGTTCTAGGCCCATCATATAATATGTACATGAATTGTAACCAACCGTTACACGTATGAATGGATGGAGGCTTCGCAGTCGGTAAACGTAACGTTTGAATAATTCATCAATCATACGCGCTCTAATTAAGTCAACAGTCAGTTTTTGTTGAACAATGTTAGGCATTATTTGCTCTAGCCAGACATGTTCGTTTCGATCTAGCAAACTAGTATTAGGATTTTGATCAATATTCGTCCGCATCATACGTAATGAATAATAGACTTTATCAATCTAATCAGTACGATATAAATCAGGTATTTCGTTTGAATATTTTATTAAAGAAAATTTGATAATGTACCTATACAATCTCGGTCGTAGTTAACGTGTCTATTTTGATTTTTTTTCCTATTAATAAACCGTATTTTACAATAAAGCTTGTTACTATTTTCGCTACAATTTTCCGAGACCGTGAAAAGCGGAAACGTACACGCGACCGGGAACCGGAAGACAGCGAGAAACTAGCAGTGTATTCGAGATCCTTGAAACATTTTTCCGACTTTTCCGCATACTTTTGTATAGTGAAAATACACAAATTATCCGGAATGCATGAGTATTTTTGAAAAACAAAAAAATCAAAAGCGACTCTTTGAGTTTCCTGCGGAAAATTACCGCGTGCGAATTTTCATCGCGGTACTATTATTGCGGCGATAGAAACGTATGGATACAGAGCTGTAATATAGGGGAAATATTAGTGGTTTCGTTATGATGGAGTTTATTAAATTAGTCATTATTTTTATTCGGCATCAACTTCTATCTCAAGTTTTTAAGTCGATTGTGAACTTTTTAATAAATAAAAAATAAATTAAATGGAAAATATGGCAAATTACGCTGTGAAGGCCATGTATAAAGTTATGGAAAGTGTAATGAAAAAAGACCCTTTGTGAAATATCAAACTTTAGAAATGTTGATTGTAAAATGTAAATATTGAAATGTAATGACACAGAAACCTTTTCGAAAATGCATAAAATGACTACTAAGTTCCATAGAGATAAAATAAGCGTTTAAAGAATCTATGAAGCCAAAAAATTGAACCCAGTCAGACTAGTAAAACTAGTGGAAAGGTTAACAGTAGTAAATTTAGTATGAAGCTATTCACATTGAGTCAAATCAGACAAAAATGCTGAAACAACTAAAGGCCATACAATTCAAATGATACATTTTACACTATGCTAGTTTTTCTGGTCCAGCATTTTTGCGGGATCATTTTTATTTATAGAAGCAGATGTAACCATTTTTTTTTAATTTTTCAAAAATAAAATAAATTTCAAACTTAAAAAATAATAACAAACATACGAAATTAGCAAAACATCCCCGATCCCAATAAGTATGGTATGTGCTTCCTTTTTTGTCGAACCTGGTCACGTAATAGCCGAAGCCTACTCCGATACGCCCACACTTCCTCACCGGGCGCAAGGCATTTTCATTTTTTTCCCCGAAAATTTTTTTCCCCACAATTTTTTTTCCGTTCGGGGCAGAAGGGTTCAAGCTGGCCTCTTTCGGGACGTGCGCTTATTGGATTATATCCATGAAAACTGGAATCGCTTATCCTTTATCCACTCTCAAACACTCGACCCGCGCAATCATGGGCTCAGATTAAATCATTAATTTAAGTGTGGGTCATTGTGTGTGTGTGTGTGTGTGTGTGTCTGTAAGTCGGTTATGTGCTAGCTTTTTATCGTATTGCGGTTTTGCGAGTGGGTTTTTGTTGTAAGTGGGATTTTTCGATGAGGTGGGTTAGGTTTTCCGGGGGTTATTGAGGTGTTTTTGATGGTCTGGATGGTGGTTTGTTTGGGTTTGGGTGGTTTTAGTCGAAGGTTTTTGAGGTGTTGAGGATTGTAAATTATATTTGGTGTAATTTAGTGTTCACGTGTATCTATATTAATCAGGTTATTAGTGTGATTTGTTGAAATTTTTCGAAGAATACGGAAATCACATATTTTGGATAACTTTTAGAATGAGCATTAAAATAAGAAAATATATATCTTCAAAAAAATATGGTAATAAATTGCAGTAATATACAGGTTTTCATTTATATAAATAAAATGAAAAATAAGCACAAACTTATTTTTCAGAACATATGAAAACACTGTTTTTCTCAATACGCATTCAGTAAATTTTCTTTATTGAGTGATTAATGTATTGTGAAATTTTAATTTGACGAAATTTCGTAGAAAATTTTAACATAATTATGTTTGTTATCAAATATTAATATTTTTCATTGCCCCATTAAACATATAAAATATCTATAAAATTAATCCTATTTTCACAATTAATATCTTGTTAGTTCGAAACGACATGAAATGAAACAGCTTAGTATTTCCCGGAAAATATCTTAGCATATAATGAATTTTCTATAATTCGAGCTTCAATTTCAAAGAAATGTAAAAAATAAGAAATAACATGTATTAATTACTTTTCCTGTACGTTGTTAATTAAATATTGAGCTATTTTTTCAATCGCATAATTTCCTCAATTATTTGGTAAAACAATACTTTCAACCCTTAAAAACGAAAACTCATATTCAATTCGATAGTAAAGACTTAATATAATACAAATACATCAATCAAACTACAACCAATCAATTATCGAATACAAACAAACATAAATAGAAAACTTAAATTTAACAAAAACAAAACGACAATGTTTCGATTTTGTCACCCAATGAAATTGTGTAATTTTACAGTTTTTCCGCTCAGTGAAAATTTCGAAAGAGGGAAAAAGGGCGGGAAAAGCGCACGCGACTACGAAAAAGAAACGGAAGCGGAAGGAAGGACAAACGGGCCGAGCGGGAAATTCGACGTCGTCTTCGCTCTAATTAAATCAAAAATTGTTTTTGATGAATTTAATTTTGTCCAATTTGAAGTGTTCAGTGTGTTAATTAATTCGCAGAACGGCGTTTGACGCCCGGAAAAACATTCCGTAAATCCAATCAGCGAGTGGAATTCGAAGATCATTTTCCGGAGAAAAATGAGGAAAAGTGAACTTAATCGAATTTCAAGAATTTTATTTGTGTGCTCATATGTGTTTTTACAGAAATATATTAATGAATAATTAATTAGGAAAAAAATTGCAAAAAGGTGTAAAATTATATTAAAAATGTATTCATTTGATTTCAAAACATATTTTTTCAATTTAAATTGATAACCGTTAAATAAAAATCACCTACTTGAAACTCGGCGAATCTGTCAAAATTCTCATTGCTTTGTAGTTGGATTAGAAAATTTTGCAAAATAATCTTGCTCAATTCAAAAACTGTGCTAAATCTTCTTTGAAAACATTGATACATATTTTTATTATCACTTTTTCACTTCATTTTTCTATACACATCACATTTGTTCTGCTTTACAATTTATAACTCATTTCACTTTTTTTTTATATTTCAGGTATATTACACACTAATTTATCATTCATTATTATTATATTGAATGTAATTGAGATAAAATTGAACTGTAAAATAACAAATTATTGATTTTGAAACAGAAGGAAAAAATAACCGACCACAAGTTCGAATAAAAATCGCTGACTGAAAAAATAAATGAAAACACGTGAATAGAATTTCGAATTATTTTGAATTTTGAAATGAATACAAAAATGATTATATAATCTGATATGATATTTTATTCGAAAAATGTGTTAATTAAACGTTTTTTTGATAATTTTTATTCAAATCTATGTGGAATAAGTAAGTTTACACCTGTTTGAATAAATGAGAAGGAAATCATACGCGAATTGAACTATTCGTTTATCCATCTTGTTCGAAATCGAAGAACAAATAATTCTATGTAGAAATTCGAAATATTCAAGATATTTGATTAAATTTAAAAAAAGATATAGAACACTCCGTCACGTACGAATCGAATTCCTATGAAAAGCTCATATGAAAAATCCTCGTATGCACGTCCGTAAAAATACGCACATATTAACCCCAATAAATCGAATATTTATGCGTCGGAATTCCGACATCCCAAAAAAAAATTCGGAAACGATTCGAATAAGTGAGAGATCGTTTTTGCTCGCGGAATTTTTCCGAATTTTCCGAAATCGGATTCGGAATTCGAAAGTTCCCGGATCGAGCATGAATTTTCCGGTTTTATCGCTGAGCGAAAATGGGCACTTGTCTGTTATCCTGTTGATTTGATATGAATTCTGATAAGTTATTATAAATCAATTATATAAAATGAAAAGTCGAGAAAAACGGTGAAACATGTTTGATGCATTTTTCAAAATTCTTTCAGTGTTTCATTTTCAGAAATTATAAAAATGCAAATTAATTTTATAAAAAACTATGGATCTAGTCAGATCATGTAATGACTGAATTTTATAAAAGGCACAAGTGACCTTTTTTTATTGATAGTGAGTTAAGTACTAAAAATGGTTCTATATATGATACAGAATTATCTGCACTTAAATCAATTTTGATGAAAAAAGGTCACTTGTGTCCTTTGTAAAATTCAATTTTCATATTAGAAAACTGACTTAAATTGAAATAACCTTTGAAAAAAATGAATTATTATTCGGTATCCGAGCATTTTTATTATTTAATTTTATTTATCTTTATTATTCAGGAAATATTTGTTTTTCATACTTACAACGTTATGAATTTTATAAATACTTTGATATTTTGAACAAATATTTATAAAAAAAATATGCTAATTGTTTTTTGCACTGAGTGACTCATATTCATGAATAGTATACATATGAAAGTAATCATCAATTTTAATGAAACTTTGTAGTATAAATATAAACATGAAATAGTTGAGGAGACAGATAACGCAATTTTGAAAAACATTCCTGAAAAATCAATTCAAAATTCAGCAAATTTGTATGGAAATCGCTGGCAGAGGTTTCCATACAATTCCTTACAAATTTTTTATATTTCAACTTAAGTTTGACTTAATCAACTAATTTAACGTTACTTAACTTAAGTTCTGAGTTAATTTCATGTATGTATACTTATACTTCATTTCCACGAGTATTCTTATGTTCACATTCATCAGATTTGAAAATTTTCAAACTCGCTTCCAAATCTTATCCAAAAACCTCATCGTACAATTAATTAATCAAACCCGTACAATCCGACAAATGGACACGTACCAAATATTTGAGAAGCGCGTTTTGAGTTTGATTCGCTCATATTTACCTTTGTGCGTGAGCCGATTGTATGTAAATATTTCCGTACCGCGCACGTGTACAGGGTTTACCGAAATAATGCGGCTTAGTAGACTTAATGCTGTTTCCACAATATTGTGCGATTTCGTGTTCGATACGATGCTGTAAATTTTGGTTGGATTAGTCGATGCAGTGGGCGTTTGAGGGTTGGGTTTTAAAATAAGGTTTTTGGAAGAGAAAAATGTTTTTGTGTAATAATTACAAGCTTATAGTATCGGTGGGAAGAAAAATATTTCGAATTTAAAAGAAATTATTATTATTGTATATGAGCTGTTTAGAGCTGATTGACGACTGAAAAGGCCAATCTTTTCTATATACCCTCATATTTTGGGGACAAAGGGGTATAAATGAACTTGGAACGTGTACCGAGATATATCATCAAATCACTCGACCTCTTTCTAATATAATACATGTAGGTACACGCAAAACCATTTTATTCTATTCTAAATCTTAGGAATTATGGATACTTTATAAATATTATGTATCTATAGGTATCGATAACATAAATGAATATTTGAATTGGTTTAATTAGAATTTATTAATCAATTTAATAAAAGTCTAATAATTTATCAAAATTAATATGAACATAGCTTCGCCGATCTGAATTAATCAATAAATAGATTAATTTATATGTATAAGCTTATTTTAAATCAATAGAAGTATACGACTTAATTTATCGGCATTTTTTTAATACAACGAGTGTATATTTCAAGTTCAATGAAACTTATTGTAATCTACTTAATAATGAAAAGTGCTTCACAATTAATTAAGCGTAATATGAATAAGCATTTTATGAAAGCTTGTTAAAATTTTGATTAATAATCTCTGAAAAGTAATTGAAGTAGGTATACATTTTCGATTGTATTTGAAAAGTGAAGATTCATGAAATCATGGAAAAATTAGTCGAAACTATTATAATATATTACAAATAGATAAGTAATATTTCATATTAATACTTTTTCATATTTAAAACAAAATTTGTCATGCAATTATTTTTTTCAATAACCATAAACTTCAACGCGGCTTAAACACATCAATATGAAAAAAAAACAACAATTCCCACAAAAAACCCAAAATGAAAACCATCATAATGAAAAAAAACACCAAACACTCCAACCGAAGCAAATTTCAATTACTCGCCACAATTTCCCGGTCGGCGTTCAAAGTGTCCGGTTCGGAGATTAAAACCGGCTTTTCCGGTTTTCAATTTTTCCCCATTTTCGAATTTTCGCGCGCTTTTCCATATCCGCGTGTAAACAATGCGAAGTGCCCTCGGAGCAAATTGGCATTCGCGTGTTGACAGAACCTTTTCACGAAACTTGCCGCACTCGATCCTAATCGAATCGCTCATGGTTACCCTACACGCACTTTGTGGTTATGTCGTATGTGATGGATGAAAAGGCCAAGGGGTACAAGTGACTTCGAAAAAAGCAAGCTCAAAGTTTACCATGTACTTACATGTATTAAGAGGAGGTCGAGTGATTTGATGATGTATTTCGGTACACGTTCCAAGTTCGTTTATATCCTTTTATCACCAAATATATTGAGCGTATATAGAAGCAATCCCTGTATATAACTCAATTTCGATGAAAAATACCACTTGTGCCGAGAAGTTTTATATTAAATACATCGATTTTAAACTATCTCTTAAATAAAAAGTTCAGTTCAACTAAAGTTTGATAAGAAATCTTACACTTAGTTAAAAGTTTCAAAATGAAAAAAACTTATTTAATTAATCATGATAATACTTCGTCAAGGAAAATAAAATATTCTAGTAATACATAGGAACATAATATAATTCACTATTTTTTATCATCCTTGATAACTTTGTTAAATAGAGGCACTTAATAAACTAAATGATTCATATCTTACAGAATAAAAATGTTCCGAAAAAAATACCATATAAATCATTCAACTAAACGAGACTGTATTACGTCTGAAAATATGTATTTCCCTAAAATTGAAACATATTTTATTTACTAAAATTGAATTATATACAAGTATCGCTTCTATGTAAGCTCATAAATTTGGTGGTAAAAGGATACAAACGAACTTGAAACGTGTACCAAGTTATATCATCAAATCACTCGACCTTCTCCCAATACATGTAGATACATGATCAACTTTAACCACACTTTTCTCGAAATCACCACAAAGTCACTTGTACCCTTGGCCTTTTTAGTAGTCAAATAATGTACATTTTTATTGTTTTTTACCGGTTTAATTAAACAACCTTCTATATGCATGGAATAGATTGATCCAATTTACTTTACACTAGTAGTGCTACAGTTCGGAATTTATCAAATATGTATAATAAATAAAATTATTCGGTATTTTATAAAACTTCGCATTGCCATCTATGTGTGAAATAAAAAAAATATCCCACATTTGGATTTTACCCCTTATATACGTTAAACGGTGCAGTTTCGTAATAATGATGGTAGCTCGGAGCATAAGGCAGCGGGCCAATAAAGTGAACGTGCCGGGTTCGAGGCACAGCTGAAAATTTCGAGCATCGTTAGCGTATTTATAATATAGATATAATTAAAAAAAATCATTAACAATTCGTACAATATTCGCACTTTTTCTACATACGAATAGCATCATTCCACTATAAATAATTTCTCACTGGACACAAAATATTACTACATATTATTAAATAAGATTTTAACTCGAACCTAAAAAGTTCACTTTCTAAAATATCCCAGATTAGTTACTGTGACCTGAGTGAGAGAACATGTGGCTTTTATGCCGAAAAATATTGTGGCTTCCAGGATCCCGAGAAAAATTTATAATGGCATCAAAAAGGTCAGGACCCCGAGGATGCCTGGCAAGAAAACCGTATACGTGATGATGCACGTAATAAAGGTAAAAATATGCCGTTTACGTGTTACGCGCCTTTTTTACGCGCTTTCGCCTCCTACTTTATTCATATGACTACGGGAAAGGGTGACTTGATTTTTATGCAGTTCTGCTTTAACTAAATAAAAAAAAATATTGTTTAGTATCAAAAAATATAGTCTGGGTGTTAATATTTTAGGTGAGGGTCTTCTGAAAGTGCTCGGTGAATTCGGTAGGTTAGTTAAGATATTCTTATATTTTAGTGATTTGAAATTTTTGTGATTTTCAAGTGATTTATATAAACTTTATAATACATAGTTTTTTCATAATTTATGATGAAGATGATTACTAAAATTGTATTTCATCGTAACTTCTTGCTGAATTGATCGTAATTCGATTCGAACGATTGTATTGCTGATAGAGTTTTGCTAATGAATCAAAATTTATGTGTTACGTTTTCATTCAAATAACAGATGTCAGTAGATTTTTTTTATGATAGTATGTCGAAGATTTTTTTTATCTATAATTTTTTTATATTATATATAGAGGGCTTTTTTTATTATTTCTTTCAATATGATATTTTTTATTTGCATATATGATATAAGAAATGTTTAGCCACACAAGAATAATCAAAAACTGGATTAGTTACTATAAAAAGTCTTTCATGAACTATGTCACGTATTTGAAATAAATTATAAAATAATATTTAATAATTAATTTTTATATGTGGGTCTTAAATATAAAGGCTCACATACATAAGTGTGGAAAAATTTAATGAAAACATTAACAAAGAAATATTCCAAATTTTCCGCTAAAATTTAAGGATTTGTTTCGTATTTTTATAATCTCAGCGAAAACACCGTTTATCTTCCGTTAAAAAATATGAATGAATTTCTCGCTACGGAATTTATTTTTCGCAAAAGTTTTTCGCTCAAAAGATCATCCGATTAACACGACACAATCTACCTTAAGTATTACACGTGTATCGAAGTCCTTCGCACATCGAAAAAAAATATTAATCTATACAAAAAATTATCATACATGACGATCGAAAAGGCCAAGGGGTACAAGTGACATATTTACCGAAATTTAGAAATCGCTCCTATGCACGCTCATTTATTTGGTGGCAAAAGGATATAAACGAATTCGGAATGTGTACCTCGATATATCATCAAATCACTCGACTTCCTCCTAATACGTGTAAGTACAACTTTCACGAAATCACTGCAAAGTCACTTGTACCCCTCGGTCTTTTCAGTCGACATATGTAGATCTGAAAATTTTCAAATCGTTCTGATGATAATTCCGAGACATTGAGTTTTCTCGAGAAAAAAATAATTTCATTCTCGGAAAAATGAAAAAATAAAATAAAATTATTACGATGATAATAATAAAGAGAAGCTTCATCAAGGGTACCGTAAACGTATTTTCGCGTATCTATTTACGTTGACGTGGAAGTTTCGCGTTTCAATATGTACGTACAATTTTTTTACGTTTCCTCTGCGGAGTGAGTGCGATTTTGCGTTGATTAAAGTCACTCTTTTTTTTCCAGGTATCTTTTTTTTCCAGGTGTATTTTTTCCAGGTGTCTTTTTTTCGCTGTGAAATTTCTTTTGTTGTGATTAATAGTGACGTTTTGTACTCGGACGAATTTCGAGTTAACGATGCTTTTGATATTTTATCATTTTTCGCGCAATGTGCTCTTTTAGTGTAATGTGTTTTTTTTCTCGTTTGAAATGTTTGTGTGAGATTAATTTAAGAATGAAAAGTATGAAGGGTGCAATTGACTTTTTAATCGATATTGTTTTAAGTTTTTTATTCGATTTCGAAAAAGTCATTTGTACCTTTCGTGTTATTCTGTCGTCAATTATTGGAGTTTTGTTTGAACGATGTTTTATGAATAAATATTCTCGTGTGTAATAAGTCGTTTCTGGATAATATTTATTGAGGAAATATTTTTTGGGAGGTAAATATCCGGGATTTCTTTTTTAGGAGGTGTTTGTTCTGAAATTGTAATGTGTTCGACGTATTATTGAATTGTATTGTAATATTTTTATTTTTATCATTTGATTTTAATCGATATTAAATAAAAAAAAATTCAAGCTACTTGTAAAAAAACTACACACGAAGATTAGTTGTGAATCGTTTGTGGAAACCAAAATGTACTATAAACTATAAATTGAAAAGAATACAAAAAAATCGATTGTAGTAAATCTTATGTACAATATATAAACAAGAACGTACAACATTACTAATAAAATATAAAATTTCAACTAATCTGAACTAATTGATTTGTGAGAATTTGGAACATGATTATCATTTTTTCTAGAATATCGGAATTCGACCATCAGTTTATCAAAAATATCAGAATCAAACAATCGTTTTTGTTTAATATTAGAATTCTTCAACATTTTTCAATACTGAAATTTTTCAATCTGTTTCGGAAAATATATACATAAATTCTACTACCGTTTTTAATATTAGAAATGACCGGTTATGGAAAATATTAATACTAATACAACCTATTTTTTTACAATATCCAAACTGGGAAATTAATTTCATTAAAACCAATTTTTTTCAAAAACCCTTCAACGAAACAAAAACTATTTTTTTTCAAAAAAAAAAAAAATCACCGAAAGAACTTTCTCGAGTGTCGTGCTCGGAGCACTCGGGACGCTTTTCCACGCAGCCGGTTTATGCGGAAAAAAGCCTCGGTTTATGTTTCGGGTGTAGCACCGACCTACGAATGCCGTGGCGTGGTCGTTTCGAGTATGACAATACGTCGTCCCAAATTAGGAGACGAGGTCGTCGTTGTGGCTCCGAAGACTTCGACCCTCGTGCCGCCCTTGACCTTTTGTAAAGGGCGGGCTTTTTGAATTTTTCAGTGTCTTTTGGTTTGTTTGTCTGATTTTAGGTGGGTTTTGAATGAGGATTTTTTCGGGTCTTGGCTGGATTTGAATTTGGAAGTTTTTAGTCTGTGTGATTTTAAATGATTGGTCGTTTGCTGTCAGTGTGGTTGCGAATAGTCAGATGTTTTCGTTCGATGTAGCTATAAATAGTCGGATATTTGCAGTCGATGCAAGTGCGAATAGTCGAATATTTGCAGTCAATGTTGCTGCGAATAGTGAGACATTTTCATTCGATGTAATTTCAAATATTCTGATATTTGTATTCAATGCAACTGGAAATAGTCGGATATTTGCAATCAATCTGACTGCGAATAGTGAGACATTTTCATTCGATGTAACTTCAAATAGTCGAATATTTATATTCAAAGCAACTGCGAATAGTCGGATATTTGAAATCAATAGATATAACTGAAAATAGTCGAATATTTCTGTTAATATATTCTCAAATAGTCATTTTTTTCTATGCGACTGAAAATGGATATGTGCAATCATAGTGACTACAAATAGTCGATTATTTGTAGTTAATACGAATGTAAATAGTCGGATAATTTCTGTCGTTGTGACTAAAAATAGTCAGGTATTTGCAATCATGCAACTGTGAATAATCTGCTATTAGTTACGGTTAATAAAATTGTCAATGTGTCGTTTCAATATTGAAAGTGTGCATAGATAAAAAAATTCTTCAATACATGCTCCTGAAGATAAGCGTTTCAATATTCGATCGAATTTATCATCTTACCACTATATTGAAAAAAATATTGATGACATTATTGATCAAGCTAAGAGCACACTACAGATTTTATTTATGGTTTGGTTTATAAAGTTTTCATATCTGCAGAATTTTATTCTTAAATAACAATTTAAGAGAATTTTCAATTTCAAAACAATTTGTTTAAATTTTCAGAACAGGATTAGAAAGGTTTATCCATTTCTACAATATTGCAGACGAAGAAAAAACTCATGCCCTTATTTTGTAAATTAAAAAAAAAGCATATTAAACTTCTCCGAATATATTTAGATCGAAAAAAGCTTAAAGCAAACCCTTCGCATACACTTCCAAGGGAACACAAAAACGATTTCGAGCAAAAAATCGATTGAATCCGGGGCAAGTTTGAAAAAATCCCCAGACGATCTTTTACTTTTTGTTTTATTTTATTTTTTCCCTTGGACAGAAGCCTTTTATCGAACGCATTCGATACGTAAGTGGACGACCAGAAAAATGGTTTTTCAACGACACGAACAAGTCGAGAATTGTGGCGATAAAAACTGAAAGAGGTCAACGATTCGTTTCTGTTCTGAAAGTGTTTAAAATTACGTTAAATATAAAAATATATGTGTATAAAAGTTCACAATTAGAAGTCGATGAATTTGAGCAACATTGGGTTACATCTATTAGAATATTTTGAGAAATTGTCAAAGGAATGAAGGCAACAATAATATAGCCTTACGTTGAACGAAAATATACATATATGAAAATTTTCATGTAAGACGTGATTTTTTAGTGTAGCTAACAAATACAGTAAAATTTGACCTGCGATATGAATATTTAATTGATATTGAACTGAAATATCAAACTGAAAGTCGCTTTTCCTTTTTCCACAACTATTTCATGTCAACACATACACTACATATCTACAAAATTTCATTGAAATCGGAGAGAAACACTTTGAGTACTCTCCTTGTTAGTGAGACTTTCCAAGGTTATTGTTAGTACATCAAAGGTTGTTGCTTTATTACATTTTACAATATACTTTAACAATCTAAGGATTTTCCTACTCGACATTTCCCTTAACCCAGCTGTAGTAATATGCACGAATTACATACGCAATGTAATTAAAACAATTCACAATCGACTCAAAGTCCATAGTCTTGAGCAATGCCAAGTTACATCATATGACGACTGAAAAGGCCAAGAATACAAGTGACATTTTTGCCGAATATAGTCACATATAGGAATCGCTCCTAAGTATTCTCATTTATTTGTTGGCAAAAGAATATAAATAAACTCAGAACGTGTACCTCAATATATCATCAAATCACTCGACCTTCTCTTAATACATGTAGGTACTTGATCAACTTTGAGCGTGCTGTTCTTGAAATGACCACAAAGTCACTTGTACCCCTTGGCCTTTTCAGTCATCGTATAATATAAAATATATACAATGAAAAAAAGAGATCGAATACAGAATTTAAACAGTCATATTCAAGGAAATCCTCGCTTCGAATAATCGAAGTAAATCGACGTTCGCGTTCGCGTTTATCCTGCGGAGTTTCATTTTCGAAAATTTCTTTACAAAGTTATCCCAGTTTATCCCAGTGCCCCTAAATCATCCTGCCCGGACTTTGGGGGCAGGTGGCTTTGAATAGCAATGAACCACAGTTTGGGAAGCTCTCGTAATCCGCATGTTGGCGACTGTCTGATCGATAAATAACCAAAAACGTTGTTGTGAAATTCGATAAATTGTATAATTTTACCAACTATTGTGACTTGGATTTGTCAGAGACTCTATATACTTTAATTTGATTATGATTTGTTATAAATTATTCACAATAAATATAAAAGATATGTAGAATATTTGACAAGACGTGTTGAATTACGTCTTGTTTGTAGATCGTGGTAGATATGTTTGAAACCCAATCCCTTAAACATCAAAAGTTCAAAAATCTCGTTAATTGAATATGTGTAATGTGATTTTGAAGATGTATGTAATATTTTAGAAAGATTTGTTTTATTTTTTATTCAAATAATATCGTCATTCATGTCGACATTCTTTTGATTGGTTTGAAAATTTCTTTCTTTTGTTAAATTATCTGATAATAGCTTTTCGGATAAAAATATCTTAAAATCATTGACAAGTTGAAAAGAAAATAAAGCTGATAATATTCTGATTAATGTTTCAGACGAATCTATAATTAAAATTTCGAAGAATCATCTTTTTTTCATCTCGATTAGAATTTGTTTGAAATATTCTAAGAAAGCATTTTCATAAACCGAAATTACTTAAACTTATTCTTCAAAAGAAGCATTTCATAGAATCACATATTGAAAAATTTAATCTTTGTTTCAAAAACTAATATAACATTGTAGTTATAAACGTTTATTCAAATAAATACTTTTATTTTTTATATCTAAGTATCCAAAATGAAACAATATGAAATGAAAACTCCATTCCAAACGATTCATTTTCATCTGACTTTTCAATCGATAATCATCTTTCGAAATTCAACGCGACTCTGAAAATAGACCGAAAAAATCGTATTTTAAGGGTTGGAACACGAAAACTTCTTATATTTATATTAGTAATATATAATATGTACGTATATACTTGTGTGGGTCCTTTTATCCGCACAAGGAATTCGAAACGTTCGGAATTGCCCGAAGGCGTACGAATGTCAAACGTCTTTGTAGTCCTTTTGCTTTTGCATATATTTAGCACAGCAAATGTAAATGTAATATATGAATATAATATGAGTATTTCGTATATTATTTCAATTTCGAAACGTGTACGTTTGAGATGTTTCGTTAGAATTGAAGCTAATGCTTATTATTTGAAGCTGGAAATGGTAAAATTTGATAAGGATTTGTTGGGTTGAATATTAGATTCATCAGTTAGATATTTCCTAATATTACTTTATATTTAACTGCTCGAAATTGATTATAAGTGATGAATATTTAAATTAAATGATTGATATTCTTCAATTTGTCAGTTTATTGATTTATTATAGAATCAATAATTTTTCAATTCAACAATAACTAATCTTCAAACTCATGTACTCTTTCGATATAATCATTTGAAAAGCAGTTTTTGTGTTTTCTAGAAAAATACTTGATATTCAAGATTTAAAAAAAAAAATTAACCCACAATCAGATTATATTTATACGATATTTTGGAAATTTAAAGTTTCATTCGAAAAAGAAAACATCTGCATATCCCAAACGACTTTATTATACAAATTGTGCTAACTTCGAAACACTTTTCATGTTACGAAATCGTTCCCTAGAGGACAATATATGAATATCTCCCATTACGATAGTGGCGTAAGTCGTTCTTAAGCTATACTTATGAATAACAATTAAGAACTCGTACTTATATAGATATAAATAGCTATTTCATTACGCCATTAAGTCATTAAGGGAGTAAATATTAAGATAAAACCAGACGAAAGAAAGATTTTGTATATGTATGTATATTTATATATAAAATACAATTGTTTAAGAAATAAGTATCAGCAATTAAATATATTTCAGCATAAACGATTGGTCCTTTATATCGTTATTTTATTGTGCTTCGAAAACAATACGAAAGCCATTATGAACGCGGTTCGCATTCAAATATCTCCGGATGCGAACAGATACTGGATAATTGTTTTCCCCTTCGGAAAATCTCCGTTTTTTCCATCTGCTTCGTATTTCCTTTTTTTTGCACCCTTTTCTTTCATTTTATTATTGTTTTATATTCGATAGGGCTCTAGCCCTTCGCATTGTTCCGATGTTCGCTCAATAAACACGTCTTGTACATGAACCACTCTCGAAGATTGAATCTCATTCAAACGTCAATTATTTGTACACAAATACATTTTTTTGTGTATTTAATTAAACCAGAATCAATTTCCATTAATATTATATAATTATAATATAATTTGATCGAGTTTTGATCTGGAAAATCGATAGATTAATCATATTTTAGTCTATTGTACAATGAATCATTTACCCAATTTATATTTTGAAAACTGTCAGATGTGAAAAAGGCTTCGTTATATTATATAAACGAATATCACATGACAATAACGAGCATAATGTTTTTACCAAAAGTTTTTGGCAGGCGTATAAATCTTCTGGTATTCGCTTTAATAAATGTACACGCATTTTTCATTAAGACGTCAAGTTGATATACAATTTTTGTTAGTAACCTTATGAACTCATCAACGCATACTGAAAAAAATATTCAATATTATAGATAAAATTATTATTTTTTTACTCACTGTTGAAGATCTGTTCGATTTTTATGCCCGTGAAGTAAAAAATTAATAAGGATTAGTGAAATCGAGCTCTAATTCATATTTAAACAAAAGGCACTGCTCATTTCCCAGATTATTACTTTTCCCTGGAAAATTTTCTTTGTTCGAACAGAAAAAAGAAAGAATTATCATTGTGATAGCGAATTTAGTTCTTTTTGTTCGTATTAAAACTTCAAGGCTAAGCATTAATGACTTTTCGTCGAAATTTTCCAGATAAAAACCGATTCTGAAGAATGTAATTTAAATTTCAAATATAGAAGGCAACGATGTGTATTTAAACACAGTTTAAAATCGATTCGAAAGCCTTATTTGAATTTAACAATATACTATTACGCTATATTTCATTTTATGAATTTGTTTTGTTTAAATGAAAATATATTGTAATCAAAATACGAATGAAGATTCAAATTTTAAAAATAACAAACGTTAAAATAATATTTAGATATATTAAAATAATAAAGAAACATTTTCTGTTTAGTTTTGTTTATTGTCAATTTAGTATGGGTTACAGTTTTTATGCAGAATATTTGAGGCAGATCTGGACTATTGTTTTTGAATTGGGATATGATTTGGCATAGTTAAATGGTTTCGAATAAAACTCAATGATTATGAGAGCTATGATCGTTAGAATCATACTGAGGTTGATAGTAGGATTCAGAATAAGAATCGTATGATGGAAGAGGAGCGTTGCAAGATTTAGTAGCTGAGCCGCAGGAAGATTTTGAAGCAGCACAACATGGTTCAGGTTCAGGAGCACAGCGTGGTTGTGGAGCATTGCAAGATTTAGGTGCAGAGTTGCAGGAAGGTTTTGGAGCAGCACAGCATGGTTCAGGTTTAGAGATACGGCATGGAGGTGGTGGTGGTGGTGGAGCACAGCATGATTTAGGTGCAGAGTTGCAAGATGATTTTGGAGCAGCGCAGCATGGTTCAGGTTCAGGGGCACGGCATGGAGCTGGTTTTGGAGCGCTGCAAGATTTAGGCGCAGAATTGCAGGATGATTTTGGGGCAGCACAGCATGGTTCAGGTTCAGGATTGCATGAAGGTTTTGGGGCAGCACAGCATGGTTCAGGTTCAGGGGCACGGCATGGAGCTGGTTTTGGAGCACTGCAGGATTTAGGTGCAGAGTTGCAGGAAGACTTCGGAGCAGAACAGCACGATTTAGGTTCAGGAGCGCTGCAAGATTTAGGTGCAGAGTTGCAGGAAGACTTCGGGGCTGAACAACATGATTTAGGTTCAGCAGCGCTGCAAGAACGTGGTGGTGGTGGTGGTGGTGGAGCGTTGCATGAATTACAAGATGACGATGAAGAATGTTGCTGATGAGATTCTTCGTAGTAGACTTCAGGCTCTGGTTCGTAAGAATAGTGTTGAGCAGGAGCGTCGTATTCATAAGCGGCATATTCTTCGGGTACTTCTTGTCTTTCTCCACATGGTGAGCATTGAACGAGTAATCCCTAAATACGAAAAACATGGATTATATTGTTATTCGAATAATTCATAAAAAAAAATGAAAATTATACCTGAATAGCCACTAAGGCAACGATTGCACAAGTTGCTTTCGATGAGAAGACCATCTTGTTGAAGTAGTTTAGACGACTTCAGAAGACTGAATGATTTTTTGCTACTTTGTATCGGCTTATATACAATTTTTTAAGTGTTGTACGTGCCGAATCTTAGGAAGCATATCATATTCTATCAGTTATTTGGGACATAAAAATCACGTAAACATGTTTATCATAATTTTAAGCATAATAAGCAATACGTGTTGCAATAATTGGAACATACGGAATTTGCATTATTGAATTGATTACAGTGCATAAACTTCGTGACTAATCATTTTTTGACATAAATGTCAAACACGTATTATTCATGCATAAAAATGCAATCTATGCACTTTCATAAAAAATACAAGTTCAATTAAATCAATAAATTTTTCCAATTAAATTTTGAAAAAAAATGGATCAATTAGGGTATGGGCTTAATATGAAGTGCAGTTGACACCAATATTTTAGAATTTAATGATTTCGAATAAAGAATATACCTTTCACACAAGCTAAGGGATGCAAGAGACAAACTTAACTAGTTGGAATTGAGTTTCTCACACAGTCCATACAATATATGCCCTTTAGGAAAGGAAATTCATTCATTGTATTCATGATTAAGAACACAACGAGTATAAATTATATGTATTGGAATAACTTTGTTTATAGATTTCGGGGAAAATTCAAATCCAAAAAAAGCGATCATGGCCGAAATTGGCCATAAGTCGGTCCCAATTCGTTTACATCTTTATGCATATCACACGCGGCATAACGAGCCGAACGTTTAACGGTCCGATTTCGAATTCGAACCGCGCATAGCCGTTAGAAAACGGCGGGTAATTCGATTTTGCGGACCTGAGTAGACACACTTTGGCGTTTCGGTCACGATTTCGATCGCGGCATAATGCACCCCTGGAATAGACGTAAACGCGCAATTGTCACTAAAAACTCAGGGGTGTATCGATAGATGGTGATTCTATAGACAGATTGTATGTTGGATATCATATTTCGATCCGAGCTTACAGATTTGTTGTGTTTACTACTGGGAATACTTTTGTATCATTACAATACTCAATGATGCGCATAATGCACCCCTGGAACGGACGTAAACGCGCAATTGTCAGTAAAAACGCAGGGGTGTATCGATAGATGCTAACTCAATAGACATATTGAATGTTGTATGTCGTATTTCGATCAATTTTCTCAGATTCACATCTGGGAAGGTTTCTGTATCATTATGATAACGAATTGCAACAAATACACGTTAAGAACAAACGAGCTGTATGTTCTCATATGTCGTTTATTATACTTTGATCCAAGTTTACAGAGTTGTTGTGTTTACTACTGGGAATACTTTTGTATTATTACAAAATTCAATGATGCGCATAATGCACTCCTGGAATGGATGTAAACATGCAATTGTCAGTAAAAACGCAGGGGTGTATCGATAGATGGTAACTCAATAGACAGATTGCATGTTGGATGTCGTATTTCGATAAATTTTCTCAGATTCACATCTGGGAAGGTTTCTATATCATATTTATAATCAATCGCAACAAATGCATCCCAGGAACTGAGAGGCTCTATATTTTCATAAGTCGTCTGTTATATCTAAATCATAGTTTACAGATTTGTTGAATGTAGGTACATCTGAGACGATTATTGTGTTATTACAAAAATCGATCTTTTTTTAATGCATCCCTGGAAAGGTTTTAAAAGGCATATTAGGAATCCTATCAGAAACTCACACAATAATTGTGTTTATATGTTTATTGTTATTTGTATGTATTGTTTTATTTTATTAGTGTCATTTTCGTGTGCTAATCAACAAAATTTACGAAACTTCTAATAAATACGTATTGTTTTTGAATCATAGATATGAATGTTTTGCGTGCCGTGAGCAAAATTGATATGACACAGAAATTTCGATGAAATTGCTGATTTCAAAACAACATTTTTTTCACGAATTGGCATTTTTAATTGGAACATATGTACGTGACAATTTTCGATTATTCATTTAAAAATTGTGTATAAATTGAGCTGCAAAAGCCATTCGAATCATTCAGTTTCTGAACTCGCTTCGAGTAAAGAACAAGCAATAGCTAAACAGTAAAGAAGAAGAAAACCGAAGAAAAATGAAAGCAGTACTTTTCGTTTTCATGGCTATGTTCGCCTTGAGCTATGCGGTAAGTAATTATTTTATTTTATTTGTTAAATTAATGATTCAATTGATTGATTTGTAAATTTTATTCAAAATTTACAGGCAACAAGCGTCCTTAGGGGTTCTTGTGCTGAAAAAGACCAATGCGACTCTTCACCTCAATGTGGCAAGCCGATTTCTGACTCCTGCAATGATCAAGCAAACTATCAAGGAGACTATCAAGAAAACCATCAAGAAGACTGTCAAGGAGACTATCAACCAAACTATCAACCAAGCTGTCAAGAAAGTGGACGCAATTGGGAAGAAAACCATGCCAGGTGCAAAAGATCAGCAAACTACGACGACTCCTCGATGGGATCAGACTATTTTGGGCTACCTGAAGTCAACCTTGGTTATTACAACGACAGAAGTTACGGCAACCAAGGTTCTTGTGATGGAAGAGACACCAACGTTTTCCAACTTGCTCACAACCTTTTGAATAAGGTAAAGTTCGACGTCAAGAAGTTGCTCACAAAGTTGGCTATTCATCACGAAAAACCATGTTGCCCTATTCGTCAACCATGTAACAATCATTAAATGAATGCAATAAATAAATTTCGATGATGCATTAAAAATGTTTTTTCATAAAATTACCCTTTTTTCTATATATATATTAAACCTCCGCTTTTCAGTTCATGGTCTATTTTTTTTTATTATGAGTGGTTAGACTTAAGACCAATTTGTATTAACCATAAATGACACAACTCGAATAAGGTCAGAGATGAAAGAAACTACTCGTAAGTCACTTCATGAAGAAGAAGCCACAGTTGCCGATATATGTCGCCCAAATCGCTGTCTAAACAGATTAACAATCCGAGCATCACCAATAACCCAGATTTTAATCTTATTTAATTAAACAAATACATAAAACATACAAAATTTAATAAACACTCTCACATTACTCAATTTTAATCACACAACATTCCCTAGACTCAACACATTTAATTTCGAAATTAAACTCCATTTGCGTTAAAGACCAGACCGACACCTAATATAATATTCTCGAATCGAGAATAAAACTCAGTTTTGAGGGTAGGTATTTAGGGGATGAACAAACATTTTCCCGCGCAAAGCCCCCCATTGTGCGGCCCGCTCGCAGTGTTGCCACCCACACACGTTCGTTCCTAGCTTTAGCGTTGGCACTCCTGGAGCGCGCGTTTCGTTTGGCCATTGTGTCGCGAAAGCTCGACCATGCCGCGAGTGCTCGGCAAACATGGAACACGAACCGAGCGTGTTTGCTTTTGATTCTAAAATGCTATACTGCGCAAGGGAAAACTATCGATAAGTCGGACGTTTTAAAATTGCGTTCGGTTTTGTGTTTTTATAAAGCTGTATAAATGCGAACATTTTATTTTTTTGTAGAAATGCAATAAAATATATTTGTTTTGGAAACTATTTATTAACGTGTGCTCATCGAAAGTATTGTATTTTTTCATAATCCGTAGGTACATATATTTATGCGTATGAATGATGATTTTATGGCCATAACTATCAAGTGGTTGTGTGTATAAAATACCACGAAACACATTAATTATAGCAGATATTTGTACGAATAATTATAAATGGACTGTCACAGTATTATAGCGTAACCTCAGACACAAATAAAGATTGATGCACAGATTAGTGCTATTATTATATTATACCTACTAGCGATCTACCCGTTGAATATTTCAACGCAGTTTTAGAGCGTTACATGGACACACAGATTCATAGATACAAATACACACAGCAGTCACACACACAGATTAACGCTATTATATAGTTAGATGTTCCAGTATTTCAATTAAAGAATTTAGTGAAGTATTAACGTTTTTTCATTTGTAGAATTTGACAGTTCTTATTTATCACTAACTTATTGGTTACATATGATTAAAAGATCGGACCTAGATGTTATTTATTTTCGTTGAAATTGTATAAATATACAGTAATCTTGACTTGAATTAAATAAAGCCTATCTCTAAATAATAACCGCTTTTTTCTCAGAAAAAAATTATACTTTTTATATGCTTGAATTCACATTTGTATATGAAAAAATTGCTAAATCATTATATTGGAAACTTTTGACAAATAAAATATTTACCTCGTTAAAACTTATTTATATAAAATGTCACTTTTTTATTCAATATAAAATATCCAGTTATTGAAACGATTCAATAACGAGTTAACACGAACTTCAACCGTACTTCAGTCCAATTACGGATTCGAACATCAATATTTGCACCAAAGATACATAAAGTGAAAAAATAACCTATACAAATCAATACTTGATACAGCTTTCTACACATTCTATAACTTTCTTATCACCCAAAAAATTGAATTAAGACTACAATAATTAATTTTTTGGGTAGTTCTTATTTCATAAATCTTATTCAAATCTGTTAATAATTCGATTAAATATTTAAATAATAAAAAATACTGTTTGGTCGGGACTCATGTAGTATCGGAATGGATATTGATCTGAATTGAGCGGAATCAGGACAATGTCGTGCATAAAATAGGAAAGCACCAAAATTTACATTCAACGAAAAGATTGCATATTCTTGTATCTATTCAAAAATGAATACAAACGAATCGAATTCATTTGGATTCACGTCGAAATTTAGATCGAAATTATTTTCGAAGTCGTATCGCGCATGCACAAGCAGCCGGATACGGAACGAAGGCTTTCAATTTAATTACTTATTCGAAACGAGAGATTTTTCACATCGGAATAAAGGCCGATTCATACATTTCAATGAGATTTTCCAATGTGCACGAAAATGTTAAATTCGACGACGACGCCATTTGCCCGAGAGTCAAATTGATAAATGAGGCTTCGTTAGAGTCGGGTTTTTGATATTTTTGAATTTCATCTGAAGTTTATTTCGAAGTATTGTGAAGTGTGTGTATTGTGTATTGCAGTGGAATAATGTTTTGTTCAACATTGAATTCAAATTTTTGGTAGAAATCTATTGGTAGTTAATTAGGTTAAAGATCTGGTCAAGTTAGGAATTTTATTTTCAAGCATACTTTTTATAAGTGAAGAACACGAAGATCTTACGTCAAGTTGAAAAATAATTTGTTCTAGGTTGATATTTTAGTCATTATTCTTATCTGTATTCATTAAATTATAATTACAAGAATGATTTGTAAATATTCATATTATGCATAAATACTTACCTATTCAGTTTAATCTAATTTTCATTGAAATTTCAACATTCCAATTAAAACAAAATAATATCTTTTCAATATTGAAAATTTTATAATATATCAATGTATTTGAGGGTTCATGTTGTTTCAATCTGTTTGTAAGCATCGTTAGGGAGTAGAAAATTGTATTATTAGTTTTGAAATGAAGCAAATTGATTTCATAACGAGTTCCGATGGATTTGTTCGATTTTCATAAGAATTTATGAAATCAAATTTCAAACTCATTTTTGAAATATCTTCGTTCGGATTCCGCTAGTAAAAAAATATTCTCTATCGATGAAAATTCCAATTATTTAAAACATTCAGAAAATCGCTCTATAAGATTTATTTTTATCCATCAAATAATAAATTTATATGTAGAAGAATATTTAATACTACATTTTTCTAAAAATGAATATCGTTTTATACTAGGAAAAACTTATATTTAGTGAAATAATACAAAACGAATTCGAGAGTTGAAATTGCATCAATTTTTACAGCAATTTTCATGCATATTTCGCTCACAGACGGTCAACCCACTAATGGAAAATCTATAAGCTTATATGAATATTATATTTATATGTATTTTCAGCAGCTTCCTCAACTAGAAAGCTTTTTCTCATTTCATATGGAGTACGTTTTGAGG
Source organism: Cheumatopsyche charites (assembly GCA_024721215.1). Taxonomy (NCBI): domain Eukaryota; kingdom Metazoa; phylum Arthropoda; class Insecta; order Trichoptera; family Hydropsychidae; genus Cheumatopsyche; species Cheumatopsyche charites. The sequence continues at coordinate 2,347,750 of CM045579.1, forward strand.
CTTTCCTCGAGCTTTTGTCTCACGGTGGATGACCGAAGAGTCACTTGAGCGAAAGACAAAAGCTCGCAAATCGAACGACGAAAAAAATTCAGGAATCTGAAAAGAACAATGTGCTGAATATGAAAAAATAAATAAAATCCCAAATACAAAAAAATCACTTTATTCATTTTTTTCCTCAGAAACAATTTTTTAAATATAAAACATGAATAATGTTTGTATTTATATGTATTTATAATATGTACAAGTACTAAATCGTTTCATTCGGTTATTTATACAATGTTTAAATTATGATATACGAGATAAAACACTCTTCATATACAATACGATAGAACCCCGATTATCCGAATCGTTCGAAATTTAATAAAAAACACCAATTTGCTTATGTTAACTTTAATGAATCTATTGTTAGTTAATCACTGTTTACGAATTTCATAAACAATGAGTTCAAAAATTAAACGTTTATGATAATATTTAGAAATTTTTCATAATGTAAATGTGGCCATTAAGTAACTAAACTTTTTTAATCTTAACGAGTCAACACACGTATTATGTTTGGTAAAATTCAAAAAAATATATTGAAGTTATTAATGTAAAAATGATACTTAATTCAATTATGAATATCATTTAATTATATTTTTTCAATAATCTGGACTATCTTCATTTCCAATTAGTCCAAATAATCGAGGTTCTACAATATATTTCGATCATACGCGTATCAAGGGCGAACTCGCAACGAACGAGACTTGGTCTTGAAAACTTTTCGTTCCCGACTCGTTGCCTTCGAAATATAATTTATTTAGTTTAATTTGATTTAATATAAATATATGTCCAGAAGTTCTCAACTGGGTGCGTCTCTGGCGACCAGGACCATGGCGAAGGCTGCTACTAGTAGTAAGACGAAGGACCGCGGACCCTCGTTGCTGGAGCCCTGCTGCAGTTCAGCCAGACTCTCTGTGAATTGAGAAAAAAAGAGTTAAAATGTTGATGTGAATGGCAAAATGTTTAAATGAGGGAGTATTGTTATATTATATGCACTAGAATCATTCTGGTAAAACATTCATAGAGATATATTAAAAATATATATTCAAGGAGAGATGGCCATAGAAAAGAGATGACCAACGTCTATATTTCCGGAAGCTCTTTTGCTTTTGAAAAAAACTATAGCCAACTCTCTTAGAATTAATCTATAATAAAGGATCGATTAAAATTGATTAATCAAGATTTTAATTTTTTATATCAATTTTCAATATTAAATGATATTTGTGTAAAAATGCATAGATCGTGATTTAAATATTATACGTGCCTGGTATTGACACAAAAAAATTGATTAGTCTCGCTGTTTATAATTTGTCATCAATTTTACATTCTATTGTAATTATTTCATCACGTAATGCTTATTATGCGGAAAATTTTGATAAAACGTATTAGCATTACGTGATTTTTCTGTTCCAAATAGTTGATAGGATATGGCATGCTTCCTAAGATTCGGCACGTAGAAATGTTAAAAAAATTGTATAAAAGCCGACATGGAATAGTGGAAAATCATTCAGTCTTCTGAAGTCGTCCAATCAACTTCAACAAGATGGTCTTCTCATCGAAAGCAGCTTGTGCATTCGTCGCTCTATTGGCTATTCAGGTATTATTTACATTTATTGACTTTTTATAAATTGATCAAACTACAATAAAGTAACGGTTTTTATTAATATCTAGGGCTTGCTTGTTCAATGTTCACCATGTGGAGGAAATCAACAAGCATGCGAATCTCAAGAATATGTCAATTATGAATACGACGCTCCTGCTGCCCACCATTCTTACGAACCAGAGCCTGAAGTCTATTACGAAGATTCCCATCGAGAATATTCTTACGATCCAGAGCCTGAAGTCTACTATGAAGATTCACATCAAGAACATTCTTATGAATCAGAATCTCATCAGGGACATTCTGCATCGTCATCTTGCAACTCATGCAGTGCTCCAAAATCATCCTGCAATTCCGCACCTAAATCATGCAATGCTCCACCACCACCACCACCTCCATGCCGTGTGCCTGAACAAAAATCATGCTATTCTGCTCCAAAATCTTCCTGCAACCCCGAACCACAATCATGCTGCGCTGCTCCAAAACCTTCCTGCAACCTTGAACCAAAATCGTGCTACGCTGCCCCAAAACCATCCTGCAATTCTGCACCAAAATCTTGCAATGCTTCACCACCACCACCTTCTTGCAACGTTCCTTCACCAAAATCATGCTGTGCTGCCTCAAAACCTTCTTGCAATCCTGAACCTGAAATTTACTATGCTGCTCCAAAACCTTCCTGCAATTCTTCACCCAAATCTTGCTGTGCTCCACCACCACCACCTTCCTGCAATCCTGAACCTAAATCATACTGTGCTGCTCCAAAACCTTCCTGCAACTCTGCACCTAAATCTTGCAACGCTCCTCGTCCATCATACAATTCTCATTCCGAATCCTATTACCAACCTCAATATGATTCTAACGATCATAGTTCTCACAATCATTGAATATCATCCAAAACCTTTTAACCTTTCCAAATCATATCCCAATTTTAAACAATAGCCCGGAACTGTCTCAAATATTCTGCATAACAACTGTAATCCATACTAAATTGACAATAAACAAAACTAAACAGATATGGTTTTTTAATTTAATGAATAATCAATTGAATTTTATAGATTGTATTTAAAACAATTATCACTTTTGATACTTATTTATTAATCAATTAATTGTAAATTCAATGTTAATATAAGTAATTTCATCTCAATATATGCTGGAATGATAATATACTACACAAATCTTCATACAATATATTACAGAAAAAATATACAAAACGCTACACATTCAAAATAGAGCTGAACATTTACATAATTCGACAAACCCGAATTCGCTAAAACATAAAAAAATGAACGAAACACAAAGATCATTTTTTTCTTAGAGACTTCAAAAAACATCTCAATTTCGTATTTTTTCGATACAGTATCAGAAAATCTTTACGTTTGGCATTTTCAAATATGCTGAACACGGACATGCACAGTAACGAGAGCATAAATAGAACGAAACACATGGTAAGTGTGTCGTTGTTTACATTTTCGGCGAACAGTGAATTTGGGATAATTTCACGGAAGAGAGGCTCCTTTGTTGTACTGGAAAAAAACCTTATTGCAACGCCAAAAACGGTGTTCGCAAAAAGAGGGAACTTTTCCGGGAAAAAAATGAAAACGGAGAAAAATCGCGAATTTTCTCATACATAATCTTGCTCAATCTCGCTCGCTCGAAATAATGAGTATTTAGCAATTCCGCGCAACAAGGTTTTCCTTAGGAAAATATGAACGGAAAATTTTCCAGAGCGAGTTTACATCGACATGCTTGATATGATGGTACATTAATCAGGATGATCGTTTTCTGGAAAAAAACGAGCGAGTGTTGTTTTCTGAGTAAACGAGCAAGTGTTAGAGCTCACTTTGTATAATATAGTGAGATTGTTAAAAGCATATGTTGAGTTTATGTGAAACTCAAGAAATATGATGAAATTTTTCCATTTGTATCTTTTCAATTTCACGAGTCAAAATAATTTAATAGGAAATATAATTTTATGCAAAATATTTCGCAGTGAATATTGGAAATTCACTAATTTTGATTTGTATCTCATTGTGCGAAATTTTCGAAAATTAATATTCGAATAATGAACGGATCGTTTAAGCAACGGGAACGAATTAAATGTCGAAATTATAATGAAATTCATTCATTTGATATTAAATAGATATTGTTTTGATATTGAAACGAAACATTTGATTTGATATCCAGTTACATCGATTCCATTCCCGTAAATAGGAAAATTTCATTCTCAATTTGATATTAATTTATATGAGTTACAAGTACGTTTAGTACATACAATCACACTGAAATTGTAATTATAATTAGGTGAAGCTTAAAACTTGAATGGAGAAATATTTGTTCAAAGTACATATGCGTCAAAATTATACAGGTCAGTTGTGTCAAGTGCTGATGGAGCAAATTTCGTATCCGTTTACAAATATACTTCATTTAAACAGTATGCATACTGAATTGTTTTTCAATATCTATGTCAATTTCTGAATCTTCCTAATTATACCTACAAATGAAATAAAAATCTACTAACCATTAAGAACGTGCACCAGCACAGTATAAGAATGGTGCACCTGATGAGGAACGGCACAAGTATAATTCCCAGCATCTGGAGCAGCCAACCTGGTGACCCTCAAGTGGCTATCAGCTCCGTTGCCTCCAGGAAGGGCCACGGACCTGACTCCGACTCCTCCTCGACTAGCATCCCTGTGGAGGGCCATGGTGCCGTGGAACCACCAGACTTCGCCTCCTACTGAAGATGCTCCTGAGCCGGCTCCTCTCACTCTGCATTTGAGGGAGAGTGTAGAGCCGACTTCGTAGTATTGCTCTCGAAGGGGCTCTCCGGTGTCGTCGACTATTGCCACGTGCATTGCTGTTTAAATTAAAATTGAATATTAATATTAATATTAATAAAGTTAAAATATTATATGTATGTAAGAAACATGTATGTTTCTTCAATTTAAATTCTACCGCGCTCTACAGTTTGAGCTCTAGACCACGGTATTAGTTCCTTAATATCACGCCACGAGTGGTGGCGCTGTCGGCAGTTGAATTGACAACTCATCGATCGATGATTCATAGTCAGTCGGTAAATAGATAGCTGACCGTGACATTGCATATTTTGTTGCAACATAAGAATATTGAGATGGAATTGTTAATTTAAGAAATAGACTTTTAATATCGTTTCTTTGTTTACAGGTAAGATTAGTGTAATAAGTAAAAACTAAAAATGTAACATTGTTTATGTAATTATTTCTTTCATCAACATTCAATAAGGCACAAACAAATATATATCCATTCATCCAAACTCATAACATCAAAAGTTTAATAAAGGCTTATGATGATAAAAAACTATTAAAAGTTATGATACAAGAATGCATCTTTCATACGATACAAAGCCTCATCTCGAGGAGACACTCACTTTTAACTTTGAGGTGCACGCTGATGACCCTCGGAGGATGTGTCGAGAGCTGGCACTCGTAAAGACCCTCGTCTGAAGCGTTCGTCGAAGTGATCTGGAGTCTCCAGTTTCCAGGATACCTGAACTGCACCGTGAACCTACTGTCTCCGGCGTAAGTTTGTGCGCCTACCGTTAACAACAACGGAGGCTCACCTGGTTGCCTTTTCAGCCAAGATACCTGAAATTTTTCAGCATATTAATAAACTGTGATATATTTTGGTTGAAAACTATATATGTGGCTGCTTGCACTCGGTGTGAGTGTAAAATAATAGGCTATTTTCAGCCCCTTCAAATTTGCAGCAATATAACAGCAAAGCAGCAATACGAACTTCGTATGTATGTATACACATTTAGAACATTTTATTGTTCTGTTAGATTCTTTTTTCAATTATTGTGCACTCGATATTTTTGAAATTCTATTATTATTATATTCGTCATTAATTGTGAAATGTGCTGAACAATTGACACAAATAATTATGCATACGCAGGCATAAATATAATAGTTCGTATTTTTTTGTGTCAGTGTAACAAACAAATAGCTGATTATAAGCAATCGCACCGATGACAAACAACAAATAAAATAATTAGCTATTCATCATAATTTAAATAAATAAGTTGACATATTTAAATGTATTCGTATAATTAATTGCAAATTTGGACATATCGATCATAAACAGTCAATTAATCGAAATTGCATCGATTGTGAACAAACAACCAATTAAATTCACACCTACTGTAAATATTCAATCATTTGGAGCTACATTCGATTTCAAATGACGGTTGAAAATTCAAAGGGGTACAAGTGACTTCGCGATAATTTCTAGAAAATCACGCTCTTTAAATATGTACCTACATATAGATCGAGGAGATCGAGTGATTTGATGATTAATATCTCTGTACACGTTCTAAGTTCTTTTATATCCTTTCGCCACCAAATATAATATATGAGTTCAAATAAATTTCGACAAAAATGTCACTTGTATCTCTTGGCTTTTTCAGTCATCAAATAACCATATACTAAAATAAACTCACCGTTTTATCTCTCAAGAAGCTGACTCTACAATCGAACAAGGCAGTATCACCAGCTTGAACAACGACCGTAATATTTCCAGAAGCCATCTCATCCTCAAACTGTGGTCCGTATCTACCTTCATGTTCATGCTTGATTCCCTGCCACGGCTTCAGCTTAGGCACAATCGTGCTGGTGCTGATGTTGGATTCCACCGAAGTCTCCGACCTCTTCGTCTCGTCCGTGGTCACCATCGTCGGAAACATGGTGGCGAACGTCGAATTGGAGTCGTTGGGCTGAGGAACCCTGAAAGACCTGTTCACGTCCACCGTCTGATTGCCCAACTTCAGCAATAGTGGAATCCTCGTCACTGATGCTGATGTCGATGAAGGTTCTTGGGTGCTCGGCCATGTTGTGGTCGTGGTCGTGGACGAGGGTGTCGTTGAAGATGGCGTTCTGGTCTGGTTGTCCACCATGGCGGCTGGAGTCAGCAGCTTTTCTGGGATGTCTGGAAATTTAATGTTTTTGTTTAATATTTGTATGGTAGGACATAATATGTGACGACTGAATTTCACAAAGGGCATAAGTGACATTTTTTATCGATGTTGAGTTAGGTATAGAAAATGGTTCTATATATGATACAGAACCATTTTCTGTAGTTAACTTAATTTCGATAAAAAGGGTCATTTGTGCCCTTTGTGAAATTAAGTCTTCATATGGGTTAAATATGGAACATTTGGTGTTAAAATGACGTGATCTAATAACTGCTTACAGCTAATTATTTTTATTGTATGTTATCAATATTCACAATAGTATAACTACGAGTATGTTAAGTTTCAATTAAATGAATTATTTATTACAAAAAATTATAAAAACTGATAATCAAGCCGCAGCAACAATAAAACTTAATAAAAATTAATGACAAAATTAGAAAACATAATATTTTTATTAGTAACTCGTTTCATTCTACTATCTTTCGATTAAAAAATAATTGGCATGGATGACTTTTTTTTCAAATCTAATAAAATATAAACCCCCTCTATGTCAAAAGTGATAAAATTATATCACATCGAATCAAATAAATTTCATTAAAAAACTCAATTCCAGTGAATGAAACTTATCATTCGCATGAGAATCATATAAATTTTGGCTCAACACACGAGAAAATTCTAGAAATCATCTCAAAATTCCATAAAAATTTAAACTTTTTTAAAAAAAAAAAAAACATAAATCAAAACTACCATTACGCCTTACATTCCTCTCAAAATAAGACACTCTCCGAAACAAACAAAGTAGACAAAACGAGGGATCAAAACAAGATCTCTTTTAAAAACACGAACCGGCCACACGCGTGGAAAACTTTACGTATTTATTTCCCAGCCTTGAATTCTCGTCTCGCTTTAAATCAGCGATTTTCCGACGATACGCATCTCGAATTTATTGTCGGGAAAATATTACCGGGTCTGAGTTTTCCGGCGAATAGCTAACTCCATTAAAACGAAGGTTTTCCCGGCTCCGAATTTTCCTCACTCACTCCTCCATTCGCACGCCGAAAACACTCTCTCGTGTATACAGTTACTTCTCGAAGTTATGTCGTACGTGGAAATGGAGACGATTCTCGGGTTTTCCGAAGACAAAATGGACGAGTTTATTCGTTTTAGGGTGTTTTGGTAGTTTTTTTACGAGATAAATTTTAATTTTTTTTAAATGGATGCAAGTTTTTAGTTTGGAATTATGATTGATTGTGGGTTGGATCGGTGATTTCAGTTGAATGAAAGGTATGGTTATTTATGTGAAAAATTTATGCTCGTGTAAGGAAACTGATGTAAGGAAAATTTCAATAAAAATAAATTATTTTATGTGAGTTATTTAATAAAACCTTCGGAGTTCATTCAAAGAAATTGCACTATAAGAGAATTCATTGTACGATTTCAATGGTATTTTATATTGTACAATATTTTCCACTTTTATCAAGTTTGACGTCAAATGCATACTAAGATGTTTACTTTGGATTTATCAAGAATTGTATTATTCCTATATGAAATTTTACATTGGAACTACATCATGCATTTTATTTTTCTTTTAAAACTTTTATCATATTCGAATATGTAAATTGAAATGCATGAATATTCGAGAATCTGTTACAAATTTATCATATGCAAGTATAGCGATAAGAAAGAGGTATTGTTTAGAAATAAAGCAAGTTAAAACTACTCAAGTCAAAGATTCGTAAGTCAAATTTTCGTATTTTGGAGCTTCGTTAGTCGAATTTTTTTAGTGAAAGCTAACAAATCAAAACAGTACAAGCCGACGTTTAGCATTAGAAAAAAGCTTTAGAAGCCAAAACATCGCAAGTCGAAGATTCGTGAGTTGAATTTTTGTATATCGAAGCTTCACAAATTAAATGTTCATAAATGAAAGCTCATAAATCTGAACCGCGCATGCTGAGACTTTTCATATGAAAACATCAGAAGTGAAAACTTCGCAAGTCGAATTTCCTTATGTGAAAACTTTGCAATTCTAAACGCCATCGAATCACTACTCCACGGTACTTAATAGGTTATACGCAGTCTTGTAGGTCTCTTTTCGCGTCTCTCCGGCGAATTAAAGCTCGCTTAAGTGTAATGAACGCATTATGGTTAAGGGATTGCCCATCATATTTTACGCGCGTCCTCTTTACGCACAATGGCGCGGGATTCGAACAAGCGGCACGCTTTTCCGAAATATAACATAAAAACGAAGCCTTAAAACCTGTTATGCTCTAGTAAATAGAGTCTAGTTAGTTGTTCCCTTGATTATGACAGCGGTGTAAGTCCGTCTTCTATTGATAATAGCGCAAATAATGGGCGAAAACATATATAAGACCAATATAAGGCTGAAACACATTAGTCTGAGATGTCGAAAGAAAAGCAACATATCCAATTTTTAGTGTGTTAACATTCAAGAAGTCTTTTTGTGACACTTGAAATGCAATTTATTTCAGGTTGTGTTTCCTATTTGATACTACATATATTTATTTTCTATTTTTAGACTTACATCATTGTCATAATAAAGAGCATAGTTAACTGTCCGAGTTGACTATATGACGTGCTGTTTATGCTCTTGCTTTTAGTTTTAGTATAATATGATAGTTGGATCGTTTCTGAGTTTTCATGGTTTCATTGTAACGTTTCTGGGAAAGTTATCGGTCTTCGATATAGTCTTTCTTGGAAAAACTTATTAAATATGATCGGGAAGAATGAAAACTATTGAATATTTTTAAAATTGAATAATGAGCTTCATAAGAAAATTTTATTTGAAGCTCAGTAAAGTTGAACTAATTGATCAAGTTCTATGAAATATGAAATACATATTTCAAAGAAATGTTGAATTACGATATATTCTAAATTTTATATTTAAAATCGGAACAGTTTCATCTATTTTTACTTTCAATAAATATTTATATCCTCTCAAATACCGAAATACGCCTTATCCGAATCAGATTTTCCACTATTTATTCAAAAATAAAAAAACCTCCTTACTCGATAAAATAACGGAAAACAGACAAACTCCGAACAGAATATACAAGAGCCACATTTTCCCGTTTATTTATTCAAACAATATTTCCGAGATACGCAATTTAATAAACGGGAAAATTGCGGATCAATTTGAATGAAGCCCATTCGGAGAAAATTGAACGTCTATATTAAAATTATACCATACGAGGAAAAAAGCCTATTTTCACTCTTACTATTTAGTTTCTACGAGGAAGTCGTATTAGCGTCTAACTCATGGGGAGGATAAGTAATTCTCCTTTATCATCTGACATTTGTCAAAAGCCCTTGGGACTAGAATAGGGTTTCTGGATTCTTGGATTCGGATTCGAGGGATGATATATTCAAAATTCGGATTCATTATTCTGAATCATTGAGATTTTGATAATTTTGAACCGAAAATAAAATTTTGAGATTTCAACGTATTGTGTGTGCCTATAGATATAAAATTTTATATGATGACTGAAAAAGCCAAGGGGTACAAGTGACTTCGAGAAAATAGCACTCAAAGCCGAACCTGTATTAGGAGGATGTCGAGTGATTTGATGATTCAAAATTCCAAATTCGTTTATATACTTTTTCCACCAAATATATGAGTGTATGTAGTGTACATAGAAGAGTGTACATAGAAGCGTTTCCTGCACATAAATCAATTTCGACAAAAAATGTCACTTGTACCCCTTGGCCTTTTCAGTCGTCATATATAATTGTATAATTGCATTCCTTTACCGCTTATTAAATCATGATAAAACTTTTCATACTTATTGTGTGTACATTTAGAAAGATTTTTGTATTATTATAATTATTTTAGTAACAATTAAATTTAGAACATTTAAAATTCAAATGAATAGCTTTTAACCAACGATTCGCAGCAAATATTTAAATACAACATACACAAATAACGTAATTAAATATGTTTCAAACGATACTTTGTATTTCATTTGTTTTGTATTTTATATTAAAATGAATATCAAAAGCGTTACGTTATTTTCAGTTCGCAGTACCAAGTAAGTCAAATTAAATTTTGAGTGTATTGACACAATTTTCCAAAAGAGAAAACACATAAAAAAAGATCAAATATCTCTAAAATTCTCAAAAAGATTAAATTCATATATTTGACTTTGGATTCAAATATGATTCAAATTCATGGAATTTTGAAAACCCAAATAATCAGAATTCAGAAACTCTAAACGAGACAGAGAAAAATATACGAAACCAAGAAATTTATACGAATGTCCCTAAAAAGGCGGAAAAGTAGTTGTCCGATAAAACCTAAGGCTATATTTCAAGGCTTTGTTTGAAAAATACTACGGTTGACGAGCAGCGATCGAGATCGAGATCTATGGACGTTAAGTTTGATTTTTCTAGCTTTTTTATATTATTCTCGTATATCGGGATCTTTTCAGTGTTCTGAAAGGGTTCAGGAAAAAAGGCCTTGTCGAGTTCTGAAAAAAGATCGATCTGAATGTGATTAATTCAGTGTCGTTTCGAAGTTGGGTATGAACGGTTTTTATTCGAAGGGGAACTCGATTGAGGTGTTTTATGGGAATTTTTTATCGCTTTTGTGGATGAATCTTATTAGAATATACATATGGTTTAAAGAGTAAATCTTCCTAGAACTAATCGAAGCAATTTATTCGTTTTGCAAAACGAATTTCATGAATATATGAATTTCAGAAAAAAATGTCAAGATTTTAATCAGAAATGTTTGACATTTATGAAACGATAAAGTAAACTGTTTAAATATGATTTTTTAATAGAAAGTGGAAAGTTCACTAGAAGTGAACGTTCATCATAGAAAGCAATTTTCTTATTCCAAGAAAAAATATCGAAATATCGAGTCGAATTTACAAAATTCATATCATAACATATCCTTGACATACATACATATTTGAACCATCTTCAATAATAATTAATTTAATTTAAAATTTCTCAAAACAGATGTCATTCCAGAACATGGATACCAATTTATAAATTCAATATAACGAAATATAGATAAAATAACTATTATCTCATTTAAACCATTTCATATGAATATTACAAATGGAATCGCATTGTACCATTTCCAATGAATCATAACCCAAAATAAACACATCATTATGCAGATATCGAAGAAAAACCCTTCACACGAACAGATGAAATTCCGTCGAACATGAAATGAAAATCATGTTTATACACCGTGTCAAATATTGAATATATAAAAATCCCACCACGTATTTAATATTTCCAAGAATTCATCCGAATAAAAGCTTCCAAAGGAAAAAAAATCGAATATGAACGAAATAAAAACTCGTACGTTCGAGCAATATGCGGTTCGTATAATACGAAAAGAATAAAAATGCTCCATATAACAAAAGTGGACGGATTGCAAAATTCCACGAACGATAAAATGTCGCAAAGTACGCAATGGACCATTAGAGATTTTAGATATGAAAATATTATTATGTATGTATAAAAAAAACTTTAAATGAAAAAGGATAAAATACGAGCAGAACTTGTCCCGTTTCGGGTCGAAAGCTATTTTTCAGGTGCGGCTGAAAAACTTTTTATTTGCGAACGAAACGCGAAATTAAATAGAATTTTTTTTCAGCATTGGGCTGAAATGAAAAGCGTTTGTCATATCCGGATTTTCCGGTTATCTTAACAATCGCCAAATCTCTGTTAACGGACTTTCTAAAAGTGAAGATAGCCCACTCGACAACGTTATAGAACCTTCTGTGTAATTTAACTTTCACTTTGATTATAAAAAATATTTTTAATCTGCGAAATATTGACGTTTCATAAAATATTTTTTTATGAAAATAAATATTCATAACAATCATATGAATCAATAATCCATATTTGCTCAAAAAAATATTTATTCGTGTGGTGAGTTAATCGAAAATATGCTCGTGTAATGTAATACTGTTTCATTTATGACCTGGCACATAGAGAAACTTTTTGCTCCACTCAGAAAAATCATGCGATTTATATCTAAATGTACAAACATGTTTTTTTCTCATAGAAAGTAATAAAGTAGCTTTTTTTGCTGAAATAGAACGGTTATGAATTGCGAAGTTAGTGTACTCAGATTGTGGCCAAGATATTAAAATATATGTAAAAGTTGTAATGTAGCAGAAGCTAGTTTTGGTTATTTAATCTTTTGAATTATATCGATAATGAAATCAATTATTTGATACAAGGTATCGATTTTACTTTTAAAATATTTAAGTTTTGATTGAATTCGATTCGATCAGATGGAGAAAAAAATATTTTAACAAAAAAATTTACTTTGTATTACTATTGGATAGTGAGATAGTGTTTTTATACAGATCTGATGTGAAAATGATCACAATCGTGTGAAAATGGAAAACTCATTTTCGCTGAAAGGATAAGCTTTTAAATTGCGAGATTTTTTCTGATTGTCTAATACACTTATCCGTATGTGTAACTAATAGTAGGAATACATTTGGTGATTACTCGATTTTTCTCAGGAAAACAAAAAAAAGAAAATATAGGAAAACACGGAGAGAATACGCCTTAGAGGATTATTTGGTTTAATGTATGATAATCCTATACTGACTTCCGTTCTGCGCTATCATACAGAGTGCTCTATTTCAAAAGTAACCAGATATAACGAAATACATAGTTAATAGAGTGAATTTTCTGTCTCACGCACTCTATTATCAATGCATTGTAAAAGCGTAAAATATACATTTTTTTCAAATCAAATGAATATAAACATTCAAAAGAAACGACCTCATCTCCATATTAATTTTATCAATTAAAAAAAACGACATGTGACTCTTGCTAAGTTGGGACTCGAACCCAAGTATGCTGAATCGACACGACACGCACAAACACTTTACACCGCTGCACTGTCGGATAGTTTTGACAGTTCATAGTCGGACTTGAGACAAAATATGATGATTACGTAGAAGAGTAATACAATCACGTGTGAACATCGAGTACAAATAGCCACATTTGAACCGAAACGCCTCGAGACCATCGGCGGGGCGCAAAATGGCGTCCATTTGTATGCTTCCCACAGGAACACAAATCACAGGACATTACAAATGTAGTCGGATGGAAAACGAGTAGGTGGAGCTGCACACGACTATAGAGGAGGATCAGCAGACAGCCTTCTTCGAACCTGAAGGCCGTAGTAAAAGGAGGAAGTTGGAAGGTTTACGTGCTGTGGTCCTTTTCGGGGAAATCGATTTGAATTGGGGGATTTCTTGGGTCTCTAGATTAGTTTGATTGTGAATGTATACAACGTATTAAAGTTGTCTATAATAATAATATCATTCACATCTCATTCGCATTACAAATATCTTATTACAATCGACTACGAATATCTTATTATTCGAAGTTATATCGGCTTCAAATATCCAATTATTTGCAGTCGCACCAACTGCAAGTTATTTGTAATTTCCAATAATGAAAACTCATAACTTTAATGCAAAAGCATTCAGCGAAATTCTGATATTGAATGGATTCGAATTCCACGAAGTCGAATCCATTTGGAATCAGGATTAAGTACAGAATTGCATTATAATTAAATCCCTTGTTACAACAGAAATGAAAGTTCAACAATACGAAGTTCGAATTTACATATGCATGTTAATTTCGAACATAATTCATAAACTCGTTGAAAACTAATTCCATACAAATTAAAGACGCGAAAGTCGCTAGCGAAGAGTTGGAAATCGTTATACAGTCGACTCTCCCATAACAAAAATAGTTTTACAGCATTATTTTTATACTAAATAATGAATGATTATATTTTTAGAATGAAATAAATGAAATAAAGGATCTAAAATCAATTTTTGATACATGGCTATCAGCAAAAATTAATCATTTTCATTAAAATGTAAAATATTGTATAATATATGACGACTGAATTTCACAAAGGGAACAAATAATCATTTTAAGTACAGAAAATGGTAATGTATCATATATGGAACCATTTTCTATACACTTAACTCAATATCGATAAAATAGGTCACTTGTGCACTTTGTGAAATTCAGTCGTCATATAGGACTTAAGGTGTTATTCCAGATGATATCGACATCTCTAAAATTTACAAAAACATTTAAAGAAATCAATCTAGTATTAATACTATACATTACGTAATTTATACCATATTTTTCATAATACGTTTTCTTATATCTGGTATGGACCAGACTCACACACACCTCATAAACGACACATACCCCAACTGACCCTAATACAAATTCTATTTTCTAAAGCACCTACTACACTAGTACATTTCACAACAGTGAATTTAACACAAAATGCAAATTCGACCATGTTCCCGAATTTTCGAATACACAAAGCAACGAAGCGCCAACAAAAGATTCCGGCAGATAAATCGCTACAACTGTCGGCACGCGGCGTTGAATAAATTCCCCGTTTTTTCGCGGATTCCCGAAAACTTCACAGATTCACCCTTGAATTTAGCCTAATTTATGGCGGGAAAAAAGGCCGGGCTAAAAGTCGAAACTATTTTCCCGCCTTTAATATGTGGGACACGGCGCTGCTAGACGCGGAACAAACAGTTCGCTAATTGCCAAAGTTGGAATGGTACACTTTTGTTGTATATAGAGACGGAAGTTTGTGTGGAACTTAAACTGCTCGGTTGCACTATCGTCTCGATATCGGGATCGATTTATTTAATATGGAAGTTTTTAAGTGTCTCGTATATATCGAGTTTGTTTCAGATACGTGCTGCTTAAATGGGGATTCTGGGGGTAGTTTGTGTTTTGATTCGATTGTATCAAAATGTATGTTTTAGTTTAATAAAATATTGTACGAGTATTTAGCTTATTAACTATCGAAATGTTTATAAAAAGAGATGAATGTAATGAAAGTTTAGGAGTTGAATAAGGATATTGCAAGTGTGTCACTACTCTCAATCTCAATTTCAATACAGTTGTCTTTTTTTTAGTATAAAATATTCCAAGTAAATAAATCAATAATATATTTTCATGTAAATACTTTGTTACTTAATAGAAAAAATGAGTTCTCAGTTGTCACTGTTTTGTGCAAATTGAGTTTTTTCTTAAATGAAAGTCCGTACATGAAACTGCATAGTAATAAGAATATTTTAGTTTTCAATTAGAAGAGAAACTCTTTTAAGTTTATGCTGTGGATGTTTTAAGTTTGTATAATTAATTCGTAAGTAGTCATGTTTACAAAGTTACCTTCAAATGCTAATATTACATTTAACTTTATAATATGAACTCCAGAACGACTTCATATTATGTTGTTTATTATATTTCTGTTCATATGAAACAAAATTTTATTCATGATACATTGAAACACTAAAATTTAATGATTTTTTTTAATTAAGTTCATGCGTAATGAGATTTTAATACCATTTAGCTACCAAAGATATCTCCAAAAAATCTCAGTGTGTTAGCATTTTTTTCTCTACAAAATTTGAAAAATGTCATTTCTAACTAACTGCTAACAAGTCAAAGCTTCATAAAAATTCTTATCGATTTTGATTAAAATTTTTAGAAATACAATCATAGACATGAAATAATTGTGAAGACCTTAATTGCAGGTAAAAGTTTGGCACACACCCAACTCTCGTTTTACAGGGATTTTTTTACACAGTTTCAAAATAACACGGTTTGAAAAAATGAAAAAATATTTTTTTACACGATTTATTTGGTCTAACACGGTTTGTTTGAACTATATAATGAATATCGCGAAATAAAAAATGTCACTTTTTTACACAGTTTTTGCTGGTCCCTATCCACCGTGTAAAACGAAAGTTGGGTGTATTTATTAAGCTAAAAATTAATAAAAATAAATTAATATAAAAAAAACTATCTTCATTATCAAATTATGATTATATATCCGAAGTTTACACGGCGACTTAACCCTCTAAGCTCCGGCAAATTTATAAATATGCCTAGGGGTCGTAGTTAATGGGTCGGTCAACGGGTTTGCGGCGATAGCCAAACAAACCCATTAACGCCCTACGTCACAAGCACACGTCCGCACGACGCGAATGTATTATTGTGTACGTACATTCGAAGGCTTCGCTGCCACCGAGTGTATAACGCTGTATATCTGCGGCTGTGGAACGACCCCGTTTTATATGTAATAAATGTACTTACCATATTGTTGTGTTTCTTGGATGAATTAAAGGGTATTTAAGTGAGATAATCTGTAGATATGGATTATTAGGGGGGTCGTTTTTGGGTTTTCTGATAGAAATCATTGTCTTTTTTGCTCTAGTGTTCATATTTTAAGACTGATCTTTTAACTTTTTTAGCCCACATGTTAGTTAACTACATTAACTCCCCGAGTTGAAATCTTTGTTGCTCGGATTTTTGACTGTTTTTAGTTGGAGGACCTATTGTTGTTAACTAATATGAAGGTTAAAAAAGAGAAAAATAGCTTCTAAAGAAAAAAAAGGCTTCTAGCCAGACAGAACGAAAAGTTTCTAGAAATATCCATATCTGTACATGTAATATTCTTTATGTCTTGAATGATTATTTTTCAATAGATTCTGATTTAACACTTGATGGATTATACGGGGGAACGTATTTCATTTGCCAGTCTAAAATCTTTGACTTTTCGATCTATTGATAACATCTTAAACCGATCTTTTAACTTTTTTAACTCTCATGTAAGTTAACTACACTAACTCCCCGATATAGAATCTTTGTTCTTCAAATTTTTAACAGTTCTTAATTGGACCTAGTGTAACTAATATGAGGGTTAAAAAGAGAAAAGATCAACCATGACTCTTTCTCGAAAAGTTTATGGCTAGACAGACTAAAAATTTTCTGGTAATATCCATAATATCGATGTAATATTCGTAATATCTTGAACGATTATTTTTCAATAGATTCTGATTTAACATTGGATGTATTATACAGGGGTACGTTTTTCATTTTCCAGCTTAAAATTTTTGCTTTTCTCGCTCTAATAATTTCATCTAACTCTACGTCTAAGTCAATGGAATGAGCGATGAAATTAATGACTGTCCTTTCAAATAGAGAACTTATGGTCAACATAATCACATATACATAAAACACATATCTATATTAATTGTATTTTCGCTTTATGGAACGATTTTTGCGCAATTCGTCGTTAATTTTGGAATTTAGGATGGTTTTCTGTGATGAATCTGCTTTTCGCTTCGATGGTCAATTAGGGGATGGTCGCCTTGGGGTTCGTTCGTAATTTTCTTTAGTAATGTAAGGGGTGAGGATTGCCGAATTCGTTTTTAGGTGTAAATTATATTTGTTTTCTTTTTTAGATAAAAATTTTAATGCTACATGAAAGATCGTTTGATATATTTTCTCAGAAATTAATTCACCTCTCGTCCTCTCTGTAATCTACTTGAGAAAATTAGTTTGCGAAATGGATTTATCGCTTTCCAGACGAATTACACACTTTTGAAGATATTATAGTTATATTTTATAGAACGAGACGTGACTGCATTATCAAAATATTAGAAGAAAAAAAACACCACTCATATTATTAAAACACGAACACGAATTTTCCACTAGTGAATTTCGGGCTGAAACGTCAAAAACAATAAGCTGAAAGCCTTAACATTAATTACACACGTATAGTGAACCGACTCATTTAACACTGAATACCTTTCAGACTAAAAACGAAACTTCAGCACATTCAACTAGACAAAGGAGAAAACCGTTTGCGAATTACACAATTTCAAAGAACTAAAAACACGCATATCAATTTACACAAAAAGCGAACACAGCTTCAACAACACTAGTGCTGCATTCACACTTGAACAGAACGATTAATATTCTGTTTTTCAACATTCGTTAAACTATAAACTCTCAAGGATAATATCAGTGTACGAAATATGACACTGAAATTGATCTAAAATAATCAACCAAGACAAGGAAGAGGATCCATTTTGAGGAATTGTTTCGTGAATCGTTAAAATTAAGGGCCGGTCTTTTCACCTTTGGTTTAAGAATAAAACGATTTTGAACTGTCAAAATCCGAGGGAAAGAGATGGATGTATGTATTGTTGTACGAACTGTAGTATATCTGTTTCTTTCAGCGGCTGTTTTGACAGTTCATAGTTGAAAGGAGCGCGTGTAGTTTAAATTCGTTTTATTCTCAAACCAGGGGTGAAAAGACCAGCTCTAAATGACGACAGAAAAGGCCAAGGGGTACAAGTGACATTTTAGCCGAAATTGAGTTATGTACAAGAATCGCTTCTATGTACCCCCATATATTTAGTGGCAAAAGGATATAAACAAACTTGGAACGTGTACCGAGATATATCATCAAATCACTCGATCTCCTCCTGATACATATAAAACTTTGAGCGCTCTTCAGTCGAAATCACTGCAAAGTCACTTGTATCCCTTGGCCTTTTCAGTCGTCAGATTCTCTTTTCGAATTAAATATACCAAATTATGTAAAAAATATAAAATTCAATAAAAAAATCTTTCAAAATAGTTTTTCATAAGATTTCATATAATTCTAACAAACGCTTAAAAACACAGTTATTTAAAATTTTCATCAGAGTCGAAAGGGTTAACGTTCAAATATGAACTTACAATTTGGCTAGAACGGGCAATAAATAAAACGAACTGGCAAAAGGTCGAACAATTCGTATTTGGCGCGCTTAAGAAAACCAGCATTTCCAAAATGTTTCGCGCTTAACGCATTCAACAGTTCGGCAAGTGGCGTCGAAACTTCATAAGCCGGTAGGTCTTTAGCCTAATTATGCAATTTCGCAACTGGGCCCCCTTCACAATGGTGTGGTCTCTGAAATACTTAGCCCTTTTGGGCCCTTAGGGCGCTTTTACACTCGACGATACGTTTATAGGATGTGATTATGTCATATTATCAATTTGCGATAGATATAATATGATATGTTTTCGTAAAATAATTTCTAGAAGGTGCATGTTTTGTAGAAGTTGGAATTATTAAAGATTAGATCAAGACTAGGCAACTCAATTTGGCTGTATGTTAATATCAATAAAAAATTCAAATGAACAAAAAAATGGGATTTTTTTGGTAATTATAGAGCATATTAATAAAATTATTGAGAATATAATATAAAATGCAAGAATATTCCCATTCAATATTCATTAAGGTGAAAATATGTATATGCTTGTGACTGTTTCTGTGGTGTATTCAGGAAATTTTTAAAATAAAGTAGGTAGACATTCGAATGGTTTCTAAATATTGACAAAATATAATTTTCAATCAATATTGTTAAGATGATTCAGTTCTCTTAATAAGATCGATTTTTTCCCAAATCATATTTTTTATCGAAAACAGCTGACTTAAATTATTTCTAATGAGGATGTGTGTGTGTGTGTGTGTGTGTGTGTGTGTGTGTGTGTGTGTGTCCATGTAACACTCAAAAACTGCGCTTTGATATATTCAACGGGTGGATCGCTAGTTATTATTAATTAACGTAATATCATAATTCAGTTTTATTTACAGCTATTTTACAGCTTTATCTGACTAAATAATAGCGTTTTTCTACGTATGTGTCCATGTAACATCCAAAACTGCGCTTTGATATATTCAACAGGTGAATCGCTAGTTATTATTAATCAACGTAATATCATAATTCACCTATATTTACAGCTATTTTGCAGCTTTATTTATAGATACAGCTCTATTACTCTAACATTGTGAGATTCTAGAGAAGCATTTAAAATTCGAATCCCAATCACTTACAAATCAATAAGAATTGCATCTTCTTTGTTTCCAACCATAAATTAATCACACTTAAACTGCATCTTTATTATAAATACGCTAATGATGCTCGAAATTTTCAGCCAGCCCATGCCTCGAACCCGGGCGTTCAATTTATTAGCCCGCGCCTTACACTCCGAACTACGCGTCGTAATTACGAAACTGCACCGCTTAATGTATATAAGGCGTAAAATCTTTTTTTATTTCACACATAGATGGCAATAAACACATCCGTGGCAATACGAAATTTGATTAATTTCGAACAATTTTGATACACATGCGCCTACTGCTAGTTTATACAAAATTTCAACCCAAAATACATACAACCCTCACACAACCAAATCACCCCTATTTCCCAGACAATAAAACCTCCAGCATCCCTCAACCGAAACTCAATCTGATAAACCTCATAACAAAATCAGATCCAAACCCGTCAGATGATAAAAACGAAACGCAACATGAGTATCGGCCCGTATAAGGCTTTGGGCGTGAGGGTCGCCCGTTAAGCTCGAATATGTCAGAGGCGCGAGTTATCGAGGTCTGCCTCCTCGAAAGGGCTTATTAAGCGAAGGGTCGGGGCCCAATCGAGGCCCGAATTGAGGCTCTATCGGAAAGTGCGAGATTGGATACTTCTGGGAATTTTCCGAGGCGTATGTCGAAGGGTTTTGCGGTCGTTGTCTATGGTCGTGATAGGGTTATGGATATTGATGAGTTTTTTGATTTTTTTTTTTTATTAAGTTGGAAATATATTTTGATGATGAAATATGCTAAATTAAAACGAAAAGGCTAAGGGGTGCAAGTGGCTTCGAGAAAATAGGGCTCAAAGTTGTATGTATTAGGAGGAGGTTGAATGATTTGATGATATATCGAGGTACACGTTTCCAATTCGTTTATATCCTTTTGCCACCAAATAAGTATATATTGAAGTATATTGAATAGTATAGTATAGTATATTATATTGAAGTGATTTTTTACATAACTCAATTTCGGCAAAAATGTAACTTGTACTCCTTAGCATTTTTAGTCGTTAAATATTATATAATGACTTTTTTAGTTTCAGTTTGCTGATGTTACTCAACGTCGCTCGAAGCTTTCGACTTAAAGGTGATTTTAAACTGTTAAAATTTATTTAAGCATATAATTCAAATTTGTGATGATCATTATATAAAAAAGTCAGTAAAAATAAATGTTATTTTTTTACAAAAATTTTAATCGAAACTAAAGTTTACTTGTCATTATTCAAAAGTGATCTCAATCGATATTCAAGAAGTGAGTTTTCTCAATAGATTCTTTCAAATATTCATTCAATTCAATTAAAAAAATAGTTTAATGCTTTGTACGATCCCTTTATGCTAGAATCATCAATTTTTTACAGTTTTATGTAATCATGGTCTTAAATTTCAATAATTTGGTATCGTTTTATTTTTCAGTATTACGATTATGAAATCAGTGAAAAATCAATGGGCCACGTTCTTTTCCCATTTAATGCCTATTTTCACGTTATTACTAATCACATTAATGAACAAATAATATACACATATATCTTCTAAAAAAAAATGTACATAAAAGATAAAAATTATATAAAATATATTTTTTTCAATAAGAATAAAATTGTGAAATATTTACAAGTCAATTTAAAAACACAAAACCTCAATCGACTTTTCATACTTTGTTTGCGTGTATCCTCCACATTGGGTCGATGCATCATTCATGTGGTATTTTTTTTTTTCATGGGGTTTCGTTCTTTGAAGGCTTCGTCGCCTCTGTGCAAAGCCGGATTCTCTAAAATAAATCTCTGAACCGACGGGATATTTTTGAAGGAGAGACCCTCTCTTCTGAAAGCAACATTAGCATACGACATTCGGTACACTCACAGTTCCTCGACGCGACAACGTGTTTCTCTCTGACGCAAGATATACAAAATAGCTAAACTTATCACAGATATAACTCAAATACAGTTATATCTCCTATAGTACAATCTTACATAGCACGATTCTAGATTTGAATGAATTTTCGATAATCGATTTTTTTTCCTTACCATAACATCTTGGCTATTATGAAAATTGTTCAACTTATGAAGCAATAGATACTAATTTTCATTAAATCGTCAAAAATATGAATTTATACTTGACTATTGTATTGCATGTATCTGTTAACGAATCTATACGGAATATTAACTCTGATATATCGAAGATTAACTTCCGACATATGATACACACAAACGATGATAGATGACGACAAATGATGATCGAACTACAACATAAACCACTGGAGCTTAACTAGAAACGTATCATAATTCACGAACCCTTTAAATATTATTTATAGAACCATAACTTACTAACTGTCAAATTCAAAACTTTAAATTTAACCATAAAAAAATCTGACTGAATAGGTTCATTTCAAATGTATCTGGATGTGGAATAACGGATCATTCCAATCAACAAATTTAAAATATATAGATATCAATTGATAGATATTAGTTATCTCATGATTTTTTTACGATGGCGATATCCACATTATATATGACGACTGAAAAAGCCAAGGGGTATAAGTGACTTCGAGAAAACAGTGCTCAAAGTTGAACATGTACCTACATGTATGTTATTAGGAGGAGGTCGACTGATTTGATGATATATCTAGGCACACGTTTCGAATTCGTTTATATCCTTTTGCCACCAAATAAATGAGCATGCTTAGAAGCGATTCCTATGCATAACTCAATTTCGGCAAAAATATCACTTGTACCCTTTGGCGTTTTCGATCCTAATATAGAGTTTTCACAGGAAAAAGATTTGAAATCATTCTATTTTCATACTAATTTCACAGGCAAACGAAACCTATAGATGTGAACTATTTTTTTTTCACGAACTAGAATGATTTCAGGGTTGAATGTAATTAAAGCAATTTAAGATCATAATGAGTTAATTATCATGAAATTCAAATGTGTTTAGCGAGAAGTTCTCTCACTTTTGAATTCTTTGAAAATGATTATATTTTAAGGATCATTAGGAGAAAATTGAACCCAAATTCATCCAAATTATCGAGTAAGGGCCTCTTTCATACATTTCCACCCATGCTCCTTAAGGCCTATACAGGAAATCCTCTAAGATTTTCCTGTCCTTTATTTTCTATCGATTCGGTCACGGTGTGTAGTCGTACTTTTCGACAGCGCGAAAGCCTTTCGCGTTTCGAATCCCGGCTTAGGGTCGCTTCACACGTGCTCTAATCCCGTCACAATAAAGCTCAGCGGTCCGTGTCGACTGAAATAAAGCAAAAGAAGGTGAAAATGCGGAACTCACTTAGTCCAGGTTCGATTTGTTATCGCTGAGGCTGTTGAACTTGAGGAAAATGGGAAAATAAAGGTTCGAGCGTTTCCCGTGTGGCGATTTTCACGGTCGGTTAATGTTTGGAATTTATTTCATATCGAAGGTGAAATTATATGTGACGTTTTTGTAGAATGGGAATAAGCGCTGTGTTATAAGAGTATTATGCTATACATATGACGACTGAAAAGACCAAAGGGTATAAGTGACTTTGCGATGATTTCGAGAAAAGCACGTTCAAAGTTGACCATTATTACGAGGAGGTTGAGTGATTTGATGATATATCTCGGCACACGTTCCGAATTCGTTTATATCCTTTTGTCACCAAATAAATGAGCGTGCATAGAAGTAATTCCTGTGAATAACTCAATTTCAGCAAAAAAGACACTTGTACCCCTTGGCCTTTTCGATCGTCATATAGACAACGAGGGAAGCCCACCATCCCGCCTTTTAACTGCACCCCAACTCTATGTCAGCTTGTTAGGCCGGCCTAGTTATATAGCCGGTCATATAGAATGGAGCTATTAACATTTTTGAGGTTAGGTTTTTTTAAGTATATTGTATTATACTAACTTGGTGTAGTCAATGGTAACATGTTTGTTTATTATGCAATTGATGCGAAATTCGACGAGTCAGATCAAGCTAAAAGTTGTGTCAGTTATTTTTTATAAGTTAGTTTATGTTTTAGGTTGCAATTATACTTTATTATGATTAAGCGTTGCAGCACTTTCTTCTTGGTCAACATTTCTTCTCTGACTCTAGAAACTTCTTTCAATTATGTACATTTAAATTTATTGTGATTATATTAAAACTTTTCCCACTTTTATGCATTTTACAAAGAAATATCTTATTCGACACAAACTATTAATTAATTTTAAATTTTAATTTCATACACTTTATGTTGAAATGGAAAACAATTGAATGGAAATAAGAAAACCAACTCTCACATTAACACAAATCAACAAAATTTTCGAAAAAAGAATACACTTACTCTAAATATTAACTGTCAAAACACGAGTGAGACGAAGACAGTACATACACCCATCTCTTTTATACTGATTTTTGACAGTTCGCAG
This sequence comes from Cheumatopsyche charites, assembly GCA_024721215.1. Classification (NCBI taxonomy): domain Eukaryota; kingdom Metazoa; phylum Arthropoda; class Insecta; order Trichoptera; family Hydropsychidae; genus Cheumatopsyche; species Cheumatopsyche charites. The sequence goes on from CM045579.1 coordinate 2,372,480, forward strand.
TCGGAAAACCTTCAGTACATCACGTAAAAGACGATTCGTCTGTAATTTTAACGAATCATCACATGTACATGGCAAATTACAAGGCTCTTCGGATATTTCGCTCACGCCTCGCGGAGTCCCGGCTTTTCCCCATATTTTCCCGGTTTTTCCGGCTTTTTTTCCGTACTTTATTTTTTTGGCGCGCTTTTTATTTGTTTCGCGGGCTTTTCCGATAGCCGGGTCGCTAATTTCGAATGCGCAGTTCGCAGTTCGTTCAATTATTTTTAATTTCTCGCCGGGCGCGTGCTTGAAGTAATTATGATTTTTTTCTGGCGGGAAAATTCCGCGTGAAAAGTGTGAATTTTAAATGTCGCGTCGAGCAATTTTCGTATTTTTTTTTATGTTCGAGTATTGTTTGGTTGTTGTATTTTTTGTGCGTTTTATACTGTGTGGCTTTTTGAATTATTTATGATATGTTGTTTTGAGTTTGTATCGTTTGAAAAATGATAATATTGTGATGTATTTATTTAAATAATGTTAAATAAGGTTGTATTATTAATTAACTTTAGTAATTTATGTATGTAATATAATATTTATGCTTAATAACAAAAAATGGGTCGTTAGGTTTATGATTTAATAGGAAACCGTCTGAACGTTTTTTATCAAACAGTTTTTACATTATACTTGTATTATAATTTTATATCATGAATAATGTAAATTAACGATAATGTGGTGAAAATATAGGAATATATCATTAAAATTTTAATTTATAAATGAAAAATTATTAATTTTCATCTTAACAAAAATATTTTCAATGAAAATATTTTTTGATATTTCCATGAAAGATAGATATATAACTAGTGCCTAAAAATTTAAAAGGAAAATCCTTTTAAAATATTTTACATAATTACATAGGTACATAAGTACATAATTTGCGTCATATTTTTGGGTCCACTTACAATTAGTAGCTCACATAATGAAACAATCTCGAAAATGCTTGAAAATACGCTATAAGAAGTAACAAAATTTATATTGGCAGACTGTACGCGATACCAACGTGAAGCATAAACTTCTTCAGGACTACCAACACATAAAACCAAAGGGCACCGTTTCATTTCCTAATTTTCATTTCGCTCACAGCCTGACGATTTCGAATTTCCTCAAAAACCTGATAAATTATGCAAAAATAAAATTGCGACGTCTCCGAGAGCGAGAGAGATCTTAAATTATGATGACTCAACAACAACAATTTGCATGATGGCAACACTGGGCGCGGGGCGGGAATAAGTGCAAGTCGTTCCGATACATAATTCACGCAACGTAGCGGATCATGGCCGTAAAAGTCGGGCTTAAAAAGCGACGTAAACCTGCAATATTAAAATGGCGGGAACGACTTCAGTGTGGCCACCTTCGCGGAGAACGTTCCACACTATTTTTTTCAGGTTAATGAACTTTTTTAGGGCTCCGGTTTAGTGGTGGGTTTTTTTTTATTTCTGGTGAGTTCGTCTAAAAATATCTAGATGTCGCTAAAGGAAGTTTACACGCTGTGAATATTATTAATTTATTGTCACGTGTATGGCTTATCATTTTTTTATTAATTACTAGCAGTAGGTGCGTGTGTATCAAAATAGTTCGGAATTAATCAAATTCGTATTGCCACGGATGCGTTTATTGCCATCTATGTGTGAAATAAAAAAATAACGAAAAAAATATCCCATATATACGTTAAAAGTTGCAATTTCGTAATTGCGACGCGTAGCTCGGAGCGTTAGACGGTGGGCTAATAAACTGAACGCCCGGGTTCGAGCCACGGCTGTGGCTAAAAATTTCGAGCATCGTTAGCGTATTTATAATATAGATCATTAATAAAATTTACATTTACCTTAAAGCGAAGAAGTAGAAGAATGTACAGAAGTTGACGTTGTATCAATCGAAGTTATTCCAAACGATTAAAGTAGATTGATCATTTCTTGGAATCGTTTTGTTAAGTATTATTTTGATTTTAATTGATCGGTTATTTGAAAGAATCAATCAATTCTATATGTACATCGATTAAATAATTAAGAAAAATGACATTTGACGCTTACTCACAATAAGACTCGAAACCAGCATTACGAGTATGCTGAATCGACGCGGTTTGCACAAACGCCGCACTGTCAGCTGGCTAAAGGGAGTCTATACACTTATAATTTCAACATAAATTCGAATTCGTATTATAAAATATGCATCGAAACATCGAATATGCATATCGTCGTGCAGAAAATAAATTGAATGAAACACAAACGTAATAGAGATTCGATCCCGCGTATTACATATTTCGTGATCGCTTCTCAAATCGGTGCTTTTCCCGCGCGTCTATCGAAAAAATTCAGATGTATAAACTTCAGAATGCGAACAAAAAAAAAATGCCGACACATGAGAGCGAAAAACTCCAACACGCACATTCCCCAAGAGATGTGTACAAGAGAGAGAAGTGAAAAAAAGACATGCACAGGTACACGCACGTGGGTATTTAGGTACACGGGTATTCAAGTACTGCACAGTTTCTCAAATAGTCATATTTGGAATTTTCAGACTTTTCAATTCTAACGATTCATTCATTGATAAAATTCAATATTGTATTCGTTATTAAAAAGAGAGAGTGATAGTATCATATGCGCTAAGATTAACTATCCAGAAAAATCACATATGTAATATAAAAGAATCGCTTTCCTTTTCTAAGCATAGTATAGCTATAAAACAATTGTTTTTCTCGCTTTAAATGTAAGTACTATAGTGTGAAATGAAATAATTTCTTATTTCGAAAAATGATGAGTGTTCTTCTTACAGTTATATAGCCCTTTACTTTTCTCTATTATAAAACTTTTCTTAGAGTAAGAAATTCAATAATTTTTAGTTGAAGTCTAAATACCGGTCTTTTCACCTCTGGTTTGAAAATAAAACGAATTTAAACAATGCGTGGTCCCTCTGACTATGAACTGACAAAACTACTACCTAAAGAGACAGACTTACTACAGTTCATACAACAATACATACATCCATCTTTTTCCTTCAGATTTTGAAAATTAGTAGTTGGATTACATGTAGTTTAAATTAGTATTATTTTCAAACCAGAGGTGAAAAGACCGGCCTTATGTGTTCCTTTTTAGTATATCTCTGTGAAACATATCTTGATATATCTGTATACCTTTTCTTTTATCTAACTATAAACTCTTATCTAGAATGAAAAATTCTATCATTTTATCTAATAAGAAACGAAACACGTTTTTCCAAATAAACCACCCATACATAAGAGACTACATTAACAAGTCGAGCGTTAATTTCTACAATCATTTCAATCCGCTCGGCTCTACCGTAACAAAAACTCATTTAATTTACAAAATTACAGTTTGAGAACCATTTTAATATGCGGATACATGAACGAATGGATATATGGATATATATATACTACAGGTGGATGTTATGGCGCAAAAAGCTACCGCGGAAAACGAGCCGCTGGATTGTTTTTCCTCGTGGCCGATTGATTTTCCCGCGCGAGTTTTCCGCTGCTCGATTAGGTACGCAACCACACCTCTAAGGGTAGGAAAATGGTGAAAAAAAAACAACACGAGGGTGATTTTCCCTCTTTCATTTTTCGATCTTTCGTTTTCAGACGGATATCTGTATCCGTATACGAATGCGTGGCCTTTCGGTGAGTTTATATTCGGATCGGTCTGATAGCTTTGTTTGTACCGAAGGGGATGAAATTGATAGTTGTTTTCTAGATATTTGTTATATTTTAATTATTATATAGTAAAAACTAGGTTCTATTTGAAAAAAATATATGAATTATGTTTTCATACACAAATTTAGATAGTTTATATGTTCGATTCATATAAACAGATATCTATGGTTGAATTTTCTTTTGATAGTACAAAAGGAGGTTAATAATAATTTTTAGCCCCAAAAATAAATGGTATTCGATGAAAAATGTCATAAAAATCATTTATAGAGCATTCAAATCGACTTGCAAATGAGAAAATTCAATTTTCCATAAAAAAATCTATATCTGCAATAAATGACGTCACAGTAAAAAATCTATATGATTCAATATGAATGTATAAAGACATAATTGAAATATATTCATAAGTAAAGAGATATTTTCATTACCTTTTTCATAAATATTCTCAATTGTATCTTTCAATTCCATGAATGAACTATGTTTAGTTTAAAGATTTCATTTAATTGACTCAATTAAACTTCAATATGAACAGCTAGACGATAAGAGCAATTAGAGATGTGCATTCATAAGAATCTTCGAAGCCCATTTTATAATGAGCTTCGAAGATTCTGTAAAGATTTGTAAGAACCAAGTTCATGGGTTTTCGAGCCAGATTTTCATATCTACCTAAGTTCCAACATTTCTTCATCAAAAGGTTATACTTGCGTCATTCCTCTCGACAAAGCGTAAAAATAACGGTCCGCGTCCTAATGAGTTAAGTTTTGTTGGCGGCGACGGAAAAATTTATTCGCTTCGTTAAAATTCGATGTTACCGAAGATGGAAAATGCGCTCGTTTCCGTCGTTAAAAAAGTTGTTTATTTAAACGAGCGCGAGCTTTCTTATTATTAAAACCGCTCGTTTGCAGTTTGTTCCTTTCGCATTTGTCACTTGTGTATATTTGAATATATACCTACTTATATGCTAATGGTTCAAATCGCATTCGATTTCTATTATTCGGTCGTCTGGCATACGAAACTGTGTCTTTTAATATCGACGAATGTCTATTTACAGAGTCTTAGTTCGAGCAGATAAATATTTGACGGTGGGACAAATTGGAGGTATCGGGTGAGCGATTTTATCCCTAGGAAGGGTTGGATGATTTTATATAAGAGTATCGTTTCTATTTTGATGTAATTGATTAAATTCGAACATACGTTGATAGTTCCTTATAATTTTTGACAATTCAATTTAACAAACATATTTATTATGTTAGAGTTAAAATCAGATCAAGGCCAGATACCAAATTGCTCGACCTTTATGTAAACTTAAATACAAATTTTCTTATACGAATTTAATTCTATTTTAATAATTATAACCTAATTAAACAATATTATTTCTCTTGACCGAATTTGAACACAACTGATTTTGCCAAACGTCTCAAATCATATCAATCGAGACAAACATTATGCGACTCATACCAGCACCTCACAGAACTGAAATCTAGCAATAGAATAACACTAATGGAGGCCATCCGCTGCCGAGCAGAACGGAACGGACTAAAGACACAGCTATGCGAACGAGAAGGACACCTATAAAGCTATTCCGATCTTTCCTATACTTGTGTCCCTAATCCGTTCCGTTCCACTCTGCAATGGACGCCTAAATGACTATCTCCCTTCTTCCTATAGCTGTGCCCCTAATCTGTTCCATTCCATTTGGCAGTGGACACCACAAGCATACATAAACGCTCATATATGTATGTATAAACATTTCAATGTATATTTTATCACTTAAACCCCTGATCCTGACACGATCGAGATAAAAATCCATAACGTCACTGCTGAAACAAAGCGTTATCTTGGAACATGGGGCACATCATTTCAAAAGGGACGTCCCCATACGACAAGGCGATTCCAAAACCCTTTCACGTACACGAGAGACGTCCGAACGAAAAGAGGGCCAAGACGTAAAACATTAAATCCGTCTTCGCTACAATGAAGAAATTTGACGCTCCCATCAATCATGCTCGGGCAAAGTTCCATCATCCCTCTTCCACGAGTCTTCCCACACCACCTGTTCCGCAAATAAGGGTTGCTATCGTCCCGATTTTGCGTTTATTTTACACTAGCGATCAACCCGTTGAATATATCAACGCAGTTTTGGAGCATTATACGGACACAGACACAAAGAATAGTGCTATTATATAGTTAGATAAAATCGTTGAAATATCATTTTTTAAAGATGTAGTTGTATGTATCTACATATATGTCTTTTCTTAAGCCCGCTGTCCATTGATGAGTGGAACGGAATGAACTAGGGACACAGCTATACGAAAAAAGGGGTGTGTCCCTATTCTGTTCCATTCCGCTCGCCATTGGACATTAAGCTTTAACCGAGTATTCGTACACGTTGCGTGTGCATATAACTGCTTTTTTTTAAAGAGAAAGATGAGGTGATTTGATCCTTCTAGAAACTCGATCTGCCCTTTCGTTTTTTGTCTCTAACTCCCTTTTAGAAGATGAACTATACACTAAATAATCTGTAAGGTTAAAGATGATATAAACATAAGAAAAGAGAATAATTCATATTGGATTTATTTTTCTATTAATTATAGATGTGGTTATATGAAAGTGAATTAACTTCAAATACTAGGCTATATCTAGTCAATTTTACTACAATGCAATGATAAACTATTATATCAATATATTAATTAAGAAGTATGATAAGTGATTTTCACTAATTAAAGATCTAACAGAAATTGGAACCATCATTATGACAACACTGAACTACACGAAGTCATATTGACTGCAAATACAAGACTATATGTAGTCGATTTGACTGCAAATACTGAGTTATATCTAGTCATCTTGACTACAATGCAACTGCAGATAATCAATTCAGACTCTTGCAGAGATCTGGTAGAATTTGAACCTAACTTCATGACAACACTACATTACACTACATAATATCGCTTCACTGTTAACTTGCTCAAAAACGTTAAAAAGCTACAAAACCTCGATTCATTCAAAATTTTCACACCCCTGCCCAATTTTAACCCCTAAAATGCGGCCCGTTGGAAATGGGTCGTGGCCGGGTTGAGTTTCGGCGTCGACTTAACCTCCGAGCGACCCGCAGTTCCTCTCTTGCAGATAGGGCCAGGTTCAAAAATGTTATCGCCTCTTCTGGCAGACAGATTGGCCCTAATGATACTCGTTTGTGTGAAGACCGTTCGCAGAATCGAACCCGATTTAGAACGGGATGCTGGTGTGAATGGGCGTTTTCACCCCTTCGAGTTGGGGGTGGTTTTTTATATTTTGAGGCTTGAATTCGATGGGTTGTTAGATGGATTTATTTTTCGGAGTCGATTGAGATTTTATATTTATGAATGTGTTATTTTATCTTCGTCGAAAAAGACACAATTGTTGTTTTATGTCATTGAAAATGACTTTTAAATGAAATTAATGAAGGGTGTACACTGCTGAGTGGAATGGAACGGACTATGGATACAGTTATAGGAAAGAGAGAGATAGTCATATAGGGGTTTTCCTTTTTTGTATAACTGTGTCCCTAGTTCGTTTCGATCCGCTCGGTAATGGACGCCTCCTATGATAATTACAATTGAACTCTTTTCACTCGGAGTTTTTACTTCATATGTCATGTCTAACTCTATATGCAATTGAAAATAATCAGAGTGAATGCATCATATCGATTTAAAAGCAATTTTAAATGAGTAGATTTCTCTCTTTAGTTACAGAAATGTATCTTTATGCATAGTAAAATGTGTAATTGTATTGATATGAACTGTAATTACAGCTGTTTACGAAAAAATCTATTTGCATACGTAAAAAACTCTTATATTCTACATATCAGCTCAACTCCAAATAGATAATTATTCGCAGTTGTACCGAGTGCAAGTAGTCAATCATTCATAAATGCATCAACTGCTAATAACCACTTCCATTAATTTTCAATACATTTCATTCTACTTTTAAACAACAACCTCTTCAAATATAGATATTATGTTCTTGAAAGAATAAGCCTCAATATTCACAAATTTTTCAACCCCACCGAAGAACACAGACAATATACATATAGACAATTTACAAGACATATAACCTAACCTAACTAGATATAGATATTTAAGGACAGACAGGCAGAGGTGCAGAATTGTCTTCTAGTATGGAAAGCGATCTGCGCTTCTCAAATTGTGTGCTTGGCGTCCAAATTGAATTGAACTCTCCGCAAAAGGTTATTAGGGGGCGCCGTAACGGAATTTACATATTATCCCTTTGAAGTCGAGTAAGCGTTTCAATTTTCGACGCCTATTAATTCGCTTTATGCCAATTTCTACGAGTAAATTGCCGAAATATTGCCAAAATGATAAAAAAAATATGTACGAGAGGTCCTCGTGTTTGTATTGAAAATTTCATTCCGTTTGATGATCGAAATATTGAAATTTTTCATATGAATGAATGTTCTGCAATTTCACACTTAATAAGATTCGCTAATAATAAGATATTTTTTACCTTTACAAAAACAAACAAATTCAAAATTTTCATCATATTCTGACACTCAATTCGAAAGATCTTTGAATATATGTACACAAACTTTCAGTCAAACAAAAATTGAATTTTTTCATGTACATGAATGATTCAATGAAGAAGCTCATCACGATTTCATTATATCGACATTTTCAAAGGATTATTTTCTCAATTACGTTTCCGAAAATTGACACAGGCTAAAAAAATACTTTGAGACGAGTTGATACGATTAATTTTATATAAGCTTCCATAATCAAAGAGCCGTTCTAAAATTTGATTAACGCTGCTAAAAAAAATCGTTCGAAATTCAATTAGGCGAAACGGCCTCGCAAAGAAACGAACTCGGGCCAAGAAAATATCGAACGACCGGGAAAATAATTTCATATGACGAATTTTTTACGATTTCCCAAAACGAGAATAAGAAGAATAATAAGGGAAAAGCTTGCTCCGCTCCCTGAAGGCCTTCTGTGGAACATTGTGTAATATATGGAGACGCTGTGACCCCTGCTTTTGACACTTTCGTTGCCCCTAAATCACTAGGATTTCGGTTTTTTATTTATTTTTTTAGATTATATAGTGATTCGGTGATGGTATGATTTGAAAAGTATTCAGATCGATGGGTGAATTTATGGGGGTTTGTGAAAAATGTGGGGTTCCCTACGAGTTTGTCTTTTTTGTGTTGGAGATAGTGATGCTTTTCAATTTTGTTGAATGGATTTGTATCGGATTTTATTTGATTTGAATTGTGATTGATGTTGATTTAAAAGTGTTTTTTTATCGGATGTGTAGAAATAGTTAGATTAATTTTATCTAATAGTGTAAAAATTGAATATTTCAAGAATATCTTTTATGTTTTAAACATTTTGGAAATAAAATATCCTAATATTTTATGATTCGAACAAATGAAACTTAAGTAACATATTTAAATCTCAAATGATTCAGAATTTAAGCGTAAATTTAATTTAGAAATAGAATTTTCATATTTTTTGTATTCATTTGTTAATTAGTGAAACATTATTTAAACGTGAGAAATGACAAAATAAGAAACAAATGAGTAAAAATTAACATATTTTAATTCATGCTTTTGAAAAGAAATAAATTCTCTAACGTAAAACTTATGTCGACATTATAGTGGGGTTTATTATACTTAAAATAAAAACTATTTAACATTTGGATACTCGATAGTCAATTTATTCAACATTTGAATCACTCCAGATTCAAACAATTTAACATTCGACCAATTCAAAATCTAAGCAAACTGAAACACACCACATTCTAAATTCGAACAATTCGCAACCCAAACGAATTCCATTCAAGATTCACACCGCAAAAACTCAAAGCAAGAAAAAAGGGAAAACCCATCGAATTTCCCTTTCTATTTTCCGGCCCATTTTCCGGCTTTTCCTTACAGAGTTTCCCATCATCCAGCCGCGATGTACAACACGTTCATTAGCCCAATCAAGGCTGTTCTCGGGATATTGGATCCTAGGCCGACAAAGGCCTGAGGACTGAGGACTGAGGACTGTCCTAACCGTGGCCCTTTGAGGCCCGTGATAAAGCGCCAAATTAACTTTCCTCCAAGACGGCCGCCTAATATTTGCCTTATTATTGTTATTGTTATGGGGGCTCCTTTGAAAGAATGAAAGGATTCGGTTGTGTGTGCGCTCTTTTGGTTTGTATAAAGCGGGTATAATTTATATATGAGGGTTTTAGGCTTAATGCACTAGGCGCCGGTGTTTGTTCTGCTTTTTTTTGTATGTGGGATTTGTTTTTCGTGTGTATGTTTTTGTTTAACTGTGTATAAAGCATGTTGGGAATCGATTGAAAAAAATATTTGTAATTGGAATGAAAATTATTGAGGTAAATGTGCCTCAAACGAAAAGTGCATTATGTATATGAAACAAGTGAAATTGAAATCGATATAAATTTAAAACATCAATTTGGTCATTATCCGAATTGTAATGCATATCTAATATTTATAATAGAAGGATATTTTGTAATATCTTTGAAAATTTCTGGGATATCAAAGTCCCAATTAACTACACTTTCCTCATTAGCTCCACTTACTCCAATCGACTCTAATATCGATAAAATCTAATTAATATATATAAAAAGACTCTAATCGCCATTAAATAATAAAAAAATATATTTTAATTATTTTCTAAATGACCACTATTAATTAGTTTGATTTTAAATCAATTTGCTTTGACACGAAACACATTTTATCTCTTCTTCAAAAAAAAGTAAGAATTCTAACGAAAGCTACTTTTATCTGTTTTCTTTCAATGTTTTATAGCATTCCGTTACTTGAAATTTTATTTCTTTTTAACTGTAATTTGTTTCTACGAAGCTTTTTATCCACTCGAAGATAGTACATAGTTCTACTAAATGTATCATTAAAATCGAATTAAAAACGAATCTCTATTTCTGTTCTAAAAATTGATAATTTGACATCATTAATTCAATAAAAATTATATATATGAAAATTTATAAGTATGGAAATATTCTTGTACGAAAAATTACATATTTTACATACAAAACGTATTTTTATCTTCTCAAAATTCATCTCGATATTAACGTTTGCATAATACATAATTTTCGACACCAAATCGATATTCACACTCCACCTGCTACACTTGCGACATTAATATCTTTCGCTTTAAAGAACAAAAGAGCTTTACATTTTTGCCAAAAATTTATTCCATACATACAAAATCCAAACTGACACAATACCGAACTTATGAAACAACCATTAGACACGTATAACGAATTAAATATGCATTAGAGCGACCGACTTTTCGAATTTTCCGTACGATTTTGACACCTGATCCTCTTAAAGACGGGGAAATATCGAAGACCCACAAAGGTTCGTCTGCAGTTTTTCCTCATTTTCAGTTTTCCGGGAAAATCCCGCAAATTCTTTTGGGTGAAACGAGAAAAGTTTTCCCGAGCGTTCGAGGTTTTTTTATTGCTCTCGACGCAAAAGCTAATTCGTAAAGAAGGTTGATCTATTGTGACGTTGAAGGGTTTCAATGGTATTTCTGATGTATTAATGTAAAGTTATTCGGTTAATATTATAAAGAGTTGAAGATTGAAGTAAGTTGATGATATAATGAGATTATTCATGGATAATTTTTGAAATGAATTATTCAGTCATCTTTAATTCGATGTGATATTATAATGTACGAATTAAATTGCAAATATAGCTATCTCGTATAATATGATTTTTAATAGATTTTTATGTATTTACAAAAAAATGATATTTATTAGTTTGAATTTTATCAAATACCAATATAGAAACTAACCCCAATTTTTGTATAAACTGTATATCTGAACGTGTTTTTACATCAAACGTTTTTACGCGCCTCTGTATACTCAAACAAAATAAAATTTTATATTCGAAATATCATAATAAAATTATCAGTGTTGAAATAAAAATAAACCTTTTCACGAAAAACTCTTCTGACTGAAACATTTAAGGTCGAATAAGATTTTAACGAGTCAGATCTCCTTGCATAAAAGTACGAGTGTTATCCTATACGTATGTCCATAATAAAAACGTCATAAAATTCTTTATATTCATTCGTGTGTACGAGACTCGTTCACCGAACTGAACATATTCCGTTTAACAGACTGTAAAATCAAAACGATATTCTTTTCAGCTTCGTACGAAAACGTAAAGAAACCCGCACACAATGAGCAATTTGCGACTTTTTCAGGATGCGAATTGGAAATGACATAAGCAAATTGATTTTTTTTTCATGAATACTTGAGCCTTCTTTGACAAGATTATATGACTCCATAAAAATGACATGAAATTCGAACGTATGAAATTACAGGTATATATTATAATATATCAGCAATAATCATAATATATTGTAGGTTTATTGATATCGTTGAGTAAGGAAGGTTCATGAATCATATTAATGGGATCGATATAAAAATTTAAGTGTTTCGTAACGATGTGACATTAAATGACACATTGATATAATGATTTTTGGTATTTCTATTACCATTGCCTTTCCCGTTTTAACATTCGCATTTATCTTTGTAATATGTATGTAAAAAAGATCAAGATGCTTACATTAAAAAGAGAAAGGAAATGGAAATAGCAATAGCATAAGAATATTAGTAATCAATCCGTTTATATATCAACGCAATTTTGGAGCGTTACAAGGACACAGTCACAAACACAGATTAGCGCTATTATGTAGTTAGATAGCTATTAACCCGTTGAATATATCAATGCAGTTTCGGAAAGTTACATGGACACACAGACACACACACAGAATAGCGCTATCATATAGTTAGATTATAAGAATATAAGAGTGAGGAAGCAATTTTTTATGCACATTAACCCTTAGTACTCGTAAATCGATATTTTAAGAGTAATTGAACGTAAACTCAATTTATTCAACAAACCAAAATAAAACGACAATATTAAAAATATCTCGATATCAAAAATTCCCAAAGCGCAATATAAAAAAACTTCGCAATTCCATCAGTAACGCAGAATTTATCCAACCATAGAAACGAAAAATCCCCAATCTCATAAACTTCAATAAAGACTTTTTATATAATAATACTAAAAAAAAAATATCACTCGATAACCATCGAAGCGATCGCACGTATTATTCCTTATACGACCCGACTCTTCATAGGGCACAGAAATCGAGTCCGCAATAAGATAACCCCTGATTTACGATACAGCCTTATTAGAGGGACGAACGTCTGACCCTTTGAGACCTAACCCAACCTGAAATCATTCGGGAGAATTGGGCTTTGGGGGAAAAAACACATTGCGAACGGTGAAATTGGGAAAAATATGTACTACTACGACTTGTCAGCGACAGCGCTCTCTATCAATCAAGATATCAAGATGGGATATAAGGAAATATATGTATGTTTGTGGGTATGTGAGGATTAGGGTTTTCGGATTTGGATTCGATAAGTTTTGGTTCTATGATTCGGATTTGGATTCGGTAGTTTTAGATGTGAGATTTGGATTCGAGTTTTCGTTTGAAATCTTTAAAATTCGAATACTTAAAATTTTGAGCTTTTCCTAAAGATGTGAAAAAAGGTTATCTTAAAATTTTGAAAATTTTTATTAGGAGAGTCGAGGATGATTCTTACAGATGAAGAATTGATATAAACGAAAATGACCGAAACATCACTGTAAAAAAGTAAATCTTAAATCCCGACACGATCTTAAATTTAAACAGTCCTGAAAATCGTTTTGCGTCGAAATTAAATTGCTTAAAAATTATATAAACAGTATTTAAAATTAAAATTATACTTTATTCCACGTATTTAATATATTAAATATAGTTTTAACATATTTATGTAATTTTTAAGCAGTTTAATTTTGACGCAAATTGATTTTTAAGACCGTTCAAATTTAAGATTGTATCGGGATTTAAGATTTACTTTTTACAGTGATGGTTTGATGCTCTCTCTATAGTAAATTATATTTCGATCAAGATTTTCAGATATGTTGTGTCATTTTTGACATTTTTGTGACAGATTTTGTGTCATTTACATAAATTCAGAATTTGATTTTGATAATTACAAATTTTACTTTATATGCTACACATTCATGAAAAGTCCGCAAGAGTCTCGAGCATAGTTTATAATAGCAGCAATTATATTATTGAAATGAATCAAATAATTAAATCTTAATTTAAATTCTAATTCATCAAATTTTTAAAATATCGTATTCGGATTCGTAGAATCCAAAATACCAAAATAATGCAAAACCCTAGCATGAGCATCAGAGTGCAGTGACCCTGAATAGATTTCTTTTCACTGGGGGTTTCCTTAAGGCTTTATTCGATTTCTTTTGCAAAGGCATATACATACATATAGCGTCGTCAGTGGTAGTTTTATTTTATATCATTTTAGCTTTTTTTATTTGGCTGTCATAGAAACGTCGACAGAAAAGACTGACAAATCGACGTACCATGAAAAAAACGTGTCCAATTATATTATGTACGTTGTCCCTTTTTTTTCGCCGACAATGTAATAAATAAATTAGATACGATTCTGAAAGAGATGTTTTCAAAAGCAGTGATTGATAATCGGATTTTTCAGCAATTTACGTAATGAAATAATAAGCAATAATCTCTCCATTCATTTTGTTTTTTTATATCGATGGAATTTTCTTTCACTCGTTTTGAATATTTTCAATGTTGTTAATTTTGATGAAAAAATCATTTTTTACCTCTTAATTTTCTAAAGAATAAATCTGTTAAATATTTGTTCGTTTCGAATTTTTGTATATAAAACATTAAAATTTCTCAAAAAATAAATAAGAATACAATTACCTGTCGTTGTGAAGTGACACATGGTGAGGTGTGAAAGAAAACACACTAAGGAGCACAATGTCTTCATGTTTGATGTTATTCTTGAAATTCGTTAAAATATCGACGATTGACTCGCAATAAGGAAGCTTCGATGAGCCTTAGATGGAAACAAAGTCTCACGTCCATCTTCATCACCTGAAAAAAAAAACAAATTCCATATTAACCCAAATCGATATATTAAAGTTCCATCAAATTGACGCAGTGATATTTTTTGGTCCTTGAAGCCGAATATAAACTGAATAGAAAACGGATAAAAATCTATAAATATGCTCAAGGATGAATGGAAAAATGCTCCACGTATGTTTCTCTTAGTAAAATAAGGATATCTAACTATATAATAGCGCTATTTTGTGTGTGTGTGTGTCCGTGTAACGATCCAAATCTGTGCGTTTATTTCCAACGGGTTGATTTCTAATTATTTAATGTTTGGTTTGAAATGAAAAATGAAAACAAATCTTTACATATTTGTCATATTTAGTATTACAAAACATTTACTAATGTTAATATTCTAATGAAAATATGTATTTTCTGATTTGCCTATCAACCTAACTTTATAATAGCACTAATCTGTGTGTCTCTGTGTTTCCGTGTAACGTTCCTTAACGGGGTAGTCGCTAGTTTTACAATATTTAAGTAAAAGTTGAGAATTAATAGAATTGAAAATTCAAAAATAACCCAATCTTCATTTATGTATCATCTAATATAATTTTATTTCGACATGAAAATATTCAATATTTTCCACACCCCATCTTTCAATATCAAAAACCCTTCTTTGGATACACATAATGACTATACAAAAAAACAACAAATTCGATACGCAAACAGCCATCCACTTCAACAAACACACTTAACTCGCAACAAATTCAAAGCCCACACGACGCCGCGACAAAAGCTCACTTTTTGCCCGAACTTTTGCACTTTTTACCGAAAATAAAAAGCGTGTCAGTATTCAGAGGCACGTTGGAGCCTTCTGGAGGCTTTCACGGAAAGTGTTTAGCGTCGATTGCCCGGAAAAACTCCTCTGAGCCGCAATATCTCAAACATCCTTTCGGCGTCGGAAAAACTTTGATTGATGGCGAACGCTCCGTGTTAATTTAGCGCCAAGCCTCCCCTTTTAAGGGGAAAACGGCGCGAAAATAAATATTTCCTATGATAAATTAAAGCTTTTACATTTAAAAGGCCTCATTACGCCTCCGAACGTTTGATTCATCAATGTCCGAAGTTGGTTTGGCGATTGATAAATTCGTTAAGTGTCTAGTTTTCTTCCTTTTTTTTTAGGTCTGGTTGATTTATCGTTTTTATTATGGGCTGGGTTGTTTTAAAGTTTTTCTCTTTTTGTTTTGATGGATTTGGTTTTGAGGTTATTTAAAGAGTTTGTTGAAGGATTTAGCGGATTATGTTTTGAAAGTTTGTTAATAAGTCATTCGATTGCTTCGTATGAAGATTTTAGAAGTCAAATTCAAATTAAAAATTTCATTCAAATGCTTTTTAAATTTGTAATAAAAATATTGTTTAATCAATTTTCTTTTGAATCTAAGAACACTATATTAATTCTGAAATAATTCGTTACTGAATCGGTATAATTTATCAATCTGATTACATCATAATAAAAAACCTTCTAGATTAATATAACAAGAATATTTGAAACGAACACGCATTTTATCAAAGCCTCAAATGATACTCTCTATCATGAATCTGTAGAATCTATGTAATTTTTCAAATTACGGCATTTACCATAAATCATACGTTTACGATTCTTTATCGTACAATCACATGGAAAATTCTGCGTAGATTTTTTTCTACACGAATTTTCCTTCTTTTCGTGTACTTGCGGTTTTCCTTAGCTTTTCCGGACAGCCTTTTTTCACCAGAACACGATCATCTGATAAATATTCAAAAGATGAATATCGACAAGCCGAATTGACCGAAAGTCGACGATTTACATGGTTCAACCAGAAAATTTCAGGACGAAAAAATTAATATATATTCCAAACGTTTTATTTTTCATTTATTTGACTCAAAGTCAACATTACGAGAATACTGAATCTCGATACTACATGCACATACGCTTTACCCAGATACACTATCGATTGATTATGTACCTATTCGTATATGTATGTCAAAGATTTTCAATGTATGAAATACATATTTGATATAATATAATTGATTCTTTCTTGAAACAATTGAAACGAAAATGAATTGAAGTTTGTTTTATAAAAAAATGCGTATTTTAAAAAATATTTTCGGAAACTCTCTGTGAGTTCTATTAATACGAAAGATTTTCTTTTTTTCGTGTTTTTCCGTTTGTTACTTAGAAAGAAAACTTTTCGCTCATTACGGCTATGATTTGTTGTTCCGAAGAAGCAATAACGCAGATTCCGCTTCTTCGTCTCTTTATATAAAAAAAATGGCAAGAAACTTGCTCGTTAATTTTATTTTCGCAAAAATACCCAGTTAATACATCTCGTTTGCGGCTTTTCCAACAGTAACGGTTTTCCGAGTTTTTCTCTCGCTGTAAGTTCGATCAAAAGAGACGGAAGTTTCATTGCATTTTCACTTCGAAACGTATTCGACGTTTCTCTCGAAAATGTTAAAAGCGGTTTTCAGATATTAAATTTCTGTTAAAATATAAAATTATTCGACAAATGGATGAAATGCATCGTTCGAAGCGTCAAATAAGCTTATTTTATAAAGGGTTTTAACGTTCAATTACCAATGTGCTGAAATTTCAACGCTGAACGAGTTCTGAAATTATATTTAAAGTTGCGTGAGCAATTATTGCGATGAAATTTTTCGAATAAAGCATTTTAATTTTTATAGAATTATTCGACTGTCAATTGCTTTATGTTTCCAAATTAATTGTTCTATAGAAATTTTCGACGCTTAATTAGCAATCGCGAAAAATGAACGACTTTCGTTTGAATTAATTAAAATTGTTCAAATCATAGATTTTATGAAAAAATATGAAGCTCAATTCAATATGACATTATAAATATCAATAAGCAATATTCTCAAGAGAAATTTAAGAATCCTAATAAAAATTGAAGTAGTTACATTTATATTGCAAAACAAGATGATAGTAAATTATTGATTTTTGAAAATAGAGTTTTCAGAATATTTTCAAATAAAATAAAAAAATCACTTCTCATTTACTGAAAAATTGTATAACCTTATACTATTTAATGAGAAATGCTGAAAAACTAACATCAATCATCTTTTCAAACCCTTTTCTAAAACTCAATTAACTATTATTCATGTTTTCGGGAATAATAAAAGAGTTAAAACATTTGAGCATCTAATATTTAAATATCTTTATTTAAAAAAAATTCACAAGATAATAAAAACCTTTATTTCGCATTGAAAATTTTAAAATAGTGAAAATAGACCAAAAAAATAGGAATGCGGAGCTTCGCTTTTCTTATTTCAGAACTATACCGTACTCAAAATACATATCTAACTGTATAATAGTGCTATTCTCTGTATGCGTGTGTATGTGTGTGTGTCCATGTAACGCTTATAAATGCCTTGATATATTTAACGGCCTGATCGCTAGTATTTAATAATATTTCAAACTCAACAATACATTCGCTCCAGATCTACGAAGAAAAAAAACTTACAATTACATCAAACAATTCATACAAAATCACTAACTAATTTCAACTTCCTCATAAATTAAGCGACACTGAGCAATCGTAGAGGCTCTAAACAATCCCCGAAACACACAACGTACATAATTGTAAGGCATTCACTAAATCGCGAAACCTGAATCGTCAAACCGCCCAATTAACACACGCGAGCCTAATCAGCCTCTAAGAACCTCCGACGTTGGAATCAAACCGAGACACAAAACCCCCGAAACACAAACCCCAGGGGGTAAACGAAGCCGCTAACGCAATTACAATATTATTACGTTACATTTCGCGCCGGTATTGAATGCGAGGCTTATTACGCACGTATTTCATCTCTGAGCGCTGACGTGCAGGGTTTTCGTTCGGATGTATTCGAATATTCGAATATTCGACAGATTATGATATTAAAATAAATATAATATTCGTCAAATATATGTATACTTATTGAGTATTGCAGAAATTCAACATAAAACAGAATTATGGTGATTCCAGTAAAGATGGCCATATGGAAGACAATGGTGATTGGTCTTTTTTTTTTTGAATAATTGGCAACAATTATCATTTTTTTTGTTATTATTGAATGTTTTGTGATCACTAGATATTCAACTTGAGTGCGAAAAATAATAATTATTGTCAATTTATGAAAAAAAATTACCTCTGACCATCGTTCCCCATATGGTCAAATATACCAGAGTCACTCTATCAATACATTTCTGATCGATTCGATGAAAACATTAACCATATTCTGAATTTCGGAGAATTATTATTTTCGATTGAGATAATCGTATAAATTTTGTAGATATTTAACACAAAATACCTATTACACACAAATTCCTGAAAGATTCAACGCAAACATTTTTCCTGATATGAAATTCAAATAATCAATATTTTCAATTATAATTTCGATATAAATGATGAAAATATTAGTACAACATATCACAAACACGATACTTGATTGATTCGACGAAAATATAAACCGCATTCTGAATTTCAAAGAATCAATAGTTTTAATTGAGCTGTTCAAAGCTGATCATAAATAACTGCACTTTTTATCAAAAATGAGATTTATATGACAAAAAACTTGGTAAAATGATTAATTTTGTAGGGACACAGACAAATTGTCACTAAATTTAGATTTGATTATTTTATGCAATGTATTTCGAAAACCATTTGATATCGATAGTGAATAAATTTAGTCTTTATTGAATCGTCTTTCAATTCACAAGACCCAAGATATCATGTCCACAATGTCTATGTGTTTCTATGTATATAAAAATCATTAAATGTCGAAAAATGTTTGGACATCAGATAATAAATAATTTATTCCTGATGCCATTTCAGTTAATTCTGCACTAAATAAACGATTCCTAATGGATTCGTCAGAGTCAAAATTTTTAATAAAAATCTTTTTCATATTCAATATTCAAATTTTTCGAATATTTAAATTCTCAGAATATATTCTATATCCATTCGAATAGTCGAATATTCGGCAGCCCTGACAGTGTACCGTGAAAACTGATTATGTGTGTTCCCCTTCGTTTCGTATGCCCGTCAGGATGTTTGAGAAGTTTAGGAATTTCACGGCGACAGGGCCGCAACTCGCGGCTAATTTATTATTTTCGCCCCTAATTGAAAAGACGTCGGCGAAGTTTGGGAAGTTCGGGAAATAGTCGGATTGTTGTTTTGAACTTGGGATTGTACGGGAAATTTTCGCGTTATGAGCGATTCGCTGCTGAATGATGAAAATATGTGGGTGTGTATGAAAATAATTTTTGAAAATTAAAAAATATTTCAGTCGCTGGTTCGATGGAATATTTTAAGTAATTTGGAAAAATGAATACTTAGGTGGTTTTGTTAATTTTTAATCGAAATGACTCCAAATTGGTTCAAATTAGGTTTATATTAGTTTCGATGAAAATCTAGAAGTGCTTTAGAGTGGACTATTAGTACAAAATAAACTTTAAATAACCTAAATTGGATTTCGATTTTATAAAAAAATTAAAATATTTAATGCTGAATAATTAGTCTTACATTAAATCATAATTGCAATGATTTAATTTAAATGAATATGTTTTTATAATAATGCGAAATTTTAGTATAAATAATGAATAATATTTCTATATCTTTAACGAATATATCAATTACATGAAGGTATAAATAATTCATTTGTTTAAATAAAAGTTCAATTTATATTCGCCGAATTCTTTGAAATTAAATACGTATGAATTTACATTTGATCATTTACCAAGAAAAAAAGCTTACTTTACACGTGCCATAGATATTATATTCAAACGATTGATATTCTACGAAAAAAAAATCGAATCAAAATATCAAAACCAATAATAAAATTCCAACAACGCTAAAATTATACGAAAATATATTCCTACGCTAATTACGAAACATCAAACATTAAAACCATTAACGTCCGCATAATTTGGAATTCGCACCAAAATAACGCATTAACCACCAACATTTCGATATATTCAATTTAATCCAATTACCGAATTTATACACAATAACACGTCGAAAAATTTCACGCACATGCAATAACTTAAATCTACACGTCCTCGAGAGAACAAATTCGATTTTCGTGCTATTCGGGGGTGAAAAAGCACACACGCGTTATAAAAAATAACGAACATAAATTCAAATTAAGCAATGTTTGTGAAAAATTTTAAAGCGGTCGTTAAAATTTAAACACGCCGACGAACCCCTCTTTGTGCTCACGTTTAATATTGTACATTAGCGGGGAGCGTTTTGATTAATTTAAACATTTCGCGAAACGGCGATAATTGAATCTTCTCTCGTAATGTACTCGAAATGAGCGCGAATATGGGACATTTTGATTGTGCTTGAATTTTCGAGCTAGGAAAATTTAATGTATCGAAAATTCGAATGAAAACAGAAATTTTTGCATCGATTTGAAAAGCGCTAGTATTCTATACAAATGTATTGTAGTGAATTCACGAATGGTTTGATTCTCAAAATACATCTATTTGATTCTAATATTATTTGATCATAGAACTTCACATTGTTAGAAATATTGACATTGAATTTTCTGAAATAAGACATTTTAATTATTTATACTTTAAGCAATTTTTTCTCGAATTTCGAACATTTTAATACAATATTGTATCACTTGAGCTTCAAATATATTGAGCATCGAACCTCAAACAATTCAATCCTCAAAATTTAAACAATTCAATTCTTGAACCTCAAATAATGCAATCCTTGAACTTTGAGATGATTGAACCTTGAGCCTCGAACAATTTGATTCTCAAACATGTCGAAAATTTATGTTTACACTGATCAAAATCATTATATTATATCTACTACAATTTTGCTAAAACATGTAATTAAGACTTAATGAGAAATTCTAGGTTGAACATAACAGAAATAAAACCTTTTCTATATAACATATTCTACATTAATCAGAAATATTAGTTACAATCAAAATCATTCAACAAACACTATTTCAATTCATCATTGAAAAAATGCACTTTTTACCGAAAAATCACATAAAAAACCCCTTCAAAAACCCACAGGCCTAACACTGTTTGACTTGTCCATTATTCCTGTAACAGGATTCATCCCAGTTACAACGTATTAAATTATCGGACTTCGTATATGATATAAAACACCGTTTTATTACGTTCTTCGCCAAAGCAAACGATGACGTGCAAATACGCAATGATATAAAATACGACACTGTAACGAGAACAATGTAAATACACGCGTCGACAAATAATATAAATATATACCTTATATACACAGATCTTTTTGTATATCTGGATATATACAGATATACAGATATGTTTGTACAGGTACGAAATTTTTTTTTTCAGCACCAAACGAGCGTGAAAATGAAAATGTGCGAAAAAATCCCTATCCATTTTCGACGCGTCTTTTCGTTAGGCCAAGAGACGGATCGTTGCCTTTTTTTCTTTGAACTGTCAATGAGAAGATTTTCCAAATAGAAAATGTATGTGTTTGTATTGTGTGTATTTTCCGCGAGGAGATGAAATGTCGTTTTTTTTCCCCTCTGCGTGTTTGTGATGAGCTGAATAATGGATATTCATGAAAATATATCATGCTCTAAGTCGTAACGAACGTTTTTCATAATTGAAATTTTTTATAATACATATTTTGTGTGATGATTTTTGAAGTTAGGGAGTATGAGTGAAAATTTTAAATCATTTGAGTTTAGTGCGTAAATTGTCTCTAGAAGCCGATTTTTTTCTTTAATCTTAACTAAATTTCGTATGTATAACTTAAATAGCTTTTTTTTTATAGTGTCGTAATAGCTTTCGGGGAATGTTTGTGAAGTCACATTACAGACCTCTTTAAAAAAAATGTTTGCTAAGTCATAGTTAAGTTGAGATTAGTGAAAAAACCAGCCCTAAATATGCCTATTTGTTTGATTTGAAAAAGAAAATGAATACTTATAAAATCTGCAATCAAATAACGTTATTAATTTACTTAACTAATTTTTAATAAATTAATTATGATTTATATTTTACTTTGAAAATGGATGTTTCAGAATTCGGTCAAGTGTACTTGTAAGATTTAGCTTCTTGGGTACAAATGCAAGTATTATCATATCAAAATATATTCTATTTAATAAAAAAGACACTTATTTGGATTTTTTATTATTTTTATTAATAAATCTAATAAAAATCTTTAAAAAACATGAAAGGATCGAATTTGAAATATATTCGTAACAGATTCGTTACGAATCAATCAATCGTTTCGAAACACAATCGATTCATTAAGCATGAAATTTCTATACAAAGCTGAAATTATTTCCTATCAATAAATACAGTATACATGAATAATATCTTTGGCAAGCAACCAAGAGTGTATTCAATCAAGAAAGATTGTATTGTTATCAATTACTCGATAGTTTCGTGGTCCGTTCCATTACAATGATTTATTGTTCGCGCGAGAAAAGCGTGCGTGACAAATTTTCCATCACTAAAAGAACTCGAGCTAGATTAACCTTAATATAATATAATATGATGACTAAAAATGCCAAGGGGTACAAGTGACATTTTTGCCGAAATCGAGTTATGCACAAGAATCGCTTCTATGCACGCTCGTTTATTTGGTGGCAAAAGGATATAAACGAATTCGGAACGTGTGCCTCAATATATCTTTAAATCACTCGATCTCCTCCTAATGCATAGTCAAATTTGAACGCGCTTTTCTCGAAGTCACTTGTACCCCTTGGCCTTTTCAGTCATCATATAATATAATATAATATTATGTATTAACTTGAATTATTCCATCCAAAGCCAAAACGTTCGCCTGAGCCAAAGCTGCAGCTTAACCTCGTCGAGTTAAAGCTACAAGTTTCAGTTTTTGCTGACTGAAAGCTCTGAATTATGAACGTTTCCAAAGTCGGACACGACAACAGGTACGACTTGCTGAAAGTGCATCGCAGATGAGATTAAAACGGACAAATTATTCACAACGCTGTTGGATGCGGTGAATCGAAATTCTAATTGCGAATTTACATTCGCTTCACGAAATAATTCCCGCTGTACGAATTCAAATTTGACTCTGTTTGTAAAATCGATAAATTTTAATATGTCGATTTGTATATTTGAGTGTTTAATTGCAATTTGCTTTATTCAGAATTTGAATAGACGTATGAATGTATGATTTATTTAGAGCTAAACGCGACTAACTCTACTAACATAAGCAAAAGTCAACGAAAAGATTTTGAAGAAAAAAAAACTAATTTTGTCATCTAATGACTATACAAATATACATTGACATTTGAATCTAATTTTGTCAAAAAGTGAAGTTAGTCACATATATCTGAGTTTAGTTCTGGGAAAATAAATAATATTGAAAATCGATGAATTTGAATCTGTTGATTTGTATATTCAAGTGTGTTTAATGTGCACTTTGTTCTATTTAGAAATTAAACAGATGTATGAAATTTTATATGTCTGTGAGTGGAGTTCTGGGAAAATTAATAATTGTTTTGTATTTTAGTCTTTTGTTCGTTAACGAAAAATGATTTTCCTGGTACACGTTTTGGGGGAGAAATTAATTTGACAGAAGGCAGACTTTTTCGCCAAATTCGATTTACTGAAATATGTCACGAATGCGATGAATATTTCATACGAAATTCAACTAAAATTTCATTTTTAATTCCAAAATGAAGTATATTTTTACTTACCAAGTCTGTATTTGAATGCATAATGCAAAAAAATAAAGAAAAAACATGAAGATGTATGTATAATAACGGACCATTCCACTCAACAGATTTAAGTAATCTCATGATTTTTTACTAAAACAACATTCATTGTAGATTTAGGATTTTCATGGAAAATCGATTTGAAATCATTCCATTTTCATACTAATTTTGATTAACGAGCGAACGAAACCTATAGATGTGAATTATTTTTTCTCGAAATACATTGATTTCGGGTATGAATGTGATCATAGCAATATTTTAGGATCATAATAATTTGTCAATTATTATCGAATTCAAATGTGTTGAAAGGATGGTCCATTCCACTGCTCATTGTCCTATTTTTCAGCTTTTTATCAAAAACTTGTCTTATCACACTCTTCCGGATAATAAGCACATTCTGTAGAATAAATCAGAGATAGCGTCAGTGTATTTTTCGGCGAAACGGACGCATAATGTTGATTTATCGTCGCGAATAATAACTACGAAAAACAATAAATAAATCCTGTATACGTCTTTGGTGCAAAGGACTGTTCTTACTTGGAAATATTCCAATGGACCGAGATCGATACTGTTGTATGTATTTTATACGTAGTTTCGCGTTTGCGTTGCTGTGAATGTCTGCAATTGTGGTATGTTGGAATATCGATGAAATCGAGACGCTCTGATGCTCTATGCTAATTCTATAACATTCTAAGATATAGCAGAATATTGTAAGCTTGGAGTTTTCTAGAATTTTATATTTTGAGTATGGATGAAATTTGTGTTTGGTACGCTTCAATGGCTTTGAGTCTTGCATGGTTTTCAAATTCTTCATTCGAATTAATAACAATTCTTTCAGTCTGACTCTTTATCGTAATTTTGTCAATTTGTAAAGACTTCAAAAATGAAAGATTTCTGAAAGACGATAGAATGAAAATCGAAAAAAAATGTTTCCAATTGCTTCAATATGCATTTTACATATTTTCGTCACTGAAAAATATAACGATTTACGAAATTTTAAATTAAAATTATTTTAATTGTAGCACGTGGAAATAATTTTCACACTAATTGTAAGAGCTTTCTAAAAATGAATCATTTTAAGAATCTTCTCATAATGTGCTTTTCAAAAATGTATCATTTTAAAAATCTCCATCTAATTCTGAAAAAAATGTCTAATTTCAAACATAAATAATCTACGTAATTTCTTGTTAGTTGAGTAAATATACAAAAATTAATTCAAACTAATTGATTTGAAGATTAGCTACACTTTACATTAATATTATATTATTCAATAGGCTTAAGTTCGATACAAAATCAATTTTCGAATATTTCTACAAATTATTTAACTTAAGGAATTAACAATAAGTCTCATTATAAATATACGAATCAACATTGCGCATATAAGATTCGGCATTATTTTCACGCAAAGGGTTTCCTCTCATTTTTAATCGAATCAATCCTTCGCAGTCGAAGCTCTAAAGTAAACTGATTAAGCAGGCGAGGAGGAATCCGCGAAATGTACAATTCTATTTAATCCGATAACGAAATAAGATCGTTTCGAGAAGTTAAGTTATGAAATACAATATCTCACTGCGAACAATTGAGCGATGCTGAAAATCCATGAAAAGGCGCAAAATGTGCTCGAACGAATTCGTATTTAGCGAAGCGTAAACGTCGATTGTTGTATGAAATTCAGATCAAGTTCCGATTTTTCACGGAACGACGCCTCTTAATTTCGTTAATTGTAAATTAACATTACGTTGTCGAATCGACGAATTTTGCTTTTTCGTGAAATAATCATATTTAGCTCCATTATGATTTTCTGATGTAGGTGTCGAAGAAATATCATGATAACTCATTACAACCTAACTTTACTTACTAGTTAACTGTAATATAAGAACATTTTCATATTCATTTAAATTATTGAGATAACGTTAATATGATTTCATAAATAATTAGCAAAGCAATTAATGAAAAAATCAGCATTGCACAAAGGAGAATGAGTGAAAATGTGTCCATTCGTGAATACAAGTGAATTTGTATTTAACATTCTTATAATGATCCTAAATAGGTAAGTATCAATTTCAACTCAAAATTAATTGGATTCGAGAAAAAATAATGATAGTATGAGGTGATTTGTTTGATTAGAAAATTCGATTTTTTTACAAAAATCTTGAAACTTAAGTGAATATAATAGAAAATCATTAGGATTCCAATACATATCAATTGAGATACATATTAAATCTATTCATGCATTGAAAATCTGCATTTAAAACATTTATACCCTTACTTCTTCGGTAATTTCAAGAATATCTATTAAGCAGTTCTACGATAATCTGCGAAAATAAAAATCTATTCCTGGGTAAAGTTCCCACTGGGACCATTTATACCCATTCCCCTTTAATCCACACTATTTTCAAGCACACATACAACACGTCCAATGACCACGTTCAAACAAAATCACCAAACCCGAACAGAATCACGATATTCAACGAGCTCGAACAGTTACGAACCATCAAATCACCGACAATTTCGATCGGCCATTAACACAGTGACGTCGAAACGCTCCATTAACATTATTACCGTCGAAAATTAATCAAGCGTCCAGCGAACTCAAAACCTCGGCGTATAAATCGGCAGTTAACATTGCGCCGTATCCATACGACTACTGAAAAGGCCAAGGGGCACAAGTGACTTTGCGGTGATTACGAGAAAAGGGCGTTCAAAGTTGAGCATGTAGAGGAGGTCGAGTTATTTGATGATATGTCTTGGTACATGTTCCGAGTTCGTTTATATCCTTTTGCCACCAAATATATACGAAAGGTGACAAAAACGGATCATCGGGATATTTATTACTTAAAATTTCGAACAT
This sequence comes from Cheumatopsyche charites, assembly GCA_024721215.1. Classification (NCBI taxonomy): domain Eukaryota; kingdom Metazoa; phylum Arthropoda; class Insecta; order Trichoptera; family Hydropsychidae; genus Cheumatopsyche; species Cheumatopsyche charites. The sequence goes on from CM045579.1 coordinate 2,399,751, forward strand.
CTGCTGATTTTGCTTAAAATCAGTCACTAATAGTATTATTGTTAGATTTCAAAATGAAAAACAAAATCATCTACTTTGAGTCTAAAAATGTTGAGTATTGAAAGATTAGGTTATTTTAACAATATCAGCTATAACTTTGAAGTATGATATTTTTTTATGTTATGAGATTATTGTTTGGCGATTTGTTGGATTGAAAACGCATTAATTTATAATGAAATTCAGTATATCATATTTGCCACCTTTTGACTATTTCGTATTTGAAAACACCACTTCCATATTTTATACCCATATGAAAAAAATACGAAAAATATTTATTCAGTTACCATCGCTTTTTTTTCAAATTTGAGTGATTATTTCTTCCTTTTACTATAATTAACACATAACTAAGTACATTAGACCTCAATATATTTCTCAAGAACGTTGATTATTTTTCATATATGGAAAATACATGCATAAAACTTAAATGTTTCCATATTTGTCTCTTCATATATCTCGATATACGTTCCAAGTTCGTTTACATCCACTAAATATATGAGCGTACACAGAAGCGATTCCTGTATTTCGGCAAAAAACTCACTTGTGCCCCTCGGCCTTTTCATTAGTCATAGATCATACACGTATAAACTAACTGCGTCGAGTTTATCAAATCCAGCTAGAGGGTGGTTCGCATTAAGTGAATAATTACTGGAAAGGCCCCAGTAACAACACCGTAATTTATATAAGCGAACGTCAGTTGGGCATGACACGTCCCGAAGCTAACGTTGGGTTTGATGTGTGTTTGTGTTTATGTGTTTTAGGATATACCATATACATATTGTGTGTTTTAAGCATAGAATATAAATAGATATATGGTGGTTTGAAGATTTGTATGGTGATCATACGTATTTTGTTTTAAAGGACAGTTCTTTTCGAGTGTTAACGTGTTTGGGTTTTGAGGTATATGTATGTATATTTAAAGCATGGAATAATGTATGATGATATTTTGTTTAAAGAGACAGTTATTCATTTTAAAGCTGTTTTTTAACTTTACGTGACTCTTATATAGTGCTCAGAAATATTCAAAGTAATATTAGAATCGTATTATAGAAAGAAAATACGAAAATCGACTTACGAAAATCCGATTTTATCATTTCAACATTTGTGCAATGCAGTGCAAAACGTGATAAACTAAAACATTGAAACATGCTTGATGCGTTTTTCAAAATTTACTTAAATGTCTTCATTATTCCATTTATCCAAAATTAGAATCATATAAATTTCGTTTATAATAAACAATGTATGTGTAATGTTCACATTAATGTACATAATTAATTAAAATGGCTTCTGAAGTAAACAATTTATCATCTGGTGGCCGAAACAAACTTTGTCATTTAACGGTATTTATCTTTGTAATTCAGTAAATATATTTTACACATACAAAATTATGACAAAGTACAAAAAAATACATTTCAAATATTTTAACACAATAAGATTTTTAATAAAATAATATTTTATACCATTTTTTTCTCTCCCTTTTATGAAAAGTTCACGAATGCCCTTCATTTCCTCTGTAAAATCATGGTCACTGTAAGGATATGTATAAGTGTTTAAGATTATAAGGGACTACGTATTACATTCGTGAATAAGTGTGCGTTTTATGTAAGGGGAAATTCGACTAAGTGTGGCTAATAGTTGTGCGATAGTTTGATTGGATCTCGTTCTAGATATGGACGCTATGAAATAGCATTAATGGCTCTCGGGGCTTAGTTTGTAGTTTTGAATTTTGTATTGGATGAAAGAGTTGCTATGAAATTTTATATTTGCAAGTAAAATAATAAAACAAAGAATGATTCGTTTAATGAAAAAAGAAGCAATATTTTAACATCAAAGAAATTCAAATGAACGCCAGAGTAAAAATACAAGAGAAAAATAATAGACAGAACTAATTATAAAAGACAAAATAATGATTTCATTAAGAAAATAATTCATCCATTTTTCAAAATTTCTTTTTAAAAAAAAATACACTTTGGTACATACATACATATACATCTATTGAAAATATCTGCCCTTGCCAATTCATTAAAAATATTTCATTATTTCAAAATATTTGGTATATTCAAAATAAAAGATAATTCCGGCATAGATGGCCATATGGGAAACGAACAACAGCAGTCATTTTTTTCCAAAAATTGATAATAATTATTATTATTTGAACTCAAATTGAATGTCTAGTGATCACAGAACATCCAATAATAATAATTTTTGACGATTTTCACCATCATCTCCTATATGGCCATCTTTCCCGGAATCACCATACCCAGTGACACGCGCCTTAAACACTTTTCACAAACCAAAAACAACCCCAGAATAAATAACACCACACTCAGCCTCATCGATCACCACAAAACAGACACACATACACACATTTGAAGCACGCAAGAGGGAGACAGGAAAGTACACAACAATCGTTAGGATGTACGGTAATTTCGCGATTCGCTCTCGGGGTTTTCCGTTCAGACACGAAAACTTAATACCGCCGAACTTTCGCATTAGGCCCGAGGATCGCTCGAATCGACACAATCCAGGGAATTCGCACAAACTTCCAATTCGTATCCAATTATAACATTGTTGTGCCTAGAGAAAGAAACTCTATTCGATTTTTGTTTCGGTGAGACGCGAGCGAAGTGTGGTGTGTTTCGTTATTAGTGCCATCTGTGTTTTCGTTTGTTTGTTCTTTTTTTTTCGAGTAAATTGAGATAGGTAGAACTTTTGATCTTTGGAATGTAGGTGATAATTGAAAGGGTGGCAATTGAGTTTTTCAGTACTAAAAGTGATTAACTCAAAAAAATAGTCATATGGTATAGTCATAACTTTTTCTATGTATAATATCTTTCTTGAATGATAAAGGTTAATACTATAAAAAGACGATTTTGTTTTACTATCGAAATGTAAATCATTATTTCAGAGAGCATTTTAATTTTGTACAAAAGAAATGATCAAAAAATGTATGGTCATTGGTATTTACACCAATAGTCTGATTCATACATATCTATACCATTAAAAAGGACTTTTGATGTAGAAAAACTTCTGCTATGGCACCAAGCCCTATTTACGTTTTCATATTATTCACATTTCTCACATGACTCATACGATAATTACTCATTTATTTACGTAGAAAATGAGAGTATAAGTAGATGTTCGTTTATCTCTAAACGTAATGAGATCTGAGACTTGGGACCATACTAAATATTTTTCCTCTTGGTGAGACATTTCAACGATATTATCGTATTTTTTGGATCCGGGTACTAATATGCTCATTATCTTGTCTGTTTTTATCATATTGATCAATTTGGATAATCAAAGTTTTGCTGTAAATTCAATTTTATGTATTAATTTAGATTTTTTTAATAATGAGCTTTCATTTGCTCGTAATATAAGCAAGCTTGATATTTTAGACTCGATTATAATAAATGTTCAACATTAAATTAATTATAATGTTAAACTCGACACGTTTTCAAAGATGCGTCTAATTAACTCATTTCTGAGAATATTCGTTGATGCTTAACCGTAAATACTATGAATTAATAATTAATCACACTGAGAATATAATAATATAAATTTAATTAACACGATAATTAAGCTATTTTTTTATTCAATATTTTCATTAGTCCTTTCTATTTTCGTTGTACAAGTATAAAATTAATACAATGTATGTACTCGGATAGAAACTGAGTGGATATTTACTATCACTACGCAGCATTAAAGCGGTTAATAGCAAAGAGCGTTTTGTTTGTAACGAAACATATCCCTAACAAAACATCGTTAAATTGGCAAAAGATAACAGTTTATATTTCTGCATTGTACAGTATGTGATATACTGATAATAAATATTTCTCAGAATACTGTTTCAAACGTATCATAATATCTAAGGGCTATATTGTACATTGCTTAGAAAAAAAGACGAAAATAATATTTACTATTGAATCATTCGATACATGAAACGTGATCACGCATCGTTAAACCGTAAAAGAAATATTGCTTTCGAATGTTATTTTTTTTCACTATTTTTTTCTGAGAATTATTTGACTCACTAGATTTATTCCTTGAAATGTTAAGCTTTTGTGAAAGAAAGTAGTACGAAAAATAATCAACAAGTTCTTAAGTTACGTATTTGTATTTTTATCGATTTGTCACTTTTTTTCATGCTATATAAAACGGATTTCCTCTTTATTTTATGTGAGGTTCATTGTTTTTTGAAAATAGTAATACAATCTCTAGTTTCGAACATTTCCATGAAATCTTATATTCTTCAAGTTTTTGTATGAGAATCCATATTAAAAATTTCCATAGAAAAATAAATTTTAAGTTTTTACTATATTTTTTGTATTTATTTCTGAAGATAAATTAAAACCAAAAAGCAAACAAACTATATTTTTTTAAAATGTGAGAACAATTCGGAATTTTTCTACATTGCATTTACAATAGACATAATCCCGGACGTTTTACTTTAAGGGAGTGGTTTTCCCACAGCAAGTCGTAGCAAAAATATTATGCACTGCCATATACACGTTTGTTTAAACAATATAAAACAGTTTACAATCAACTCAAAATTTTTAACTTAGAAAAACATCGTATCAAAGCAACTAGATACTATAATTTTAAATGTAAATTAATCTCACATTAGAGATACAATAACAAATTTTTCTAAAACATTCATCATAATTAAAAAAAAACATCCCTTAACAAAACCATTGACACTACAACACCTCTGAAGAAAAAAAGCACTAAAAAATAATCGAAATCCGCGAAAAGAAAAGCGACACAATTTCCCAGCTCCTTTCATCTGTGCGTCGGATTGTTAAGCGCGTCCTCCACCATCGGCACAAAGCGCTCATAATAAACACGGCGCTCGGCACATTTCCTCGCGCTCTTTGTAGTGTATTTATTGCCTTCGGCGCAATTTGCACCGAGCCGTAATAATTCTAATAATGAGCGCGACTTCTTTTGATGTCAAATAACGCAGAAAAAAGGCGATAAGAAAGAGGCGGCGGTTTAGAGGTAATTGCCGCGAATCCGTGGCCGGGCTCTACTAAGAAAGAAGTAATTGAACCGAAGCGTGCCAAGCCCCTGAGGCGACTTTCCGATTGAGGGTCGTTTGATAAGATTCGAGGCGTTCTAGTGTAATTTACAGTGGGGACGTGCTTTATGTACAGTTTGGTAAGATTATTTGGACGAGTTTAATCCGTTTTTTGACTTTTTTTAAATGCTCAAGTTTGCATATTTTTCCTTTGTTCTCGTAATTAGTTTCAGATGTGTGTCAGATTATGCACGAGAAAATAAAAATTGAAAGAAATTTTATATTAAACTAGCAGTAGGCGCATATGTATCAGAATTGTTCGGAATTAATCAAATTTCGTATTGCCACGGATGTGTATATTGCCATCTATGTGTGAAATAAAAAAAGATTTTACGCCTTATATACATAAAGCGGTGCATTTTCGTAATTACGACGCGTAGTTCGGAGTGTAAGGCGCGGGCTAATAAATTGAACGCTCGGGTTCGAGGCACGGCTGCGGCTGAAAATTTCAAACATCGTTAGCGTATTTATAATATAGATGTTTATGAATTCATTTGTATTCCATATTAGTAGCGTATTCCTTATTCGACAACTGAAAAGGCCAAGGGGTACAATTGACATTTTTGCCGAAATCAAGTTATGCACATGAATCGCTTCTATGCACGCTCATTTATTTGGTGGCAAAACGATATAAACGAACTTGGAACGTGTAGTTATTTTACTTTCTAAAAGTGTCATTTTCTTCTCTAGATATTTTTTATACGTGTAAAAAATGTATATTTATTGTTCTCCATAAAACTAATACTGATGAAGTACTAGGACATTTCGGGATAATCCTAAAGCTTTAGCTTAATCTAAAAGTACGTGTACACTGAAAAATCCTTTAGCTTTATGGATCTTTTCAGGAAAAAACGACTGAAGGGTCTCAAATAATAAGTATCAGCGAGGTCGTTTTCGGTTCTGTGCTAAAATTTAACGTTGCTGAAAGCCACGAAATTTGTTTTTATTCATCGCTAAATAATTTCTCAGTAAACACGAATCCATTACAATTGCGTTCCGAAAAGAGGAAAGCCGTAAATTACTAACATCTGGTCTTTAAAATTTAGAGTTTTCACGATTGTTCGTTAAGCAATTTTAACGAAAAACTTTCATGAAACAAAACGTAAATCACGCAACATAAAAACATTAATCCACAGACGACATCTTATAACCACTGAGTCAATATAAATGAAATAATATTTACTACTTATACAAACAAGTTTAAATTAAAATCTAAATATAAAAAACAAAACAGTCATCAATAAAATAACAAACGTACCATAAAATCGAACATCAACAACGTATCAAAAACATCGACTAGAAAAAAAACCCACCCCTAAACTTTAATAACGCAAGAAAGTTTCCCACAAAAAAAACTAACTCCAAAACTAATCCTGTTCCAATACTTGGTACAAAAAGATACCTAAACCGAACGGTTCACAAAGTGAGAGGGAAAACTTTAGTCGGGAAGAGATCACAGTTTACCAGAAAGGTTATCAAACACCATAAAAACTCGACACGGGGTTTCTTCTGCTAAATGTCACCAAGGGTGGCTGTTTTTGCTAAATTCGTTATCTTCTAAAAAGGAAAGCCGTAAAACAAAGGAGTAATGGTGTATTGTTGTGATTATCAATCTTTTTTTTAAGAGATGGGGAAAAATTATTATGTTCGGGGATGATTTTAATATGTGAAAATATGATTATTGAGATAGAAAATAGTACAGGTTCAATTAAAAAGATTTATTATACAAAGTAGGTACAAATCAAATTTTAAAAATATATAAAGTTTTGGAAATTCACAAGTGCGGAGATGAGTTATTGCTCTTTTTTGGCAATGTTGAGATCTGCTGGTGTAGAGCGAATCTAATATAATAATATGGTGGTGTACATTTCGTGTGAGAGGACGTAAAGTGTATCTGCTCAGCTCGAAAATCGTGCCCGCGTTCGCTTTTATGGCCAAATGTTTGTTTCCCGCGCAAAATCTGCTTAATAAATCTGCGACGGTCTAAATTCGAGATAGTTTATTTCCGCCGCGAAAAAGATGAGCTTCTATTATGAAGAAGGTCCAAATATGAAAATTCGAGACATTTATAAAACACTAAAGCCTTATTTTGCAAAAAAACTTTTCATAGAATACAATGATACCGACACATATCCTGAAACATTTTACATTACTTTTTAAACTAAACGAATAGAAAATTTTCACACACGACTCCATCGATTTCAATTCACTTATACTCCTTGACTTCTAGAGCCTCATATATGAAAACACATACATGTGTATACACAAACTTGAGAATTGTTTCAGGTGGTGTAGAGCATTATCGAAAGTTTGACATCAGATGAAAACGCACCTATTCACTTCGGTCTGAAATTCAACGAAACATTTGACTTTGACTAAATCTGACCTTTGATGCAAACTTCAATTTCCTAAACGTTTCAGAACGACTTTGACGCCTAAGTTTCACATCTGACGCCTAACTTTCGCATTTCATACCCAACTTTGGATAGGTTTCAAACATGTCATTCGGGGATTAACTAATATTCGAATTGTTTAATTACGAAATCTGAAAAATATTGCTTTTCAAATCTCTGAAACTTTCTGTCAATAATGTTGCCATAGAAGATTGATGGATGTTTGAGGTGTACGGTTTTGAAAATATCGCGGAAAATTTAATTCATACATTTACGTATATTATTATAAAGCGCCTTTTGCTACCTTGAAAACTCAATATCATCGCAAACTCGAAATATGTGAAACTTTTATGTATACACAAAGGAGTTTCACTATGCTCCGGAAAAAAGTTTGACTTTGAGTGACAAGAACTTTGTTAATATTTATTACTTTCGAGAAAATTCATTTTCCGAAAATGCGAAAATAAAACATTTAATCGAAAACTTGAGTAGACTTTTCCTAAATTGGGGTAAGCGTACCCCTTAAAAACACATCTATGATGGCTTAAATTGAATAAAAAAGAGATTGAATCTGAATACAATTGGTTTTTCACTAAATCTTTCAACTGAATTTAAGCAATTAACAAAAACTGTTAAATTTTATTTGGAAAAAAAAACATTAACATTTTATTAAGCAATTAATCGAACGACTGATATATCTACTGGTTACATTACTCGGATGTATTATAGAAAAATAACCTATACAACAAATATTTTTTATCTAAAAGCACAATTTAGCAAAACTCAATAAAGTTTGAGAGCTCTTCAGCCTTATAAAAAAAATAACTGTTAAAGAAATAATTTTTCTCAACTAAGCTCAACCCATAAAGTGGACACATAGCAAATTCAATTGCTTTCTCTCTTTCGATAAGAAAGAACATTAAGCGATTAATAAAACTCGGCCGAGTGTTATGATCCCGAAATGTCTTTATTAACCCTCGGTTAAATGCCGAAGGACATATGAAGGCATAAAGCCTTAATTGAAACACTTTACGACCGCCACGAACCTCAAATCTCTACGCGAAGTTACGACATTTTTACCGAATCGAGTTTTGGATCTTTTTTGATTTTTTTTTTGTATGTATGTATTTCGTTTCTGGTTGCGTTATTACGCTTTTCTGGAATTTTTGATGTTCGGTGATATTTTTTTTGAATTTTGTGTGTATATTCAATAACATCGCACGGCATGTGTCATAAATCATCGTAAGCTATCTGATGTCGTTAAGCTGATGTATACACAATTTTGGAGGAATTTGATTAAAATATGTTGTATAATATAAAAAATTATTCAAAAAATATAAATAAAAAATAGTTTAAATCATTTAAAATCATCGAAAAATCATTTTTATAAGAATACATTCATTATATGAAATGACAAAAATAAATATCATAATAACAATTCAATGATATTTTTTAAATATATTTTATTTTAAAACAAGTTTGTATGTGTGTTATTTTAGTACAATTCGATTAATTTGTTCAAATATATCAAGTGTCGTAGCAATTTAATTATTTCGTACGTATAAATTAACTTACTCTTAAATAGCTTTCGTTTAATTTAGCTCTCACTATAAGTTTTATTCTCCGGAGACACAAAGAAAACTAGCTCTCATCATGATAAACGAAAATTTTAATTATTGTCTAGAAAAAATAAAATCCTTCGAGATTTTCAAATTCCACTGCTTTTTTTTATTTTTGTTCAAATAATATGTTGTAATAAATGAAATTTATTCATATAATCTACTTTATTTATGCTAATCATATACACTTGAAAGATTAATCCATTTTTTTTTACCATTTTTATTTTCAAAATATTTGGCAACTTTTGAAGCCAAAAGCATTTCGAAATATGCATAAATAAGCTTTTCGTTCCACTCAATACAATTATACTCTACAGAAACATTACAACAGCAGATAGAATAACAGAGAGTCTAATTCCGGCATAGATGGCCATATGGGAGAAATGACCATTGGTCATTTTTTTTCCAAAAATTAGCAAGAATTATTATTTATTTGCTCTCAAGCTGTATATTTAGTGATCACAGAACATCCATTAATATTTTTGGCAATATGGCCATCTATACCGGAATCACCTTATATGTACTTACATAGATTAACTAACCAACTTTCATTAAATATATTTTAATATAACTTCCACTATTCATAAGTCAAAATTGAAAAATAATGCGACACGCAACACAGCGTCATACAATATTAGAGTTTTGAATGGAAAACGGAACAAAGAGCCATCTCCACTATAGCAAACGTTATATTCATACGCGAAATGTCAAGTCTGTCTACCCCTTTGCCGTTTAAACCTTCCACGTAACTCTGAATACAAAATCCTATAAATAGTAGCTTTAGTCGGGAACCTTCTACATACGTTCTCGTCGAAGATTAAATTTGAATTTTCGCGCGAGATTTAAACGGATGAATAGACGAGCAGTCTTATTAAATGATGTTGCCTAGCTTCATGAATTATTCAGGATGTTTCGACAATTATTCGTATGTTTTATGCACGTAGTCTTTCAGTCGAGCGACACGTTAAATCTTTCAACTTTAATCATCAAACTTGCGAGTTTAGCGTGTAACGTGTGCTAAAATTTTAGTTAATTATGTTCTAGCGCGATTTAAAACAATTTGCTCAATGTTATCGATCGTTATTAAAATGTTTCATGTAAATTATTCGAGTTGATTTTATTCGTAAGTTACGTAGTTTATATGCGATATTTGGTTTGTTTTATTATTCATGTAGTTATGATAATATTTTGAATTTATCTTCGATGAAATTAACATTATAATAATACATATGAATATACGTACATTAATATGTAATATTCACATAGTGAACATCGAGTAAATTGGTATTGTTCTAGCTTCTGTAATCTGGGGTTGTTCGAGACTCATTGAACTTAAAGCCAATCGTGAACTATTGTATAGTATTTCTTGTTCCAGTAGTAGTGTAGTACTTGCATAATATTTATTTACTACTGTTAAACTGGAAAAAGGCCACACCTTAAAACTATCAAACGATAGAAATTACGTTGTTTGTTAAGTTTAAATGTAAATTTTAAAATATATTGATGCAACAACCTTCCCAGACATTCATACAACAGCTCTGAGAAGTTTCACTGTCATAGTATTAGAAGCTAAGAAGTTAATTGTGCACAAACAGCCAGACATACATATATTAATTTTGTAAGGAATAGATCAACTTATCATCAATATCTTATCTTATCCATCTTATCAATAGATCAACAGTATGTATTTAATTAATTCGATGAATGTTGAGAATATATCATAGAGAATTCAATGAAAAATATCTTTGTCATTGATAGTTTTCTCATATATGTGATTGTTTTCGTACTGACATGAAAAATCTGAACCATTTAAGGTTGGGGGATGGGAGCAAAAACTCACCCCTCGACCCATTTCTCTATCTAGATCGAATTTCACGATTAAAAACTGTAAAAAATAATTCCAAAACTTATACTTTCTGCCAGCTGAAGCCATCAGACCGATTAAGAAGCCGGACTATAATCGCGCCACAGAACAAATCCTACCGAAATCCAATCATAATAATCTCAAGAATAATCCATCACACGCGCGAATTTCAATAGGTCTCCATCGCAGAACAGATCAAAGCTTATTCCGGCTCAATTTAACACCTTAGACACCGAACGAAATCTTCAGATTACACGTTCTAGTCGATTGCCTGTCGACATTAACAATACAAGACCTTGCGTCGAATCTCGTGGAGCATCTGCTAAATCACCGGCCTAGATTAGGGCCCAGAATCGATTAGGGAACCTTTATTAATATAGGACACGTTAAACATCTAATATACGCTATGATAATGTTTGTGGGACGTGGATGATTTTGATATTGTATAATAGAATCTGCGAGGGTTGTGAGTGCAATAAAAATCTATATAAATGAAAATATAAGAACATAAATTGAATCGGGAACGGGAAATAATATACAATAGATCACAATCGTCGCATGTAAATTCAGAGATTCGAGCAACGCCAGGTCGTTTAAACTCTGAAATAGCTTATTATTTGGCTGAAATTGTAGCGGGAACAAAAGTGGAATCGAGAACGTAAAAGGGAACTGGAAATATTATATAAGAATTCATAATCGATTTAAAGTCTAAATAGTCTCGAGCAACGCCGGGTCCCAGAAGCTAGTATTGAATGAAAAAGCTGCTTATAAAAAAAGATAAAATATTGCTTTTTGTGTATTTTAAAGTTTCAATATGAATATATTTTATATTAGATTGAAAACTATCGAATTCTAGATTAATCTATAGTGACATCTATTTGTTCTGCAGCTAAAATAATACATACACATGGTCTGCTTCGTAAGTAATACTCCGGGAAATTAGCTCGAAAAAAGGGGGTCTATGGTTTCAGCTGGCAGAAAGCATAAGATTTTGGTTATGTGTAGTTTTTATCCGTGCATTTTGATCTAAAAAGGGGAACGCGTCGAAAGGGAATCGAATCAAATCGAATGAGACGCAAAATATGCATTTCAACTTAAACATTTAGAAGTATTATTAATTCAATTTGTTAATACATCTTCACATATCAAACGAGCATACTCACACACATGAACATATAATATGATATTAAAGCAAGGCTTCTATAATATTATACATACATATATATTTCCTTAGTCCTTTGTATGCGAAAGCCGATCGCCTTAAATCAATTTGTGCGCTGAATTCGAGTGTCGAGGCTTTCGAGGATCGCCCGTGTGAGGCTTTCGCTTTATATATCAATACGTGAGCGTTTTGCTACGATTCCAACTCTGGATATTCGTTTATAGTCGACTGTATTCGTCAGTTTCCATAGTGATGGTATAACGCAGAAGATGGATTATACGGGGGAACGCTTTGCTTTTGTCTAACTAGAGATTTAATGTGAGCATTAGAGCGAGAAACGCAATGATTTCTACCTAGAAACAAAGTGATTCTCCATATAATCTATTCCTGGTTATACTAGTACTTAAGGTTTATGAATTGACTTCAAATTCGAATTCAACGAATAATATAAATATTATTTACTCCATTTACATACAAACTTGCACTTTGGTGTTGTCGTTGAATTATCAGAAACATTGCCGTAGTAAAGGTAGTAATTCAAAGTATTAAATACGATATATTGAAAATATACCTAATGCCAGCTAATTCATATAAGATTCTACCTTATTAAAACTAAAATGAAACCTGATCAAACATAATATCAAAAACAAAAATCCATGAATAGTTAGAAACTCGGACAAGACAAAAAACTATCTAATTAAAAGAACCCAAAAAGTTTTTTGTAGATGATTGTATATTTTTTATGTAAAATATTCTTCTGAAAGTTCTATTTCATTAAATATTCTTGATTCGTTCTGAATTTTCAACGAAGTCCTTAACGCAAAAAGTTGGTCTAGACAGATTATTTTTTTTATTAATTGATGAAATCATTATGTAAATAATTTATCATATTAGAGTTTTTGCAAAAACATCACATCGCTGGAAAAAAAACTGAGTCGTTTGTTCGTGAATGTGCATAATAAATTTTATAAAACTCAAACAGAAAACGTATCATTCGCGTACGAATAAGGGTTTATTCATATTTATTCTTGTCACATAAATTCACATTTTAACATTCTCTTGAAATACTAAAATAGAGCTTATGTGACAAAATACATTTTTTACAGCGACAGAGAGAAAACTCTGTGTTTATTCTTGCTACAAACAATATTATGAATTCAAGACGTAATAACATATCTCATTCGAAAACGAGATCAAATCTCTGAGATGATCCGAACAAAGACATTGAATTTCACTTCTGAAATTCAAATCTGAATCTGAAGAATTTTCATATTTACTGAATTTGAACGGAATTCAAATATGTATAAGATTTCCTCTTGATAGTTTTGTGAACTATACAAAATCGAATTCTAAATGTTCAAATATTGCTAATTGTGCTTTCAATCGTGACGATACACAATTTGTATTAAATACCTTCTGAACTAGAGAATTCGATCAAAACTCGAAATATTTCCCGTTAAATATGTTCCGAGCAAGTGAACCGAATAGATACGAAGATATTTTACTTGCTAAAATATTTCAGTGCTGATTTTATCATTTTTTGAACGAAGCCAAACTCGATTTCTGTACCGAGTGAACTTCAATTCCTTAGATAACGAATAATGTCTTCCGCTTGTGAATATTGAAGATTGTAACTTCGCCGATACAAATATCGATTATTGTATTTGCTAATAATAAAACTATACGACGACTTCAGAAACCAAGGAATATACACAAGCAAATTTAAAAAAATCTATATTCTTTGAAAGTGTATTAAATTTAAGAAATTACGGAAAGTAATTAAGCAATCGTATGGTATACACTAATAGAAGAAACATAGACACTTTATATGAATTCGAATAATTTTATATTAATTTTTTTTTAAATCAAGAAATGCTATATAAAAAACTACTTCTTCATTCTTTAAATAATAAATGATAATATAAAGAAAATAACAGTTATTTGAATAATGTCCACAATTAATTGCACTAGTGTATGTTATATTTTAAAACTAAAAAAAATTTTTTAGAAACAAAAACGTTTTAATATGTTTAGAGACAATATCTGTACTCAATTCAAGTGATTTGAATATTTCTTACTTTTTCCCCTTAATATCTATGGTCATCATGTGTATTAACATTAAACCCCTCTATTATGTCCCCTCATATAAAATTTTCTCTATTAACTTCCAAATTCTCTATAAAGTAATTACTTTGTTTAACTTAAGTAAAAATAAAAATATTTGAATTCATGATTTCAAATTCAACAAAAAAATGTACTTGATAACATGAAACATATCTTGACGTAATAAGGAAATTGTATAATACTCGATATGAAAACAACTTCAATTTTTATCGAAAATAACTACACTGTTGAAAAGATTAATAGCCATTTCATACTCAACGAAATCGAGTCTTAAATCGTCAACGTTTCAAACTCGCATCAATCGACGATGATTGATCCATTTTCATTCGTCTCCGCGTCGAAACTTTTCGCATTTTCCGACATTCGAGAAACGACTCTCCCCCACAATAAAAAGCATATGAAAAGCGATAAATATTCGAAATTAACGACGATAAACATAAATCACGCGAAATGCGAATTTTTTGCGCGTTCGCACTATCCGAATCATGCGACTTTTTCCCCGCCGAAGAATTTAATATCGGCCCAGAGACGGATGACGAAGATTTCCCGCGGACTCGCAATTTTCCGACAGAACGGAAAATATCCGCGGAAAAGTCGCGGAAAATTCGCGACAGAGCGTGAAAAACGCGGCGATCTGCTTTCTGACAAGCGATAAAGGGATATCTGAAATATTGCGGCTTTAATGATTTTTTTTTCATGTATTTCTTCTTATTTCGTTTACTCAAATGTTCTATCAAACAGGGGATTTTAAAAAATATTAATAATTATTCAAAAAAAAATCATGGATTCTTCAGTTTTTCTATTGAATAAATGAGTTCTGTTGATAAACTATAAACATTTTCTTCGAGGATATGTTAAAAAAATAGAATATTTTCTGTTCCGATGAAAAATATTGGTACTTTTTCAAGAATATTCTCATATGTGACTATGATAACATACGCTTTCAACTATAAAATTTTTCTTTTCTAATAGTTCAGATATTCTCAAAACTTTTCACCCCCAGAGAGAGCTTGTAAAGGTCGAGATATCGAGAAAAAAACGATGAAACTTTAAAAACCACGATCGTAAATTTTTCCTTTTTATATTTTTTTTTTCAATATTTTGACTTTTCCAAATCTTATATTGACGTAAAAAATCAAAATTATACTACACATACATATAAATAATATTCAAAATATTTTTTAGGATTATTCTAATGATGTTATTTGCATTAAGTTAAATATTTAGAACCGATCTTTCAATATTTTTAACTCGAGTTGATATACCTGAACGAAAAAATTTAGCGCCGCAGGCAAAAAATTTTTACAGACAAGTCTTTCAATCCTAAACTTACACACATTATTAGTATTTCCAAATGAAAACTGTTCTAATAAGGCAAAATAAGTCAATCTCTTTCATCAGCTTTCATCATTAATCAACGACTTTCGATTATCAATATTTTGCAGAATTTTTCGTTTTCACCAATTTTTTCTCAGTAAATTTGCTATAAGTTTGCGGCACATCTATTAAAAACCCCTGGCTCAGAAGTACCTACGTACTTACAAAAATATTTTTTTATCACATAAAAACCTATTTTTGAGCCTCAATGAAATATAGAAGCGTTAAAAACATCCCATTTCGTAACGAAACGATTCAATGGCAGCGCGTCCCATAAAATATGGAAACGGTACGCGTACGTCCGTCATTCGTAAGAATTCTACTTGTAACGCGTCGTTCTACCAGAATACAAAGCGTTCTACCGAAAAGAGAGAAAAGAAAGAAAAAAGCGAGTCACGTGCCACTGAAACTTTCTAATTTTTCGCCTTCGCCAAAGGAACGTCTGAAAATTGTGAAGGTGGCAAAGTGAGTCGTCTTCGGAGTCGACGTAAGACAAGTACGTAGAGTTGAACGAAGTGGAATCGAGTAGATTTGAGAATCGCTCTCGAGAGCGTATTACGAATATTCGAGACTTTCGAGAGTACAGTTTTTGATTAAAATGTGAAAGTATTATAAGTCTCGTGTTTGCTTTTTCCGGAGGAAAATTGAATTTCGCCTTCTTTAAGTTTATTTTCTGCGTTGGAATTGTGTTCAGAGATGTTTGCTGTAAATGTGAATGAGAAAATTTTAATTTAATTTTAAGTATTGATTCGAAAATATATTTGTATTCAAAAAGTGTGGAACCTTATTTTTTCAACTTGAACTAATAATGTACAAGAAATTTTCTGTAGATATAGTAAACTTCCTTGTAGATATGATAAATACACTTTACACAATTTTCTTTTCCTTCGTATAATTTTATGAAAAAAATCGAACAATTACAATAAAATTTTCATTAAAATATCAAGATCAAGATAAAATATCACCAAATTTGACGAATTAATGTATTTCCACTGAATTTTTTCATCATTTTGTTAAAACTGAATTATTGTGATAAGAAGTCTTATTTTGTTCAAAAACAAATCTTAAGCACATCAATCTATTTCTATTATATGAAAAAAATTTACACATATTCTTTGAAAATCAGTTCCTTGAAACATTTAAGCCGTTCAGCCCTCAAATTGACTGAATGCATAAAACAAAAAATCGAGAAAAACGATGAAACACATTCAATGCGTTTGCACCACTTTTTTATTAAAATTTCTTCATTCATCACCCAAATCAATAAGTTCTTAACTAATTTCGATACTAAAAACCAATTTTCGACAGACCTCCATACTTCTCAGCGGGAACCGCAACCGCCACTCATTAAACCCGTACTGCGATTGGATTTTCGACATTTTCAACCCTAGATTTATACGAAGCTCGCGATGTTTACGACTCCGACCCCCGGAACGATTTGTCTATAAGCGTTCCGATACAACCTAAAAAGGAAGGTTCGAAAGTTGGAGCCAGGGTCTCTGGCCACTTCGCGACGGTTGAAATATTGGCCGGCTCGTGATTTAGGAAGGTTTGGTGGCCGAAGGTAGCCGAAGGTAGCTGAAGGTAGCTGGAGTAGCTGAGGTAGACCTCACCTTCAATGCTCCCTCGGCGTTCGTTGGGATTCTGTTAGGGGATATGTGTTACCGTAGAGTCTCGATTAACTAATTGAGAATGAAGGTTTATATGTACATAGTTGGCGCAGTCGAAAAAATATTCAGAAGAGGAATTAATTGTGTTCGCTTATTGAAAAGTCAATAGTTTTGGCGTACTCTTCGATTCAAACTGATGTGAATTGTCGTATGTTTTGAATTTTAAAAGTTTTGCAAAATCGAAATAATTATTTCAGTTCGATGTTAAATGTATATTACTATGCAAGTAACGTTAAGGTCCGGTCTATTCTCTACTTTAGTTTACTAATCATAGAGTTACAGTTATTTCGGCAGTGTGAACTATTAAAATTCCGTTTTTTCCGAGGATTTTTGGCAGTTCATAAAGAAAGGACTAAATGTAACTCTCCAGTTAGTTAACTAGAGCAGTGAAAAGATTGGCCTAAAATATTTCACAACTAAAGCTAGTGAACCATAGTTGCAACAAAAGGCACAGTTGTAATACTTTTCATATTTTTTTACTGAATTGGATTAAAGTTTCCTTTGTATTATATTTAAAAAAAAATTAGCGAATACGGTTCTTTATATTGCACTTCATATCAATATTTGTTTATAACTGCAACATTTATCAAATTTATGAAGTATCCACAATTAAATCCATAAGTGTAATTGAAAGATATCTAACTATATAATAGAGCTAATCTGTGTGTCTGTGTAACGCTCCAAAACTGATTTGATATATTCAACGGGTTAATCACTATAATCAATATTATTCTTATTTATGATGAAAATCCATACAATTCTGGTCCAAAATATTAAACAATGTCAATTGAACTAAAAAAATCCTCAGAATGCAAAAGATTTTCAAAAATGTAATGCATTTCATGATTTATGGAATTCATAGACAGTGTTGAGCGAAAATCATTAAAATGAGAATTGTCAGGATTATATTTTTATTTTTGATTTAGATCGATTCAGATAATCGAGGTTTTACTGTATTACGCGTTTCCCTTTTCGAAATTCTTCGCTCGGTTCGAATATATGATCCGGTGGAAGTCTGTTATTTAACGCGATCGTATATCAAATCGTACGTGCGTTTAGGTGCTTCGAATTTTAATTTTGGGTTATTATTTACGAGTGAGTTATTTGAGGTAATTATTTATTTTTTGCAATTATCGTAAATGGGCACCTAATTATAACAACGGTTTATGTTCACTTTCTTTCGTTGAGCGAAATTGAAAACGATAAACACTGAAATTATACTTTAAATTC
This sequence comes from Cheumatopsyche charites, assembly GCA_024721215.1. Classification (NCBI taxonomy): domain Eukaryota; kingdom Metazoa; phylum Arthropoda; class Insecta; order Trichoptera; family Hydropsychidae; genus Cheumatopsyche; species Cheumatopsyche charites. The sequence continues at coordinate 2,418,306 of CM045579.1, forward strand.
AAGATTAATATTCAAATTAGAAGTATATTATGAATTTGAGAAACTTTTTTTTTTGATTTTCGGACATATACTGTTGTTATAATAAAGATATAACATACATAAAATCAATGTCTGTCTATCTGTTAGAATATTTTTGTACTATATTCTCTTGAGGCCTTACAAAGAAAAGATGTTATATTCAGAACGGAAGTATATTAAAAAGTATTTGAGTGGGAAGAAAAATTTAATTTCCTGTTCCAAATGAAATTAATCAACTAGAATTTCCTTAACTATGATAAAATGCCGCAGATTCGTTTTTAACTTGAAACAAAGCATTAACAAGTAGCGAGATTCATTTTTCTCCAATTTGCCTTTTAAAACATAATCAAATTTAGCGGTTCACTTTATAAATACATTTATATCTGAAAATCCTCACAAAAAATATACTTTCATACATAAATACTATAAATAGATGAGCCAATCAGTTTTTCTGAGATTTAATATTTGCTGGGGTGTGTTTCATTAAAAAATGAAAATTCGTATCAATTCATCGAGAAAATTTCTTCATGCGCTTGAATAACTCGAAACAAACGAAATTTTCAAAAGAAAATATTATAGTTATACGACAAATGATAAAAACGAACACAAGAAGAGCAAAATCACAAATAGAACAATCGAAAAATATTGCTCCCAATCAAAATTCTCAAACGAACCGAAACTTATTCAAACAAGAAAATTCCCTCAAAATTCACAGTTTATTATTACACGAAAACGAAACGCGCAAAATTCCCGAATTTATCACCGCTAAAATTCCCTTATTAATAAGCGATAATGCTAAATTCTTCATTGCAATTTTTACACAATAAAATTTACGAGGGTAACTCTAAATTTCAACTGTAATCTTACCGGCTTCGAACAAACAATATCGCATTTTAAGCAACTCGACCCTAAAAACATGATTAATATCCCGAAAAGGGACACGTGAATTTTTCAGCAAAAAAATTTTTTTCCAGAAAAACCCGTACATGTTTTACGGTTCAGCTGAAAAATTCACACCCCCCTCAGAAAATTCCCAAGTCGCGTATGTGAATTTTTTTACAGGAGTTAATACGTTTTGCGTAGGCGCGTTCCTTCGGGTATCTCGGGCGTGGGTTAAGTCCTATTTGCATATTGCTCATTTCTCGCCTCGTTCTGCTCGGGATTAATAAAATATATCGCGTTTGAATATTTCATTCCGAGTCGAATTATCGATGTGAATTATTAACGGGTGTTTCGTTAGGGCGGGTTTCACTATTCGAACTATTCGAATTAGCAGAGAACTTTTCGCGGTTCGTACGCATATTTGAGTTTTCGGCTTAATATTATATTCTATTGGTGGGGTTGGTTATGTAATTAATTTTTAGAATCTGAATAAATAGCTTCGCTTAAAAATTTCAGTTTGTATCAAATATAAGTATTGAAATATTCATGAAAGAAAAAGCATTAAGCAATGATTAAAATATTGTTTTATAATTGATTTTTTGAAAGATTAAAAATAATTTGATACAAAAAAATAGTCTAGTTTTCATAAAATTAACAAAAGAATACAAAATTTAAAATTATACTATTATCATTGATTTTTTTTATTTGAAATCGTTCAATTTTAACACATTTTTCGTTCAATATTTATAAAATTATTTTAAAAAACAATCAATTTTTTTCAACTATCAACTGAAATCAACTATTTACATTAAATTCAAATATTTCTTATTAAAAAATTAAATAAAACTATTTACCTATGATTAAGCAGCTCCAACAATCAACGTCGAAAACTTCACCTCCCACCAACGTCACCGAAAAAAATCCAAAAATTCATAATCGAACCACAAAACAGACCGAAAAAAACCATCAAAAACAAAAACTGAAAAAAGTCCCAAAGTCCAAAACCTCAAACGACCGACCGAACCGTCGACGAATATACGACAGTCGCGTCAAAAAACCAAATAATATTCTCTCCTTAGAACACACAGACTGGAATTCGTAACCGTTTCCGAAAACCGACGTGGAAAAGTTTAGTGGAAAATGTCCAACTTCCGGAAAAGCGCGAAAAGCGCTTTACGTGACGACGTCCCGCGTTCGACTGGAGGCGAGTTTGAAGCGACGCCAACTAAAAGCGGTTATCCGACGATTCTGCGCGCTTCATCTAAAAACCGGTAAATTCACAGTCGACGTTGCGTAAGTGCTTTTCGAGGCCCTAGAAATGTATAGTACGGTTGGGTGAAGCGTTTGTGCGTGCCGCGTCGAGGTTCAAAGTCGGCGAGATGCTGGGATCAGATCTTGACGGGAGTCGTATGTCGTTTTTCTTAATTGATATCAACCAGTAAATTGACAGTCGACGTTGCGTAAGTGCTTTTAGAAATCTTCAAAGAGTGTAGTGTGGTTGTATGAAGCGTTTGAGAGTGCCGCGTCGGAGTTCAGAGTCCGTGTAATGTCGGGATCGGATCATAATGATGGTCGCATATCGTTTTTCTTAATTGATTTAAACCGGTAAATTGGCTGTCGACGTTGTGTAAGTGCTTTTCGAGATTCTAGAAGAGTGTAGTTTAGTTATATGAAGAGTTTGAGCGTGCCGCGTCGGACTTCAGAGTCCGTATAATGCCGGGATCAGATCTTGTTGGGAGTCGTGTTTCATTTTTCTTAATTGCTATAAACTTAAGTGTAAATCTACACAGTATGGTATTGTGAAGCGTTAGTGCATACAGCGTCGGGCTTCAGATTCCCTGCTATGACAAGATCGGATGTTGATGAGAATGGCATTTCATTTCTCTTAATCGATATAAATCGGTAAATTGACAATCAACTTTGCTTAAGTGCTTTTTGAGATTTTCAAAGAATATAGCATAGTTTCATGAGGCATTTGTGTATGCCACGTCGGACTTTATAGTCCACGTGAAGTCTCAATCGGATCCTAGCAAGTGATCCATTTTTCTTAGTTAATATTTACAATGGGTCAATCATTTCTTGTGAATATTCGATTCAAAAAATGTGAATTTAAAGAAATTATACCGGATCTGTTTCTTCACTCCTACACGAATGATTAGTTGAAATTTTAAAATTACCATGACAGTTGTCGTATTCTAGAAATATAGATTATAAATATCTTGTAACATTTTTCTTCTAAAATTTAATTAAAATAAATATAAAAATATTGTGTCAAAAATATAAAATGTACGATTGTACGCATGTGCATAACTTTTGCCAAATGGTAGTATGAATTGTACATTTAAATATTATAAGCGAGCCAAATTTTCTTATACGAAACGACAAATTACACAACAATATGATCGATAAGGATATATAAACCATTCATAATTTATACGAATTTTCTTCAAGTTTGTTTCGATAATATTTTTTTTTCCGAAGATCGATTAAATATTACTCAATTTTTTCCTAAGAAAAGTTACAAGGTGCTTACTTGCTGTTTCGTTGTTTCGCCGAAAAATTTAAAAGTATATTTTGAAAAAACATTGAACAGACCTTGAAAAGAATACATTTTGCTTTTAAAATCATCGATTTTTCATCAAATTATATCTTTATAAGAACGTAAAAAATTCGAAATAAAGTTAATTTTTCTTATTACACGAATATATTTATAATGTTCTAGTAATAATATTTTGGTTTCGCTTTCGAGACGAATCGGAAATATTAATCGAGATCGCAATATCACATAGCCAACATCTAAAGGTTAAGCTTGATTGAAATTTACGTTATTAATGGCGACGATCGATCACATTTCGTACGGGAAATTCTGTTCGTAATGTGAACGAGTGTTTGCCGATAAATCGGGATCCAGCTGCTGCGAAAATCTTTGATTTATTGATCGAATCAAGCCATGTGATCACAAGTGTTAATTAATATTAAAAAAAATGGCACTGAACTCTCTAATCAACAATACACACTGAATTAATGCACGAAACATTTCATGGAATGCTTCAAATGTGATGAAACTTTCAAAATAATTTTGAAGTTTAAATATTTGAGTATAACCTTTCTTTAACCAAAATATTATATCAGTTTGATTAATTTCATCATATATTAGAAGGTTTCAAACATTTATCGAAAGTTTTGTGCTTTATCATGATACAGTTCTCATTTGCGGCTCTTTACAGCATTGACGCACAAAAATAAGGTTTTAAGCTTATACTTGATTTATCTAAAGTTAAATTTAGTTGGGTATAGTTTGGTTTCAAATCAGGTCAAATTCGATTTAAATTGTCTAACCATTCAGTATCGAAAAAATAAATATTTTAAAGGTTAGTAATTATAACAATTCGTCTCTTTATGTATGCTATATGTTTTTTTTTTCTCTAGAAACCGTTATTAAAATTTTCGTATGTTTCGAAATTAAATTTTATTATAAAAAAATATTTTTTAATTTAATACGTTCGTATAATATTTATTTAACTGAGAATTCTTTTGTGTGTACGTCACGGTGAACATTAAAAATTCTTTTTAAAGCATATTCCGTTCGAGTACACGTGTACAAATACTTAAACCAACAGTGTACGCACAACAATTCAGCGATTCTACACATCGTCACGAAACAAATACAATATGAAAATTCATAAAAATGAAAAAAATATATATATCACATCCTTAAAATTCTAATAAATAAATTGACTCTGTACTTCAAAAGAGACTCGTTTTAATATATTTTCAGAATCGAAATGGTTGACGACTACTGCGTCGCATTCATTTCCGAAAAAAGAAAACCACATCTCCATTTTAAAAATAAACGAAATGGCTTCGCGTCCCACACGCGTACGAAACAAACTGCAAACTACTTCCAAAATACATGGAAATTTCAACAACTGAAACATCATCCCCTAACATCTTCAATCAGTCGCCATTTTCTTTCATTTCATATTTATGTAACCTTTCTGTAAAACGAATTTCTTGTTTATGCCAAAAAGTTTTCTTTTTTTTTCAAATAAATTATAGGATTATATTAGGGTATAGTGAGAATGTATGAGGATTAATAAGGTCGATAATGCAGAGGTATAAGCTTTTATGCATACTGATTCTGGCTTACGATTAGTGGTCTTGTGATGCACGATTTGAGTAAAATTGAATCCTGACACAAGATTCATGTAACTTTTCTTAATTGATTTGATTTTTTTCATATTAAATCCATTTGATTCGAAAAAATGTTAACGAAGTAGTTCTCAAAATGGATACCCTGACTTATCTGAAACAATCAGGTTTGATTGATATTCTAATGAAGCTTCTTTACTTGAGTGAAAAATTTATGGAAAAAATATATGTATATTAACGACTTAAAAGGCCTATGGGTACAAGTGACATTTTTGCCGAAATTGAACAGGAATCGCTTCTATATACGCTCATATATTTGGTGGCAAAATGATATAAACGAACTAGGAACGTGTGACGAAATATATCATCAAATCACTCGACCTCCTCCACATACATACATGCTCAACTTTGAGCGCACTTTTTCGAAATCACTTGTACTCATTGGCCTTTTCAGTCATCTTTATATATTCAACCGAGAGTTTACCTTTCTAATGATGTTCAACTCTATCTTTAGTGTCTCATTCTTTACTTATTATTCATTTGATATGTAATTAATCTTTCGTCTGTCTGGTTTGTATGTTGTTTATATAATATTTATATTAAAAAATTCAGTTTATACTTATTAAAACATGAACGAAATCATCAAAAATCATTACCAAAAATTCAATCATCCTTTCTAACCAGACAATCATACTTCGAAACATATATTCTTAAATAAAAAAGACCCCATTTCCGACTTACCCCGGTTTCCTCTTGCCGTGATTGATCGTGGTCTGCTCGGGTATTTACTCGACCATTAAAGAAAGAAACCGTGCCGCGGGAATAATGGAGAAGTGTGGTGGCTGCAGAAGTGGGCCAAGAATTCCACCTGCCTCTGGCTTCGAATGAAGAAGCAGGTCTGAATGAGACTGACTTGTGTATAATATAATTGATACATCCTTTGCAATTGGGTCGATTGAGTAAGACTTTCGGACGCTTCTGTACTGTGTAGTATAGTGATTCGTTCTTATTTCTAATTTTCTTAAAACATACATATGATGACTGAAAAAACCAAGGGGTACATGTGATATTTTTGCCGAAATTTAATTATGTACAGGAATCGCTTCAATGTACGCTCATATATTTGGTGGCAAAAGGATGTAAACGAATTTGGAACGTGTACAGAGATATATCATCAAATCACTCTACATGTTCAACTTTGAGTGCTATTTAAATCACCGCTAAGTCACTTGTACTTCTTGGCCTTTTCAGTCGTCATGTGTATATTGAAGATATTTAATATTATAAAAATAGTCATGAGAGTAATTTTTGATAATAAAACATCAGAAGAAAATGAACCAAACATATTAGTCTCATTGCTTGACGTTGAACAAAATGATAAACAATTTATATAATCACTAATGCACAAATAATTCTGTATTAATATGTTTTCATTAACATTTTGGATTAAATAAAAATCATATAATAATGCTCCAAAATTGTCTCGAATCAAGATATTTCAATAAAAAAACCTTATTTACTAATAATTTACGACTCATACTTAATATTTTCATCCCGAACTTTCTCTTTTCACACGATTGATCATATAAAACTATCACACAAGACTCTCAAAAAGTTTCATTTTTCTTAAACTACAACACTTCACTAACATTTATCAGCACTTTCGACAAAGTCTGCGACAACATCTGTCAAATGAACCATACAAAACGTCTGACAACTTAACCTTTCATTCGACCATCTTTCAAAATTTTATCACACACGTTACACTTTCATACGAATCCATCTCAATATTACACTCCAAACGAACCTAACAAGAAAAAAGATTAATTAATCAGAACAATACATCGATCCTTTTCCCAATATAGACTTATCCCATTACTTCAACCCAAATCGTGTCCACATCTCAACGGTTCGATCGAAAACATAACCCAACCCCAATTTCCTCCTCACAAACTTCACAAAAGCCTCCAACCCTATACTATTTTCATACACTATAATGTACTGAAACACTTATATTCTGGAAAAGTTCCCTTTGTTTCTAAGAGTGAGGATAACGTGCGTATGTCCGAGTCCGTTTTAATAGTTACATCGCGTGTTCCAGTTTTCCAATTTTTTTCCTTTCTTATTTTCAGTTCCATGACACGACACATTCCCGAAGCGAATGGATGTTCTATGGAAGAAAAAAAGCGAGATCCGATCTGAGGCTATTTCGCAAATTTATTAGTCCGTTTATGATCTTTTTATATCCTACTTAAATCTCGCTTCTGCGTGATTTTCGACTTAATTTTTTTCCGTTGTCGTTTGGAGATTTTAGCTTTTTTCCTGCTTATGAGATTTCAGATATTCATTTGTCAACATATAAAAAATAATAATATAATTTCACTAAAGTATTCTGTTTGTATTGGAAAAAAATATTTGAAAAACAAATAAAATATTCTATCCTTAATAAAAAAATTAAATCAAAATCTGATCTGGAATAAGAATACTACTCAATGAGTTGAAATGGATTAAGTTAAGTTTGATTAGATTACACTTTAGATTGAGTTAGGTTGATTAGAGTATTTTTTCATTGATATAATCACCCAATAGATATAATTAAAATGATTCGATTAACTTCATATGTTTTCCAATTTTTTTCTATTTTCAAAATTTATTCTAGAAATTTACTGTAACTTATGCATATAATAGTTTAGTTACATGTGCCAAATTCGTCAACGTTTTGTGTCGTATGTACAAATGTGATGTTTAGCTCTTGCAATTTCATAACATAAATAAAATGGTGGAAACTTTTCAAATAAAAAAGTGAAAACGATCCTAATAAAAATGTTTCGGGCTCTTTTAATGTAAAGTTTTACAGGCACTTTTACATTTTATGGGTCGTAATTCAACGTGATATTGTAAATCTACATTAACATAATGAACATTACACTCATGTATGATTATTAAAAAAAAAATACATATGTCCAAATATCTTACAAGATCGTGTTCTTATCAATCGGAATACGTATCGTTTTCTCTGAATCTTTTCGTATTCAACTCGCATTTTCTGCGCATTTTTCCATATGAATTTCAAGCAAAAAACGAAAATGTGACTTACATATTTATATTCTAGAGATAATCAATAACATTGTTCTCAATTTTCTGGGAAGAAAGCTGGTGAATTGAAAAATTAGCTTATATTGTTTTATATAGATAAGGGAAAGAATTGAAATTTTGAATAGGAAAATTAATTACTTAATAAAATCGCTTAAATTGGTTCTGAAAAGGATTAATCCTTTCGAGCCGTTCGAAGATTTTTTTAATATGAAATTAATTTTGTTTTATATAAAAGACGAATGAAATATATGTATTAGGATTTATTTTTCAATCTAATTGATAATCTATTCAAAATATTTCAAAAATGTGATGCTCACTTAAACTTTCAATTTTTAGTTATTCAACTCGAGTGCCAGTTGATTTTCTTCTCCATATAATTCAAAGATGTTAACAATTAGTACTGTATTAAATAAAATTCTACTAAAACATCAACTAACACTAAAGTTGAGAAATCAACAATTGAAAATTTGGGTCTCAATCATACATAAAAAAAAAATCTCTAAGTGCCGAATCTTTCACTTTATTAACCTTCAAGTCAGTTAACTACACTCGAGATACGAGACACAATGAATTTGTCTCTTTCTAATAACTTCTCGAGTATCTAAGAGAGCCAATGTGGTCAACTAACTCGAGATTTGAGACACGCTGAATTTTTCTCTTTCTAATAGCTTTCTCGAATATCTAAGAGAACCAATGCTGTCAACTAACTCGAGATTTGAGACACGCTGAATTTTTCTCTTCCTAATAGCTTTCTCGAATATCTAAGAGAACCAATGAAGTCAACTAACTCGAGTGTTAAAAAAGTGAAAAGATGGTCCTTTTCCGAATTTTCCGACTCGAAACCGGAACAGATTGCACACCTTCCGTTTCCGGCCATCGTCTGCAACAATTTCCCAGCAACCGCGGAGCAAAAACTAATTTACAAAGCTTCCCAGGGTGATGAATTGCTCGCGAGCCCAACTTGCCACTTTCTTCTTGGGCGACAACGTTTACATAAAACTTTGCCCATTGAAAGTAAAACAACGCTCGCGTGTCCCCAGCGTGTGTCCGATGCCGGGGAAAACTCCTCAAAAACACACATACACATATATTATATGAGACATTCAGAGCTAAACGTGATTAACTCCACTTTTTGGAAGAAAAAATTTGATTTAGGGCCGGTCTTTTTACCTCTGGTTTGAGGATAAAACGATTTTAAACTACGCGCGCTTCTTCCAACTAAGAGCTGTCAAAACAGCTGCTGAAAGAGACATTTCATTAAACATTACATACATCCATTTCTTCCCCCAGATTTTGACAGTTAGTAGTTGGAGAACCATATGTAGTTTAAAATCGTTTTATTCTCGAACCAGAGGAGAAAAGATCGACCATTAAATGTCAAAACATTTGCTATAGTTATAACTTTATATGTGTGAATTATCTTTCCTAAATTATATAGATAATTAAATCATAAATTTGTTTGTCCATTGGATAGTAAATGATTTATTTCAGAAGTCGTTTTAATTCATTCTGGGTATACTATGATGTGAACTGACCACATTCATAGTTTATTATAAACAAAATTTATATGTTTACAAATTCAGAAAAATGGAATTATGAAGAATATCAAAGGAATTTCTAATTTTTTTCGACTTATTTTTTTATCGAGTTTGTTATACATAGCTCTGAGTTGCTCATATATGAGAAAATATATCTTTAAAAGTATAGGGAGGTGATTCAGGAAGGTTGTGGAAAAAATAATGGTTGCAGTGTGACGTAGATGTTCAAAGTACAATTGGAATAAGTTCACACAACTTTTATAGTACATGTGAATATGCATTTATTTACTTTAAACTAGTATAAATCCAATTATTTACAAATATAATATGTTCACAGAAGAAGTAAGTACACATTTGGTACATTTCTATTTACATAAACATCATAAACCAAGATGCCAAAGACATTTGTAGATGAATTATAAACCGAATAATCACCTGACGGGAAAAAATGTGAACTAGTGAAAATATCAAATAAGAGATAAAACTTGGTTAAACAGATTTCTATATAAATAAACTAACTAATATCTAAATAAACTGAAACTTTCTTTTACTGAAACTTTTCTTTTAATTTTCGTCTAATATTGAAAATTTTATTGGATCAATCACTCCCATCCCTGCTTTATGTTTGTTGGTGAAAAAATATATGTATAGGTATTGTGGTTATACATAGAAACATATATTGTTGCTTTGTAGGATGATTAAAGCACACTGTGGCCACTTTCAGTGTTGAGGATGGCTCCTTTGTAAACGGAGTTGTTGATTTTGCTGGGGTGTGTTTCCCGATATATTGAGTTTTCGTTTAAGTTTTTCGCTTTGGATGCTTTTTCAGATAGTGCTGTTGTTTCCGAGTGAGGAGTTTTAATTATGTTCGTTAATTGAAAAATAATATTATCATATTGAGGAAACTTAATTATATTCCCGTTTTTATAAAAAAATATTCAATTATTAATAGAAAATACGCGTTGGAAAAATTAGACAAATTATTTGTAAGGTCAAAGTAGAGTCACAAAAAAAATCATGCTATAATAAATTTAATAAAATGATATAAATAAATTTCAATTCTACAATCTTGCAATTTCTCGATAAAAATATATTGATCTAATCAATAAAATCAACATAATCAGCTCTCATCAATGCACAAAAACGCGGATACAGTATAACCTCAAATACTTGGGAGCAATCAATTGAGATAGACATCATAATAAAATATAGTCAGTCTTCCAACTGCGAACTGTCAAAAATTCGTGGAACAGAGATGAATGTATGTACTGCAGTAAGTTTTTCTCTGATATGCGAATGTTTTGATATTTCATAGTTGGAAAACTGACTATATTCAGATTATACTTATCTACATGCTTTTCGACCCGAGCTTTCCTTTTATTCATTACTAACAATCAACCCGTTGAATATATCAACACAGTTTTGGAGCGTTACACGGACATATAGACACAAAGATTTGCACTATTATATACTTAGATCTCAAATAATCAAGAGCACACCGCACTTCTTACAAAACCGAACGTAACGAACGACGCAAGAGCGCGAAATTCAAATCCCATCGCGACTTCCCGCCAAAATTCGAAAGGGCGAATCGGATTTCGGAAAATTGGCGTCCGGCGAATAACGCAAATATCCAAATACATACGGAAAAAAGGCATCGTTCCGCGGGATAATGTATAAATCTTTCGCCGTTTCGGCGCAAACGGAATCGCATTTGAAATTCCATCCCGTCTTTTAAATAACTTAAGCGTTATCCGACTGCGTATCCCCGGGAGGTCCGAAAATCGTCGGTTTAATGGTGTTTATTCGATAGCCCGGGCCCCGAAATGAAATATTCAGATATTCGCCGATAAATTGGCCGCACAAAGGATAAAAGGCTTATCGTCGAAGAAGGCGGGAAACGAATTTGATTGGGAATCTCGTCTGTAAACAGAATGCATGCGAAACAAATGCGGAGCTTTTTGGTCGAAGACAATGCTTTTTACGTCGCGTCGGGCAGTTCTTTATGTGGTGTTTGTGTTGTGTTCGATATGGAGTTTGATATGTTTGTGTATATGACGTTTTTTGTTGGTGTTTAGGTCTATTAATATGTAGCTCTGGTCATTCGTGTTGTCGTTTTTCAATGTTTATGATAAAATTTGTAGTATTGGAAATTTCTTGTGATGATGGCCAGTCTATAAAGTTTAGTTAGTTTTCACTGTGAATGGTCACTAATTGGTCACTAATTTGTGTTAAATATTAATCAGTTAGGGCTGGTATTTTCACTGCTTTAGTCATCTTATCAGTAACTTATAGCTCTCTTACTATGAACTGTCAAAAATCTGTGGAACAGAATGATTTTTTGACAGTTCATAGTGGAAGAACTGTCTTTTACTCTCTGGATAGTCATCTAAAGCAATGGATAAATTACTTAAAACAATAAAAAAAAAACACTTCTCGGGTATGACTTGTTATAATATTTTTTTTTAATGTTATATGTACCCAAATTTTTTTAATTGAAAATAAAAGTGAATCATTTTTAAATGAATGTTTCTGCATTTATTGAATATTTTACATCGCAAATAAGTTTTAAAAATCTATTTAATTTAGCGACATCTGAAAATGTATACACGAATCTTTATTATTTAGCTCAAAAGATGAGCAACAGAACCATATAGAATTCATGAAAACTACATTATTTTCATAAAAAATTACAGATGCAACCTTTTATCACACAATTAATTCAAATGTATCAAAAAATACAAAAATTGAATCGACTAATCAATATATAACATATAACTATTAAAAAACAAATACGAATTGATAAACATAATAATAACGGACATCAATTCTGATAATATTCTAATTTTACAACTAATCAGATAAATTGCACAAAAAAAACACCTAAAACAATGCTAATTGCACTATCAATTGTGCGCGTTACGGCCAAACTGTGTTGCTGGACAACGTCACCGTAACGGTCAGATTTCAAACAAAACGCCTAAAAACCACCTAAAATCACCGACCGGAAGTCAAAATGGGAAGGTAATCTGAAAAACCCATACAGAAATCATTGAATTTCATGAAAAAACCCTGAAAAACTGTCAAAAAAACGACAGTTCGATTTGACAGCCGGCGGCCGGTCGCTTCACCGTTCAGTTGCGCCGCGACCGTCGAGCGGTGCACGCGTGTTTCTGTTTGTTTCGTTCGATGTTTTTTAACATTTTTGACTAATTTGGGGCGCAGACCCTCATTCGGTGCTCCTGACTTCATCATAACCCGACTCTGAACTCGATTGACTCGTTTTTGGCGCCAAAATGCGGATTCCTAAGTGGCTTAAGAGGTTAGAACGTTACACCATCCCTTCGCGCCAAATCTATTGCGTCTTTTCACAATTCGAATTTTTTGTCGAATGTCGATCGAATTTCGATTTTGTTCGATATTTATGTTTGTCTTTTTTGGATTTTTAGGTTTAGGTGTAGGTAAGTCTCGAGAGGAGTCGTACTGCGAAATCGAAAGTATTTAAATTCGTTATTGTATTTCGATAGAATTAGATGGTGCTCGTCTGTTATGTGCATGCCATGAACCAATCTTTGTCCAATATTCAATATATGATTTTATTTAGCCTCATCATTCATTACCTATTTAGGTCCTAACCTAAAATTTAACCTGATCTATTATGCACTGATTAAGTTTATGCATCTACAAAGTTTTTCAGTGTACAATTAAATGGCATACATGAAACGGATTAGTATCAAAAGTTTGCGCATGTTGAATGGCTCGTTTTAGTTATTATTTTATTCATTTTAGAAACGGTTTAGATTCAAATCAGATTCTTATTTCAGTACAGTAGAATCTCCATATAAATAATTTCACACACAAAATATGTTTAGTTTGATTTTGTCACGCAATATGTAACAAATGTGTAAGCTTACATATAAATAATATCAACTATTGAGGTTCTACTGTATTTTCATACAATAACAATTAATTAATGTAAGCTTAATTGTTTCGCATTTCAAAGCTACCTTGGATTTTTTGATATCGCTATAAATTTTGCTTTCAGCATGCAACGCTTCGACAAAAATAACTTTCTTTTTCAAACTCGATACATTTTTTGAAACCGAACTGGCCTTTTTTTCGTATTTCGTACAAAACTTGTCGATTTTTCGAAATCCACTTGCTCTAGATGTTTTACCACAGAAATGGCTGCGCTTTTTCAGCAAACAATGGAACATCTACGATTCTTTTTTTTTCATATCAAAAGTCATCGAAAGTTCAAGCGAAAATGACAATAAAAAGAGAAAATCGAATTAAGCAAAGAACACATTGTGGTGACGAGTCGCACGATATCCTATCATTAATTGTAACAATGGTTTAAGTCCAAAAATTGAAAAAAAATGATTTTTTTCTTCCCATTATTGTAAAATTTCATAATACATTTCAATTGTTTTTTTCGCAGTTTTAATCCTTTGAATATATCAACGCAGTTTTGGAGCGTTACATGGAAACACAGATTAGCGCTATTATATAGTTAGATGATCCTTCCACTATCATAATTCAATCGTTAATTTCACAAAGGGTACATATTCCATATATTGCTCATGCAAGATGTGCCCTTTTCAAAAGTCTTGATTCAATTGTTCTCATAACTTTTCGCTTATGTATGTATAATAGTTTATAGTGAATTTTTGTTTTTTCCACGTGATTTTGAAGACAATTTGCTTTTGTGATTCAACATCGTTAACTTTTTTGCGTATTTGTAAAGATTTCGTGACTACGCAACAAATTACCCCCGAACCGTGTTATGTAAACGTTTTTACTTTCTATATTCGAAGAAAAATATATTTGTGGGTATATTTTCTCATATTTCGATGCTTATTTTCGATTTGACTTTATTTTTCTCTTTGTTTGAATAAAAATAAATCGCTTGAGAAAAATAACTATGTATAAAACGCGATGACATCATTTTTAACGAACTTTGTCGAAACCATCATATCTCATTCTTTCTAATGTATGCTCTACTTATGATTTTTGACATTGTTGATATTTCGTTTTAATATTGATCCAAGGCTTTATTGATAGAAATATTAATCTTATATTGATGTATTTTAAGACTGTCTCTTTCGATGTTATTAATTATTTATTCTTATATTTTCTCATTTTCATATGATTTTCAACATAGAACGTTTATTTTTCGAAATTGAAAAACGTGGGAACTTCAAAATAAAGTCAAATTTATGACGAATGCTCGTATAGAAAATCAATTTGAACCTTGAAAAATCTGAAGCTTCATAAAACCGATTGTATTTCAAAATAGAGGTCATTCAAAATTTTAAAATTTACACTTAAATGCAACAAAATAATTGCATCCGATTAAAATATTTTTAAGATTTACACTGAAACCTCCGAATTCTGAGCATACTACAGTTATTCCTCTTATATCGCAAACTCGTACAATATATCTTCTATAGCTCGATTCTAAATACATAAGTTGCTCACTAAAATGTAATTTTTTTGCTGTGACTTAGGCAAAAGAATACTTAATTTTTTCATCTGATTCATACAAATGACTAAAAAGAACTCATCACTGAAATTCATATCGATTCCATTTTCTCTATAACACGTCATACTATAGAAGAATCACCTTAAAAATCCCTTTAAAATGAACCACCGTGTAATTTTCACACATCCTCGATTTTCCACAGTTCACACAAAAACCTCAAACAAACAAACAATACATTTTTCATACAACCTGTCGTCGACACAAAAAGAGTCACTCCATCAAAACGGATTATAACAAATGAAGATTCGCAAAACGAACCGAACTCATGCGACGGTGACATTTTTTTTTTACATTTTTATACTTTTTTACATTTTTTTTGTTGTAATTTTCAGTTTTTCTCGCGTTTCGAAGCACGACTTTTGCACGGTCACGCTCTTATTGACGCCGAACCGAGTGTCTGTTGTTCGCTTTTATATTCGACGATCGAAAAGGCCAAGGGGTACAATTTAGCATTTTTACCGAAATTGAATTATGTACAGGAATCGCTCATTTATTTGGTGGCATAAGGGTATAAACGAATTCGAAACGTGTGCCGAGATATATCATCAAATCACTCGACCTCCTCCTAATACATGGTCGACTTTGAACGCGCTTTTCTCGAAGTCACTTGTACCTCTTGGTCTTTTCAGCCGTCATTTATGTTTGGTTTATTTTTCGAATTTCCCGCCTTTTTTGGTCTAGAGGAGTTAGCGATTTTTAACACTTTCGCCGTTGTCGGTTCGGCCTATTGACAATTTTTAACTTTTTCACGCTCCAAGTGACTGGAAATATAGAGGTTATAACAGTTTGACAGATGTGCGAAACTTTCTTTTGTTTTATTTTATAATTTGAATTAAAATTGTTTTTCGACTCACTTTAATGAAAAAATTAAGACTGTTTACTTACTGCATAATTTGTGTCTAGTTAACGAAGACTCATTTCATTTTTCAGTTCGTTGATTTTAAAGAAACTTGAAACATGAAATAGTTATAAGAAAGCAAATTCTATTAAAAAAAAATAATTTCTACCTAGTTTCATCAAAATATGTGGTCCGAAGCTTAAACCAGCTCCTCGTGAATATAAATTTGTATCTTTCAAATGTTAGGGATTCTTCGGTTATAATTATCAAATATTTACATTATGGTTTCTTAAATATTATACTGTCTTTCTTCCATTTTTATTAATTTTACAGTTTTTATTTTCATAAAATTATCATTTTTTTTAAAATCATGCAAAGAAACTGTGTAGTTGCTGTAATAAAATGAAAATTTAACGGATTTAACGCTTTGATGCTTCACGTGCGCATTGTGTTAACGTACATTTATAATATCTTTTTACTGCTTTATTAAAATTAAACCATATTAATTTTGCATATTCAAATTAATCTTTACATAGCTCCGAGTTTATATTTCATTATTACACCAACTGAAATATATCTTGGTATCTTATGATAAAAAATAGTTTTATCGGAGAAAAATCGAACAGAATTAAATAGATAATCTGAATTAACGGAACTCCTAAAAGTTCATATAAGAATATGAACTTGTAACTCGATACTTGTTCAAACTAAGCACAATTTTTAAAAGAAATTATTTTTTTATGGTTAACATGATTATGAAAATGTTTCCCAATAAAAATTCACAAATTTTGTTTATCCTGTTCGCATTTAAACTTGATGAGTCCGTTTAGTATAAATTGACATAAATTTTGTATCAGGTCTAGTTTTCATTTGTTTTTTTCATTTTAAGTTAAATGAAATTAGGTTGAGCTACATTTTAAATGCATTTAAGTTATTTCGAGTTTCTAGCTAACGGAATAACAGACGAATTTTTTTAACAGCTTAAGTAAATGGATATAATTTCTTCATTGGATATGACTTTAAGTTTTCTTATAATAATCAAATAAATTAAGCAACCTCGCATATGTTTAACTATACATAGGTATATATTTTTTTCAATACAACATCAACACCATACTTCAACACTTCACAACAAACCATCCCCTCATTTTTGCAACTCCCCCATCATCATCAACAACAACAAAAAAAGAATTGAAAACACCTGTCTTCCTAACAACAATAGCAACAACGAAACGTTATTGTCACACAAACCTAATCATAAAACGAAATTACAACGAATCCCAAAACTGCCCACGTAAAGAGAGTCCATAATAATCATTTCGATCAATTGAGACGTTTCGTGTTTATAGACCAATCTTTTTCCGTTTCGCAATGTCCTCATTAAACTAGAAGAATTGTCCATAATTTCGGTTTCCTACCATTTAAATCTTCTGTTGGATGAAAAAAACTGTATCGGTGAATAAACTCCGGTCGCAATTACAGTAATTGATGTGTGTAATTTGTAATGATACAAGGAGGCTTGTAATTTTTAATGATTCTTTGCTTTTTTTCCGATGGTGTAAATTGGGCTTCGGTTTCCTAGCTCCTTTTGGTTTGGAATGATTAGTGATTTGTATGAGATTTATTCTTCGTACATTGAAGGGGAATGTGGGGTGAAATGGAATGCCATGATATTTCATTGTGAAAAGGGTTCTGAAATAATCTGATTTAACCTTTATACGAGTACTTTTTATACCACTAATATTTTTTACTATAGCAATCAATCCGTTGAATATATGAACGCAGTTTTGGAGCGCTACATGGACACACAGATACAAATTAGCACTATTATATAGTTAGATGATTTTTAATTAAATTCGAACACAATGAAAATCGAAATCTATTGCACCATTCTTTGTTGACTTTATTTTTGCAGTACATTTCTGAAAATACATAGATATCAGTGTATCTCGTGACATTGACTCGAGTAAATATCGTAAAATTATAATTAGTGTCATTTACGTCGAACTATATTTTTTTTAATTATGATTCATACAATCTAAGAGTTATATTTTTCAATTTATCTGTTTCAATCATTGTAAATTGCTAATGATTTTTAAATCATCGAAACTCTAATTGTTAATCGCTCATAGCTTATTAATTGCATATAATAACTATCTCAAGGTTTTCAATAGTGCAAAAAGATTTAAAAAAAAGCACATGTTCTATTATTAATTTTATAATAAACGAATTAAACTATTATCTTTGACCCAATTCTAATCCGAATATTAATTTATATTAAAAAAAAATTCATTGAAATCAAACTGCTTCAAATTCAAAAGTTCATTCACTTGCAGAACAAAGTACATCCAAAACACATTTTTGCGACTTGACTTAATGAGGCAGCGATGTGATGAGACAATCTCAACTATCATAAAAAACACCAAAAATTCATAAACCCAATTTCCCACCATCAATTTTTTCACACTTCACACTTCTTCTAACTCCTCAAATCGAAACCTAAACCTAAAACCACATCCCATCAACTCTAAATTTCTCCTTAGACCATCGTCCATGGAACAAATCGGTACTCCACAGCACCAGCAGCAGGTGCATACATTTTCATACCATTGTAACATAAAGCGGAAGCACGGTCTGTGGCCATAGCCATCATGTGGCGTACCCGTGTCTTCGTCATCATCATCAGCACCAGCTACGCCATCATCGCCTGTAATTATTTATCGTGCTGTCGTAAAATGGTGAAGCCGCATTCTTTCAAAGTCCACTTTTTTTTTGTTTTGAGGTTTTTCGTTTGTTCTGTCCTCTGTGAGAGTTTCACGCTTCGAGTGGTTTATGGTTGTCGAGGGTTCATTCAGATTCTGTTGATTCAGATTCTATTTCTGAATTAAAATGAATGGATCTTTCCTATTTAACTATGTATGCCAACAAAAATGAAAGCTCACATACTTGTCTTCAATGATTTTGATGAAACTTGGTAAGTATAATCGTGAAATTATAATGAACATCAAAAATTCTTAATAGTTTTTCTAAAGTTTCATCAAAATCAGTGGAGACAGAAATGTGCATTCGTATATGCAAGAGCAAGATAAGCAATGTAATACGAATGGCAAAAGCCATATGACGACTGAAAAGGCCAACGGGTACAAGTGACTTTGTAGAGAAAAGTGCTCTCAAAGCTGACCATGTACTTACATGTAGTAGGAAGTGGTTGAGTGATATGATGATATATCTTGGTACACGTTCCAAGTTCGTTTATATCCCTTTTGCCACCAAATATGAGCGTATATTGAAGCGATTCTGTACATAACTCAATTTCGGCAAAAATGTCACTTGTATCCCTTGGCCTTTCAAGTCGTCATATGTAAACGCATAAGATTTATTACCATACAATTTTCAAATAGGAAATATCCTTTTCATTCATCTATTTTTTGAATTGCAAAAGTTGTTTAGAAACGGAAACAATTAATTTATATCTGCGGACAATGTACATGATTAAATATTGTTGAATTCATTTAATATTTAATGTGAATACACCTTTATTTTTTCAAAATCCGAGTCGATCTTCGTATATTTCTGGATCTTATTTTTTTAAGCGGTCGGTCGTAGTTGATGTGCATAGTTTCTCTTTTTGTCAATTTGATGCTTCATTTAGTCGTAATCATTTTTTTTTTCAATTTCAGTTTTGTTCAGACGAACTTTTTTACGGCTGATTTGCCTAATCCATTGGAAAAAATACAATAATACAGGCTACTACATAAAATTTACTTCATTACGTTTTTAATAGTTCCTTGCGATGTTTTCGAGAAACAAATTTTAAATAGAAATTAAAAAATTAAAATTAGACAAATAAAAAAGGACTAGAAAATTGTTTTTTTTTAAACATAAATTCTAAATTAATTTTTTAGTGTGAAAAGTGCTTCATTTGTTTTTTCTCAATTGACGTTTCCAAACAGTTTCTAATCTTTTTTTTTTTCATAAATACGTAATTGAAATCTATAACCTGAAAAAATATATAAAATAATGAATCATTGTGCAATTTCGTATCTAGTTTTACAACACGTTGAACTTTTCAGACCCAGTGTGTAATATGCACTTATGTTTCAAATATTTAAAACCTTACATAAGCACAAGGTACGTGATATTTTGATCATGAATGTTTTTATTTACGATTTTCTTTTCACTAATGATCGATCTAAAAAATATATCGATTCAAAATGATAAGAACGTCTTAATTATTCAATCATCCACAGATCATATCCGCTGAAGATAACTAGACCAATCTCAAAATTTACTCACACCGTACAATTATCAAATTAACATCTGAAATCAGAATGAATTCATCAAAATGTGAATAATTTAATTGAAACGCGAATAATTTCGCTAAAATGATATTATATAAATATATTTTTCGCGACACACTTGCCTCGATTTAGTTCAATTGGAGCGTTTTTCGATTTCGTTGCACTCGATTTTGAACGCTGTCAAAGCGTAGAATTAGGCACATTTCTCCGTGCAATGTCTTCGTTATGGTGGTGAAGAACCTCCTTGTTCTTCACACATTGTTGAGCACGTAGCAATCCATTACTTTTAATTGCCGAACGGACCGAGATTTATTCCTAGCTTATTATTATCGTGCTTGAATTTGTGTAAGAAAGAAACATGCAGACATGTCTTTCGACCCCGCCTAATATAAATTGTGCTAAATCATGTGAGATATCTGATTGTTTCGTGGAATTTCACTGAAAATACTGATTTGAATTGGGTTTTTTCAAGAGGGTGTGTTCTAGTGGTAGTTAGGATAGTGCAAAGTATTATTTATTTGATTAAACTTCAAACTTCTATAACACGCTTTCAGATAAATTTGTTGGGTCGCCTAATCCAAATTTTAGTTTTCCTTTTTGTAAATTTTAAGTTAACGATTATATCTCAAAAATCCATATGCATAACTGTATCACAAATATGTCTCTAAATTTTATTCAAAATATATCTAAATATATAATAGCGCTATTCTGTGTGTCTTGTGTGTTTGTCTCCATGTAACGCTCCAAAACTGCACGTCGATATATTCAATGGGTTAAAACTGCGTTGATATATTCAACAGGCCGATTGCTAGTTTTTATTAATTTTGCTTAATTCGATGTCTGATTGTTGCTTTGCTTACGAAGCTAACATAAGGATTTATCATAAGATAAGATTTCAGGCTTAAACGCATGTCGCAATGCGTTACAGTTACGCAATTACGATTTTTTTCATTTTAATACCTAATTAGTTCGAATTAACGTATGTTTATAATTAAATTACTGATCCAATTACCGCCATAATTTCCTGTTATAATACATTTCTATCGAAAATTTCGCACGTTTATTCAAACACTGTGAGAAAATCGCAATGATTGAATTTATCTTTGAATCTCTGTGAAATTAACCTCTTCGGCACACAATAAGGATATTGAATCGGATCGAATTTCGATAATTTTCCATTTTTTCCAATTCAGCTCGTTTCCCATGACGAACCAAACCGAACCCTGAATAAGTAGGCGGGTTTTGAAAAAAAAAATGGTAAATTGTTACGATTCAATCTTGATTGCTTCGCGTTATCTCCACGCAAAGGCTAACGGAGCACAGTTGGAAAGTTAAAAAAAATATTTATAATAATATATGTATGTGTGTAGTACCTCCATCGTTTAATGGGAACCATTGTTTCAAGTTCAACCATTTTAAATGGTGTTGTCGTGAGATTCAGCTCCCATTGTTGGGCTGGTTAGTCGTTTTTTTTTTGTAGCCAATAACGATAACGACTAACGATATTACGTTATGGAGATTCGAGAGTTATTTTCTCACGAGCTTTACAGTTATTGCTTAGGATTTCAATATTTCTTCTGTGCAAATCTTATTATAGATATGTGTCATTATAGAATCGTTTTCTTTCTTATTTCATTGACATTGTATACTTTACTCAACAAATCTAACAAGGATAGGTTTCATGAAGGTTCATACTAATTTCGATGATAATTTATAAAAATATAGACATAAAATAGTTGTGTAGATGAAAAAAAAAGATCAAAGTTTGTTGTTCTTGTCAAGTGCACTAACAAAATATTGTGGCCTTTAAACTCGACAAAGAACAAAAATAATAGTAATGAAACAAGAAAATGTGAATTTCTTTAGACTGTATTAATTTGGCTTTATTTTTAATGACAATTTCATGCGAAAATCCTAATTTTTGCATCCACTGTCTTGTACGAGTCTATTCTATCCGCACTGTTTAACTTCAGTGTCGTTTTACTCGAACGGAACACTTCGATTCGGTTCTTCGTCTTCTATTCCATTTTCGATTGTTATATTTTATTTTTTCGATTGTCATCTTATTTTGTTCAATTATCATCTTATTTCTTCGGCTGTCGAACCGCGATTGTTTAGGTATAATGACCGTGTCTCTTTCTCTCTCCAGATCGAGTGGATCCTAGATAAAAATGCTTTTTTTTTCTGTGTGGCCATCCACAAAAACGGTCTCGGATGAATTGATGGACAAGTGGGTCAGTTATGGCTTCACAAAAACGAAACATTTCGTTTTCCTTCATGATTCTATGTAATTTTATGTGATAATGGAAAAAGCGATTTTTTTCTCAGTCCATTCATATGTTTTCATCATATCTGCTTATATATGTAGGTTTTAGAATATAGAATCTAGCGATAGCGCATGTAAATAATGTCCATTGAATGAATGTTAATATTTGCAATTAAAAACCGATACTAGCAAAATGTATCGTATACTTCTATATTTGCATCGATTTGCTATAGATTATTTATGAGTTACTTTATAAATGAAACTATACGTTGATATTGTTAAGTAACATAAAGTTTACGAGTTGATTCTTATTTTACTCCAAGTGCAATAAGAATTGACTCGCCAACATATAGTTATTTAATGGCATCAACATGTATGTAAATTATGAAAACTTCTACAAATAATTTATACTTTCAGAGACAAATCAAATCGTCGATGCAGTGATTCACACGCTGTGGTGTTCAACGATAGTTTATCTCCAAGATCTGACAATTTTGAAGATCCAATTAGAACTGAAGAATACAAAAAGGACTTGGCTGATTTTCTAGCGAGACGCTCACTCGGACCGATCGATGAGAATTCAAGTAGAGAAAAGTATCAAAATCAAAAGAAGGATGATAGGAAACCTCGATCTGAAAAGAAACCTAAACGACTGTCTCTTCCCGACACACAAATCATATCCTCCAATGCTCCCAATATACAGTTTTCATTTAGCAATCAACTTTATTTACCAAGTAATGGTAAAAAGAACAAAAATAAAAATGGTAGCTTGACATCCACATCTCCGGATTTATTACCTCCACGTTTCATCCGAAATAAAAATGTTGACTTCGAGGAGTCAGAAAACCCATCTTCTCCTCCAGATGACTTCTTTAAAGATAACTCTTTGCCATATTTTGACAAAGAATCTTCCATGATATTCGAAAGTAAAAGCAGCAGAAGAATTAATTCTCCTGCTGCGAAAAACACATCCTCAAATTCTGATAAGGGCATCCACAAAACAAATTACAATAATTCGAAGAATACAAGCGATCAGCAGGAATTGGATGACAGCTGTGATTTGGAGAGAACAGACGGCTCATTTGATTCGGTGATGCGGAAATTGGAACAGGTGAGGTCCATGCTTTTAAATTCTATAAAATCGGACGTACAGTCAGAGTTCTTTTAATCAGATTTTGCAGCAATTGTATCGAACTTCATTGTGTGCCATTTGAATTAGCCGATCAAATGTTCGCTATTGTGATTTTTTTTCAACGATTAATTCTATTTGTGTATTATTGGCTCTTATTTTTCTGCGCAGATGTGCCAAACTGTGAAGCCGAATTTTGTATACTTTCGTGGTGTTCCGTTGGTGCGAAATAATAGTGTTAATTTTCTGGGAGACCACAATTCTGATCTTATTGAAAAGAAAAACGTCAATTGGCATTTTGCAACTTGGAATAATGTTTCTGTAATCGTCAAGAACACAAAACAAAAAAAGTTTTCTTCCAAAGAAATCTCTGTCAAGCAATACATTTTTACCGATATTGATATATTGACGTAAGTAATTTTATTATAACTAATATATTTTTTTATTTCAATCACAATTTATTTAATGAAATTTTCAGAAAGATACGTCATTCAAATATTCTATTGTTAATGGGAATTTCATATGAAAATAATTTGAACATTTCTACAATTTTCGAAGACAGTGTTAGTTCACTTTACGATTATGTTCACATTAAGGTACTGCTTTCATCAATTTTAATTTTAACTCTACCGAATTGTGTCTTAATATAATGATTTTGATTTCATTCTAGAAAATTGGATTATCTCCTCACACAATTGTTACATATCTGAACGGAATAGCGCGTGCCTTAATTTATTTGAATTCTAATAATTATGTGCACACTTCGGTGTCTAGTCATAGCATAATATTAACGTCTTCGAATATAGCTAAGTTGTGTAATTTCGAATTGTGTTCACCAATACTAACGAATAACTCTTACTCGCATGAAGAAGCAGCTGTAAACTCAAACAACATATACAAAATTAGCTATTCTTCTGATCCTGAATATGAAAACATCAAAGGTTTTTCCTTCTGCATTCATGTAAAATTTTCATTATTTATACATTTTATATGATGTCTGATTATTTTTTTAGAATTTGCTAAAAACAATGAATCGAATGATGATTTGTTTTCCACTCCCCAAGAATGTTCACCTCAAAATACTACTGCGCGTCTGCTATTTTCATATTTTCGGTTAAAATTTTGATTCAAACCCTTGATATTTATTGCTTCACTAAATATTTGAAGAGTTACATATAAGAGCTTAAAATTAATTATAACAATAATATTTTTACTTTTAGATGGCAAGCTCCAGAATTATTTGACAATATTGATAATTTTGTATATCCCAGTAGTAACACCGACGTTTATTCATTGTGCTTAGTATTGTGGGAGTGCTTCAACAGTAAGTTTCGAATACATTTATTATATTGCTACTAATTGTAAGCAGATCTTATTTTTTTTTTTATTTTTTTTATATTTCAAGATTCTCCCCCGTGGAAATCATTGTCATACAAACAACTTTCCAATTTGTACTTACGTTGGAATACTGGTATAAAATTGCATCAGAAAGATTTTTATCCCGAAGACATTTATAATATTTTATCAAGAGGTTTAAATATCAAACCTAATCAAAGACCAAGTATTCATGAAATACAAAAACAGTTTTCATTGGCATTGGTAAATCACAATAATTAATTGAAAGTTCAAAGTTGTAATTTCTTTATTATAATGTACACATTGTTCTAATTTCAGAAAAAATTGATAATCGATGATAGCATTCCAGAAAATATTTTGAATCCTAATAATACTGACACAATTGCTGATTGTGGTGAATTTCGAGAAGAAGAAAATATCGAAAATGGTGATGCAAAAATTAATGTGATAAAAGAGCATCCAATCACATGTAAAGTAAAAAATGTAAAAAAATTTGAAGTGACTAATCTGGATGAAGATGACAATGATAGTAATACCAATTGTTATTCAAATGAACAGTTTTATACAGAAATGAAAGAACACAGTGTAAACATATCATCATTAGGTTTATCTAACAAAAGTTTTGAAGTAGAATCGTATCCGGATAACTCATTCAGATTTCATAACACAGACTCTACTGAATATTGCAGTTTACCAAGCCCAGATGTAAAGAACTATACTAAAAGAAGCAGCAATGTTGATGTATCGTTGAATAAAAGCAAATCATCATTCTGTGAAGAAAATCTCATAGATAAAGAAAGTAGTGTGAATGAAAAAATATTGAAATTAAATACAAGCTTGACACCTAAACTTTATAAGCCTTTACACATTCAGACTCCTTCTGCTGACACCATAAATAGTATTCGAAGTCTCACTAACAGTTTTGAATGCAAAAACGATCTCAATAAGTCGACGTATTCTTTCGATATTCAAAACACGAGTTTGCCCATGACTCCAATTGCTAGAAACAATAAAATTAAAAAAAATGCTTGGTTGTCTGGCAAAAATAAAGAATTGTCCAATTGTGAAACTCAAACTTATTCAGATAGTAATAAAAAAATTTTCGATAGCAAATTAGATGCTAATAATTCAAACAAAACTACTACATCGTTTGATGTGCACTTTAAAAGCTTTTCTGATATCGATACACAAACTGAAATTCACATTCCCGAAACTAATTCTTATAGAAGTAGTGTTTCATTAAATACTGACGGATTTTCATCATCGCAAAAGTATTTATTGCTCATATGTAATGTCTTGTATGTTTTTTGAATACATATAATTGTATTTTCAAATTTCAGATGTATTGGAACATTAACTGATGATCACTTTTCTAACTTTCAAACTTTCCGACGCAGAAGCTATTCGTTGAATTCAAAATCATCTGCAACTCGAAAAATACGAGATGATATATCTGGCGTGGATATAAAACCGATTGTAGCGATTCATGAAAAGTGGATAATGGAAGCCTGTAAAAAACAAGGAAGATCGTTTTCACTTCCAGATAATTACAGGTGTGTTCATATTTATTTGTCAATTTTTGAATATGAATTTTTTCAACAAACTTTATTTTCAGAGGTTTATATGCTGTAAAACCAGCCTCTCATCTCACTGATCCAGCGCGTCCGAAATATATGAGCATGTACTCTAATATATCTGAAAAAAGTGATAAAATAATCCATACTGGTAAAAAATTTGAAACTTTTCACAAATACATTTATTAAAATATTTACATTCATTGTTTCAAATAAGTAATTTTCATTTTTAAGGATGTTATTCTGATATTTCACCAATGGTTCGTCCAGCTGTTACTAAAAAACGGATTTTAAATGAAAATACAAATGATTTTTTTGAAAACTCCTTATGGCGGAAAGAAAAAGAAAAATGTGTGTTAAACTCCAAAAATCATAATGATCCACAAAGTAGCAGTACTCCGAAAAGCGTACCATTTAAAAAAGAATTATGTAACGACAAATCAACAAACACTGAATCAATCGATGAACTCTATAGAAAAATTATCTCGGATATTCAAAATGGTAGCATTGCTAAAAATGACACATGCGATGAAAAATTTGTGAAGAAATTCAAGTCTCCTGATATTTTGAACGAGTCTGATATCAAAAGTGCTAAAACATCTGTAATTGCAGAATTGACTCATAGATTTGAAAAAACTACTCACAACCAGTCCACGGACAATAACTATAATCATTTTTCTGGAGCTGCTTTTAAAAGAATAGGAAGCGAAGAATACTTTGATATGGCTGTGACTTTAAATCCAAAATCAGATGATAAAACTACCACTGAAAACTATTGTGAATTCGATGGAGTTTCAGTACTGGAAAAAAGAAAATTATTTGATAAGACCCTGGATCGAGATAATGATTATGCAAATGATTTTTTTAGAAATAATATTGAAGATGACTGCATTTCTCTCCCAGATAATGCAACTCAAGCAGAAACTGATGATACGGGAATTAAACAACTCAAGAGATGTCAAGCGTTTACAGCTTTACAGGTTTTTATTTTTTATAATACTATTTATCATTCTTATCCACTTAATTTACAAATGTTTTTTTTTTTTCATAGGACGCTCGTAGCACTGAAGACATGTATATAGATGATGAACTCATGTCGAATATAGATGCACAAACTTTGAACGAAAATGCAAGACTGGTTCCATTACATAGCAACATACATGAGGCGACATGCGATAAAGGATCGGAATGTTGTCTTCTTAAAATTCAATATGAAAACAAATGTAATCGCATTTTGATATTCTGCGACGAATCTAACAAAAGCTCAAAAGATAAATGTAATTATTCTTCTGATGAAGAAGAGGAACTTCTGAAATTATCTGTCGACAATCATTTTCCTTTGAATCTCAACGATCTCAAGTGTTCCAGAAACAAACTTTCTGTGATTGAAGAGAAATCTGATGAGGACACTAACACGGATAGAGATTCTGTAGAATCCGCAGAAAATAAATACATAGGAAATGGAAATATTGTTCAAGATTTAATATCTTTATATGAAAGTGATGAAATTTGCAAAGTTACTGAAAATAATGAAAACGGTCCTGTTTCGAACAAGCAGAACTCAAGTAAAAGCGAAATCAGCATTATAATTATGGATGACGAGTTTGAAGATACGAATAAAACATATAATATATATGGAAAAAAACATAGTTCCTCCATGATTGAAGATATTATTCATGTGTAAAAACACAGTGAGTAAATTTTATATGATGTAACCTAATCAAACAATTGTGCTCATTTTATGATTGTGGCTGAAGTCGTGAATTTTCTCATTTCAAGGTTTTCAATATTTTTGTACTCATTCATCCTACTTTTTTTCAATATTAAATATTTAGGTTTATTTTAACACAGTGAGACTGAAATGAGCGATTTTTTTTTCAATTTCTCGACTAAGCCACTACCAGAATCATTGAAAATTTGTTTATCACCTTTTGTATCATCGATAATTTATTTTACAGAAATATTCGACTGGGAACATCATTGTGCCTTCTGATATCATAATTTTTATAACAAACATATAATTTATATCCAAATATTTTTATATAATGGCTGAAGCAGATTCAGCAGCTTTTTATGGATAATAGATTATTTATTTTTGGAAGATTTGAACGTAAGTCAATTAATATATCGATGCTGAAGACGTGAAGCGCAGCGAGGTGATAGTATTACATTCCTCCTATTTTTATGTATAATTTATAAAATTAATTTAAATCGATATGCAGTGCAGAAGTTTATTTTTTTTCATTTACGGTATACAAGACTAATACAAAAATTTTGTGTGAAAACCGTGACATGCAAGTGAAAAGTCTTGTGCGAGAATGGGCAATCTACATTTTGTATGATTTGCATTTTATTTCAATATCTAATAATGTTTGTCTTCTTTTTTTTTTTATTTTACATTACGAACTGTGTAACAGTGTAATTCAAAAATGTTAAGTTGTTTTAATTATAAATATCTGTGATTGTAACTAATATTTTTTTAGTTATGACTTAATTTAGTGTTTTTTTCTTCTGAAATGTTTGAAAATATTTTGAAATTATGCGATGGTGTTTTTTAATATTATTCATACTATCTAATATACAGTTGCAACTGTATTCAACAAACTATCATCTTTAGTGTGATTTTTGTACTAATTTTTATTCTTTTAATAAATTTGTCTTCACTATTCTTATTTAACTTTCATTTTACCTGAAATTCACTTTAATTTCTTTTAATGCTTTTGATGAGAGCGAAAAATGAATATGCTCCTTTCATGATCTGAAAAATTGACATTATTTGACCCATACCTATTTTCGATTTCGTTTAGTTAAAAACATACTTACTTTCACAAATGTATCATTTGATATGTTTAAGAATTTTCCCGCTGTGATTTCTACTGGTTTTTGCGCTCTTATCATCAATATCAAAAGCATCTTCTTGAACTCTTTATTTGAAGTGTACCATTGACAATTGTAAGCACTCTCTGCTACTCCGATGCCCTAAATAAGTATGATTTTTTGATATTCATGTTATTCACTTAAAGATTATAGCTTTTTTACTTGTAATGTGAGCTCATTCCCTGCGTAACTTTGAACCAAGAATTCACTAACAACTGTGAAAAATAATGCTGTCGCAGTTCCAAAACGAATAGATAGAACATCATTCTGTATTGAATACATTGAAAAGAATTATAAACTTCAAAATAGTATTATTTTGAAAATAAATACATACCTCGCTTATTTGAATCATAACATGACAAATAATATTCAAATTATTTATCACATGAACTAAAAATCCAAAAGTGTAAATAGTTTCGAATTTATCCATACATCTAAAACAATTGTCTAATAATACATTTTATCGTTTTATAATATTTCATACATTTTTATACACTTACGATAAAATCGATTTGTGATGTATAACACATTCTTTCAAACATTTACACAAATATTTATCGAGATATTCTTGCCCATATAATTTAAGAATGTTTGCTTCTAATTTATAATTAGAATTTTCGAGTCTAAATTTGTCAATATTTAGTTCATTATCCATAATGCTATTTTTCAGAATGTTATATTTCACTCCCGATGTCAATTTCAACAAACAAATCAATCTTATATTTTCCAAAACATATCTCAAATTCGCAAGTCTTCCAGCAGCATGAGCCATCACAGCATTCATGAAAGTGTTGATCAGCACAACTAAGTTTCCACACCAAATCACTCCACAAATTTGATATACAAATGTTAAAAAATATACAAATTCAGATGAAACTACATACGGCAGATAAATGGGCATTGGAAGAATTCTATCCTTCGGCAAAGCACCAGCATTTGGTGAATACCAAAATGCTTGATAAATACCTCCGATCACTAATCCGATTACTGTTGAATTAGCAAAAATTAACACTGCATAAGTCATCCTTTTGCTTATCTTGACTGTATTTCTTGCAATTGTGTCGCTGTGTGTGAACTTAACCATTTCCACTTCTAAAGCATACACCAATTTTTGTATATTGTTCTTCTTGATCAGAACTATTGCCAGTTTAATATAAGTGAGTGTGAATGTGATGCTGAAAGTCAAGTTGAGCATCAGTCGGTCCAAATTATTAAATAGATTGGGCACTTCTACCCAGAGTGCAATCGGAAAGCACAGAGTCCAAAAGACATGTTGGCACAAAGAATAAATCAAATATGATAGGTTGGAAAAATTGCTGAAGTTTTCTTCTGACAGATCATGATATTGTCCCAATCCAAAAATCATGAAAAGTTTATAGTGAAATGGAAAATATTTGATACTTCCCGTTTTTCCCTTCATTTTGTGAATGCATAAGAAACATGTCGATGCTTTCTTTTTATACACTAGTTTGTATGTAATCAATGAAGTACAGTGAAAGTTTTTTATATGTAAAAAAATATTTTCCAATGAAATATTCATACCTACATATAAGTTTAATTGAATGATCGAAATATAATTTATTGTTAGATTTTTTTCATATTGTAATTTTCTATACCTGATTAAATATTTAGGTAATATATATATCTTTCAATAATACATTAAATATCTCTTTATAGGCACATGTAGATATATTAAAGTACATACCTAGGTACTAGACAAAAAAAAATACGGTGATTAATTTCATTCAAAATACAGTATTTTTTATTCTAACTAAATAATTAATGAAAATTACAGCTTCTGAAAGTATCCTATCAATTATTAAAATAAGAAGGTACATAACAAAATATTCTTTCCACTTATTCAAACTCATAAATTTTTCAAAATTTCATTACTACTTTTTAACTATTAACTATTTCCTTCAAAAGTTTGAAACTTTTGTGCAAACAATCGATGAAATGCATATTTTCAGATTATTTATTCATATCAATTTCTTTTTATGAAATACGGTAGCACATTCAAAGGTGCTGAATAATTTCTGATCCATTGACGTCCTTGATAGATTTTATTATTGTCCATTCCATCCCACCATTCTCCTGCCGGTAGATAAATATCTCTTGAAACTGCTCCTTTGACTATAACGGGTGCAGCCAGTATATCTTCTCCCAATAAATATTCTGAAATTCAATGAAAAAACAATATTTGCAATGTTTTTACAATTATAAATCGATGAATAACAGATTCAGACTCACCATCCCATATTCCTTGAGCTGTTTTGTCTTCTGGATCTATCCACCAAATTGGAGGATTAACTGGATTTCCATTTTCCACTGCTTTTTGGAGAGCTCTTATAATTTTATGTGAATAAGTTGCATGCAATTCAGTATAAATTTTACTGATGTTAATTGTCTGAAATATCAAAACATTTGTAAAAACCTTCAAAATGCCCTTTATTCTATGATAGGTAGTTTAAATACCTCTTGATCATAATCCCAAGGAACATAGGAATATTGCAAACTTGGCATGAAAGTATTAGCTTGCAACCATCTGATGAACATTTCTTTGGAAGGAGCACCATTATATCCATTTCCACCGATCATATCTGGCAGCACTAGAGGATATCCATTCATGTTCATCTGAAGTAAAGTCGTGATCAAAGTCGGTAAACCATTTTCGAAATCCCATTCGGAATCCTTATCTATCATTCGAACGAAAACGGGTAACTCTTGAGTTCTATGAATGAAAATTCAGTTTAAAAACAAAAGAGACGATCGATTTGATTTATTAAAAAAATGAAAAAAAAAACCTTTGTCCAGCTCTTACTTCAACCAAATGACCGAATTTGGCGCATTCTTCTACGTATTTTTGTGTGATGTGTGAAGGTTGAGTGTAAACATCTCCAATTTGCACTGGAACCTACATTTTTTTCATTTCGATTAGGCATATTATAATCATGATTTTAGATAATTGAATAGGTTGTGTATACCTGAGGAGACCAGCTAGATTCTCCAGCATCAAACTTGTAACTGTCAATCTCATAAGTCTCCTGTAAATACTTCAATCTGGAAGACCACCATTGTGCTGCATCTTTATTAGTGAAATCAATATAAGCTGCAACAGTTCCATTATCGTTCCACCAAGATGTATCCACAGAACCATTTTCACTCTTCACCAAATATCTAGACAACAAAAACATATTCAAAATATTAGTGGATACTTCTCCGTTTTACTCGCGTGAAAACTTTTTTGTATTGGAATTGGATTGTGACGAGTTTGGATGAATTTTAAGAAAAGACAGGAGAATAACGTGCGTTAAATTCACAAGGGCCGAAATATTTAAGAATCTAGTAAAAATGTTACTAGATTCTTATGGTGAATATAGATTTAACGGCACATTATTTTTGTATTGCTCGATTCTAGCTAGAAAAACTATTGCATGTCTTGTTCTAGTGCTTACATCTAGTCTTTTCTTACATTCCCGTTTCTGATTTTAACAAAAACACGTATACCTTCATAATCTATCCTTAATTACTAAGAAGTCTTAATGTAAACTTACCCTTTGTTGAGAGCTTCTGAGTACCAAGGTTCGCATCCCTTGTTGATGAAAGGATGTGCCCAAACTGTTACACGAAAGCCCATTGCTTTCAATTTGCGATTGAGTCTTCTCAAATCTGGAAAACTTCTAGTATCCACCGTCAAGGAGCCGTAACAAATTTCCCACAAATCGTCTATTTCCATCTGGGCATTTTGGAATCCATTTTCGATGATTTTGTCTGCGAATTCCAAAACTGTAGTTTCATTTATGTCCCTTTTATATTCAGCCCAAGTCGACCAGATTGGATATTCGACCATCCTGTGATCTGGATATCCTGAAGGTTTTTTCAGGAACAGCCTTATCATGTATTCGTGAGTTGTCTTCGCATTGTCAGTGGATAAAACAGTGTATAATAATTCATTTCTCTGTCTCTTATTTGAGTATGGAGGCTCCACAACGGCTTCGAAACAAGTTGAATTCTTCAATAAGCTGTTTTGATCTATGAATAGAGGAACTGTTTTATCTACATAAATGGCTAGACCATCTGAAGATAGCCAATACGGTTCAGCTATAGCAGCATTATCCGCTTCTTTGCTGACATACGAATAATGAGGCAAAACTAATTTTTCTATAGGCCAATACTGATGTTTTTGCTGAGGTCCTCCATACCAATGGACAGATCCTAAAATAATTGGAGCATTAATAAAATTTTGCAAATTTCAGATTAAAAATTAACAAACTTACTATGATCGAAGCAATCGACTATAGGTTGATTTGGAGATGCTCTCCAACGAACAGAAACAGACGTTGGAAGTCCAGTTCTAGCTTCTCCAGAAGTCACTTCAAGTTCGATCTCATTGGAATATCTAAATTCTATTTTATCCGTACTACGATCTATCGATATATATTTTTGTTTTAATCCATGACCTAATTGTGCGACTGTCTCCTTTTGTCCATCTTAACATTTCAAATGAAATTTATTAACATTAAAACAAATAAATTAGATGAAATAATGAAAGCAAATTATACTTTTGTTGACGATCAAAGATATTTCAGATGTCTCGTCATATTGGATTTCGAATCTTTCGTTTATCTTGTACTCTGCCCCGAATGTCACGCCTAAGACTAATTTAAAACGTTTTAATCAAAAAAATAATCGTTTTAACGAGTCTTTGATATAAATTGAATTTACTTACGCAAGAATAAAATGTAATACATCTTCAGGCAATGCGAACCTTCCGCATCACCATAGCCCACTAACTGTTTCACAAATAAATTGTCTTTTTATATAGTTCTTCTATAGTTCAATTTTTGCACTCGAGATAATTCTTGCAATCATTTTAATACAATAACAAAATTGTTAACGATAAGAATAAATGCACAATTAAATAGTAGCGTTAGGTAGAATTTCCAACGAATGGTTCGAGATAAATGTTGTTCAGTACAATACGAGTACCTATGCATTTTTTTTTTCTATTATTGTATTATATCATTCCAAATACCTTTCGTAATAAACATTCATCTTTGAAGATTTCTATTGAAAAATATTAAACTAACAATATGCAATAAATGTTGAATCACAATATTAAGTGTGTGATTAATTAATCATTTTTCATTAGGTATAGTAGTCGCGAATTTTTCCCTCATATTTCCCAGAATTTTCATTACAGTCAATTATCAAAGTACGTGACAAATTCAAAATATTATATAATGGAATCTAGATTCTTCGACAAGGTAAAGTACAAGTATTAGAAAAACACGAATATTTATTCGAAATCTAATCGACAAAAAAAGAAATAAATATACACATTTTGATTTTTTAAGATATTAAATAAATTCAATATAAAATAATCTTATATTTAATATGTTCATAGCTGATATTATTCTGTATCTACATATTTCCTGAAAATATTTTTTGAAATTCGCGCCACATTGAAATTAAACGCCGATTATTTTCTTAAATTAAAATTTATTGACTAATTTCAGTCAAATTTGTACAATTTGGATCAATATTCAATCAATCAATTAATAAAATATAAATTTAATTATAAAAATTAATAAAAAATATATATTTTCGGGAAAATAGATGACCACTAATCGTGGTGTTATGTGTCTTATCTAAAAGTGACAGCTCTAGTCGTTCGGTTGTCAAACCGTCAAACGGTCCACTCGTGCAATATTGGATAGGTAGAAAATAATGGGCGAAGGAGTCGCCGGGGGCACCGGAAGCACCGGAAGCCCTGCGGCTGAAACTGCGAATACAATAGCGACGCCCGAGACTGAAGCTGCACGCCTCAGGGACAGACGGGAGCGCCATCGTCCCAACACTAAAGTATGTTCATCTACAAATCGTTCGTTTATGTTTTTTCGGTACTTGTGATTTATATAAACTGTGTACACACTCACAAGACGTTTCAGTGAATAGACTTCGCTTTAATAGTAAGATAATTAAACCTAGTCTATAAATATTTTGTCATCGGTTCATCATTTTAGATGTGCATACAGTTCATATAATTCTCTAGTACTACTCTCGTATCGAGTAGAGTCTCTGTAGCACCAATATTTATAATAACTTCATATACTACTTATAAAATTGTCCATAAATCTCTTCTATATTGGTGCTCGCTAGTTAATTATGTAAAAGTTTGATGTGATGTTATTTTTTATTTGCAGATTATATGTCGTCGACTTCCACCTACGATGACCGAAGAATCGTTCTTAGATCAAGTGTCTCCGATTCCGGAACACGATTATTTTTACTTTTCGAAACCTGATTCTTCTTTAGCACCGAATTTGTTCTGTAGAGCGTATATCAATTTTGTGAATGTAGAAGACATATACAATTTCAGAGATAAATTTGACGATTATATATTTCTCGATGATAAAGGTATGTTTTGTATTAATCGATAAAAATTCTGATTCTATATCTTTTCATTTGTGATCATTTATATTAAGGCAACGAGTATCCTGCAATAGTAGAATATGCTCCATTTCAAAGAATTATCAAGAAACGCCGTAAGAAGGATATAAAATGTGGGACCCTCGAGAGTGATCCTGCTTATTTGGAGTTTCTGGAAAGTCTCAAAGAAACCGATAGCGATTCGAGAGAACCTAAAATGGAATATTCATATCAACCGACTGAAGGTTCAAATAATTTCAACGAAACTACTATGTGATTTCCAATTCGATTACTTATCGCATTTTTATTTTTTGTAGAAAAAAAAGAGACGGTGACTCCTTTACTTGAATTCTTAGCTTCGAGAAAACGTGACGAAAAAAGAAGGCGTGAGGAAAAACAACGTCGCCGTCCACGCAATCGAATGTCAAAAGTAAACTATTCATTTTTTTGTTTGTCATTTTCCTGTTTTTTTTTTAAATTTATTATAATTTAAGGATGAAGATTATGATGATTACAAGCAATCAAAATATAAAGATGAGGATGAGAGAGATGATGATGCATCTCCAATTGATAATGTTGAAATTAAAGACACTCAATTCCAGGCGAAAGGACGTATACGAACTTATAAAGATCAACGAAGATCTGTCGATGATCACCACAAAAGAAATGAGTACAGCAAGAAAAATAAGACACCTATTAAAGATACAGTTGAAGGCGAAAATGTGGACGATGAGAAAATCAATCGGAAGGAAAAAAGGGATCGTCAAAAAGAGAACTATCGTGAAAAACATAAAGAAAAAGAAAAGTTTTATGACGTGAAGAAAGAAAAATATAAGTCGGATAAGAGACCAGCAAAAGTATCTGTGTATAGAGAACTGGATGAAAAAGAACAGGATAAACTTGCAAGTTCAAGTTCTAAAGCAGCTGGTTCCTCTTTTTACTCTAGTAAAAGTGGGGAAAAATCTGCAAATACCAATAAAGGCCCACCTAGCAGTAGCAAAATAAAACCTTTCACTCAATTACCACAATATAAACCTAGTGATCTCACAAAAGTCATCGATGAAATGGATGCCAATCGTCAAAAATGTGAAAGTGGTAAAACTGAAACTGAAAATGTGAAATCTTCAAAAGATACAAACAAAAATGAATCAGATACTATTGTGAAACCTATCAAATCCAAAGATATGAGTGATAAGGGAAAAAGCTTTAAAGGTAATAAAGAAGTAAAAACTGATCCATCGTCAGAGAATAGCCCCCGACGCAACAGCTTAGAATCGAAACAAAAAGATTCTACTTCTGATGAGTCGGTTTTAAGAAGAAACAAATCTTTAGATGAAAAATCTCAGGATGACGAAAAGAAATTATCTGACAAATCTAGGGAAAATGATCCCCGCACAGAGCGTAGAATTAGAAATAAAGTGAATATTAGTTTCTATATTATGATATATATATTATTCTATGAAATGCTTATATAATTTTTCATATATTTATAGGATCGTCCAAGTATTGTTATTTATCAACCTGGTATGGGCAAATTCAGTAAGCAGCGTATAGAAAGGGAAAAAGATGCTCCAAAAACTCCTGACACTACTGGAAAAGCAGGCAGTTCAACTAGTTCATCTAACAGTGTAAACTCTCAAGATCTCGTAGCTGAAGAATAAATATGATCCTCTAGGGATTAAAGCACAAAAAATAAAGGACATTTAATAATTTCAGTCCATTTTTTATGTTTTATATCAGATAAATAAATACATGGCAATCTTACAACAATATCATTTTTTTTATATTTAAAAGTCCAAACACTGATTATCCATCAAACTTAAAAATATTAGTAATGTTCATTTTTACAAAACAATTTACACACTCCAATTGCTATCAAACAAAAGAATTTTGATTTTTCATCAATTATTCTCAAAATTCTTCAGAATTATTTAGTTATATCACATATGTGTGCACATTTATGAAAGCTGTATTTAAAATTTTCAAGATCTAAAATCAGTTTCATTCATCAAACCGCTACTGGCTCTGTGCTGACTTTGGAAAAATCCTTTTTTGAACGCTTTCCGTTTCTTCTATGCATGCAGCATAAGAACGAAACTGACAATACCAAAAATCCTGCGAGACATCCAGCTACAATTATCCACGTTTTCTTAGCAGTTTTTTCCTTTTCTTTGGTTATTAAATGCTTCTTACACGCACTGTATGTTAGAAAATCATCTTCATCTACTGGCGTTTTAGGGCAACTTTTTACATCTGTAATATCAATAAATCATATTAATCTCAATCGATAATTATAATATAAACATAATATTATACATACCCTCTCCATTTGGATTGAATATACTGAACAATTCTGGAACAGATTGTATTTCATGATCTAAAAACCAGTCGATCAAAGGTTTATTAACACAAACATTGGTATCGAACACAAAGCTCCCAGTCATATCTAAAACTTTCAATCCGCACAGTTCTGCAAGATTTGCTGGTTCTAAACTTTTGAAATTATTGGCAGAAACATTCATGTGTTCTAATTTGGGAAGGATTCCAAAATCGGGAAACTCTTCCAGTTTGCAATTGGCTAAATGAAGGAATTGCAATGGTGCAGCAAATGGTTTTTGCATAGTTCGCAGATCTTGATTCAGATTTGTGAAATAGTTATCCTGGATGTAAAGTTTTCTAAGTGATGGCAAATTCAATATCATTTCTGGAATGTTCCTGATTGAATTCAATGATAAATCTAACGCTTCTAATGATTGTAGTGGTTCAAAAGCATTAGCTTCTATCGTCTGTATCATGTTATCTCCCAAGTAGAGAAATTTCAAACTTGTATATCGAGTAAATGTTGTATTTTTTAATTCTCTTATTCTATTTGTCGATAAATCTAAAATCTGAAAATCATAAATATTCATTATCTTGAAAATCTCTTGTAAAATTTAATATAATTCGAAGAATAATACTTACTTCTATGCTATTTTTCAATATTGGAATATGTTGAAGATTTATCCCCGAACAGAATGCTCCATACATTTTGTGTGCTCTTTGGTAAACGCATCTTTGTGATTTCAACGAGCCAGGTGTCGTCATTAACGCCGATACTCTCAATAGTGGCACTATTGAGATAATTAACAACCACCTCATTTTCTCTCATGTGATTCCGACTAATTTTCCATGACTAATATCTGAAAGATAAACGAAAATCATGTTTAGAAACCGAGCAGAGTGTTCAACACAGTGAAATGCTCATCTATTGAAAACGTCCCATTGTTAATTTACCATATAATCGATTCGTTACAATTCAACGGAAATTACTAATCCCACTAGAGTATGTACACACCTTATTTTTTTTATTATTGCTAGATATGAAATTGAGGTTTGTCTTACACAAATAATAATCTAAGGTTGAATTGAATCTCGCATTGTTTATACAACGTAAATATTATATTAAGAGACATATCTAGGCATTGATAACTGGGCAATAGCTAAGGGCGCCAAATCGAATAATATACTAAACAAAACTTAATTTTTATAATAATTTCTAGTTATACAAATGAAGAGCTCTTCCCCTAGTACTAGATTTGGGTTCAAAAATTAAAATTTCGAATATTAGAATCCAGTTAGATTCTAATGGGTTGAAATATTTTTTGTAACAATTTTAAGTCATAAAAACAAGTACTTATTTATAAAAACAAAATCTTTTCTATCGATCACTATCTCTAACTTCTCAAATAGAAAAAGGTAAACATTTGATATTCATCAAATCGAAAAAAAATCATCGCGAATCTAAGAACATTAAACAGACACGCTTATCGCTTCTCCGAACAAAAGTCTACTGATGCTATAAGAACAGATGATAAATTCAAACTCAAATAAACTTTAAGAACATCGACGTTGTATAATTTCGCATGTATTCACATACACAGATATATGACATTATAAACATTTTTCATTGACATTCAACACACTAAATACACGGTGCACTACCGTTCCGAACGATTTGCTCTTGTATAACAATGCTATCGGAAAAATAGAACCGTATATGTGCCTACTGTTCCTACACTAAATTGCTCTTATTCTTATGAACTATCATTGTCGACAATTAGGACGAGCAATCTCAATTGTGGGTACGCAGCGAGCGTGATGGATCACAATCTACATTTTATATGACGACTGAAAAGGCCGAGGGGTACAAGTTACTTTGAGGTGATTTTGAGAATAGGGCGCTTAAAGTTGAGCATGTATTAGGAGGAGATAGAGTGATTTTATGATATATCTCGGTACTGGTTCCAATTTCGTTTATATCCTTTTGGCTTTTGTATATAGAAGCAATTCATGTTCTTAGGTCAATTTCGGCAAAAATGTCACTTGTACCCCTTGCTCTTTTCAGTCGTCATATGTCATACATTCGATATCTGAACATACAATTCGAATGTTATTTGCGAAAATATCTTCTTGAAACCCAAGTGATTTCGAATTGTAATAAAAATCGGTTATTGATCAATAGTAAATCACAAAAATTTTGATTCTAATCAAAAAGAAGCATTTCAATAAATGCAGTTTAGATTTCGTGTAAAATGTTAATGAATTTTTTTTTTGACATCTAATGATAAATATGTTTCATATTTATCAAAACAGATTTTAATAACAGATTAAAAATAAATCATTTTCGTTGAAACGTAGGTCATTTAGTAACGTTTGATCTACTACAGCTGTCTTTTGATGATAATAGAAATGACGTTAATAGCTTGTTTGATTTAGACGTTCAAAACAATGAACTATCAACACACTTTTATTGGAACAATCATGCAA
The DNA here is from genome assembly GCA_024721215.1 of Cheumatopsyche charites. Taxonomy (NCBI): domain Eukaryota; kingdom Metazoa; phylum Arthropoda; class Insecta; order Trichoptera; family Hydropsychidae; genus Cheumatopsyche; species Cheumatopsyche charites. The sequence goes on from CM045579.1 coordinate 2,459,116, forward strand.
CAAGACGTTCGATTTCAACATCCTCTATCTAATCATTCAGATATTTTTACGATATTACAGATATGTCATTTGTACTATAACACAATAGCCAGATATTCAAAACGAAAATTATATTTTCACTTATTTAATTCTGAAACGTATTCGATAGACATATTTTTCTGAGGTAAATAAAAAACGAACTTTAACATGACTTTATCGACGCAACGAGATATAAAACAAGCAGAAAGAAAACCTATTCAGATAAAAACCAAAACACTTCATCATTCAATGAAATTGATATCAATCAAGAGAGAGAAAAACCTTGCTTTGAATCAACGGTTGACATTTTGAATCGTTAGGAAAAGCGTTTTCCCGCGGAAAACTCGCTCGGAAAATCACGTAGAGCATCATCATTATTATTGCTGTTTGTACATACGACAAATCGCTTAATTATTACCATTTAACAATAAAATCGAGAAGTCGTTTGCGTTGACGTACAAAGCGTTCGAAATGTCATTATGAGCATGTAAGATGACTCGTTGATGACAACAGTAATTTCGATGTTCGATTCTGGAAACATTCTCATGCATGTTTCACGAATACGAAGGGCGAATTAGACAACTGATTGATCGAAAGTTGCTTTAAATTGTGCTCGTCTGTTTCATGCATGCCATTGTCTTGGTTTAAGAAATAAATATAAATAAGTTCGAATATATATATTTAAAAATCTCTAACCTGATTTGACTTCTGACTTAAGTACTGACAGAAGTTTGTTTCTATGTAATGGCATTAGAATAATGTATAAGTATCCTTTATACTTTTCTAAATAAACTGTCAAAGGCATAATTTAAATAATTGAAACGTATAATAATTAATTAATTCAATTGATCAGTCTGACTGACTGACCAGTTTCAACTACTTGATAAATCGAATTGATTGATTAGTCTAACCAAGAGTATGATCTATAAAATATTAGATAAATTTTATATCTCGATATGAAAAAAATGGTTTATTTTTTATTTCAGCTGTTTGAAGATCGTTTTATTTCATATCTTCTATCCAAATTAACCTTCGAACAAGAAGTTGAAAAATCTGAAACGATTATGTGATCTACGTTCGAAGATAATCGTAAAATGGTAATCTTATCATATTAATATAAGAGTTAAACCATCTTCTGATGCAAGATAAATCATCGAACGATACATCAAGTTAAATTAATAGAAGATATAGATAAATTCATCAGATCACGAAATGTTCTAGAACAACGGTCAAAATCTTTCATTAATCTATCTTTGAAAGATCTAATCTTCCGTTTCCTTTAATCAATCTATGATAATATTTTAAGGTGTGTTTACTGTCGGTAAAAATAATAAACTAGTCATATTTTCTTAAAATTAAAACGTTTTTAGACTAGAAATATTTGTCACTATAAACGGATAACCTAAAGGGTCACCGATACGTCGGTCATTTGCTCCGTTTAATATAATTAATTTTGTTTAGTACAAGGGTCGTTTTAATATAAAATATACAGTAAAAATAATTTGTAACCAAAAGTCTAATATTTTGTTGAAACAATATTCTTTCATTGTAAAAACCTTTATGCAGTTTTTAATTAGGATTGATTAATCTACTGAATGAAATTTGTTTGGTTTATTGCATAATATCAATTTATAAGACTTAAAATTTGATCGAAATCGATGAATCGAACAATGTTTGTTCAATGAATAACCGACGTATAAATTATCAATTTAAAAATTATCACATTCATGGAATTTTGGTTGATCATTTCCGAAATAAAATGAAAGATAATGAATCGCCAAGAGACACTAAAAGCGATTTTTCTTCTTTAAGATAACAATAATATTACATCATATTATTTCCGAATAATATCTACTGTCATTTTTGATAAAAATGTCACTTCGATGAATTTATTGGAAATTCATAAAAAGATAATTATATTTTTAAATAAACTACGTAACTATAAACATTACTAATATGTTTTGTTACTGTCAATAAATTTTTAATTAAACATATTGTCATATCGATCTAAAAATAAAAATAAAATAATAATTTTACACGTCATTACTAAATAATTTCTCATAAAGAAATAACTATTCCAATAAATGTAATGTTACGATATTGATAACTATACAACATTCATTCTCACAAAATCAAAATGTACTGTAATAAATCTATTCAATATTGTACAAATATTTATGTATAATTTTCGATAAAATAACCTAAGTTTACCAATCAAATGTTAACTCATGAATTATCATATTTACTCTAAATATATTGGTATATAATGAGAGAAGAACAATTAAAATGTCATTATTTGTACCCTCATAATAAAAAAAATGTTTAATTTGAGTACATATGTATTATCCCTTCATTTACTAGGGAGAAACAATGATACTCCAATTAAACAATTAAAACAATCATTGCCTTTTTCTCATACACGATCGAATATTGAAGTCATCTTAATTTTTTAAGTAATAAATTGAAGACAAAGAGCTTCACAATTCAAGACCACGTACGTATGACTTCATATTAAATGAATGTATGACTTTTATATTGTTTCAGACGAGTACAGAATCGAATTATATTTTTAATCTATTTTGATAATATGCGATAATTTTGATAATATAGGCTAACTTTACAAAGATATTATTTAGATTGCATGTGTAGTAGTTGTATTGTATTTGTATTGAGTTATCTGAAAATATCTTAAGTATTTTTCAGTGTTAATTTTTTCATGAAAATATTCGTAGTTGATAAATAATTTACGAAAAAAAACTTGAGCTATTTTCAGAAATATCGAACAGAAAATAAAAAATATTTACATATTTCTGATCAATATACCTATTGTTCAAATCTGAACGATTTCGTAAGCTAATATTTTTCTTTTTCTCTGAAACAATGCAATTTTAGCTTTAGGCTAATTCAATTAACAGCTGATTGATTTCTTATCTTGTCGCCATAAATGTAAATATGAATTAAATATGCACAACGATTCACATTTGATACCTATGAATATTTAATCGTGAATAATTCTTGTTAAAATTTTCGTTATTAAAGATTCATAAAATGATAACTGATGAATAAAAGTGCATACAAAAAAAACCCAGATAAATTTTCCAAAAAAACAAGCCACACAAAGATCGATAAAGATTTTATTTCACAAATATTAATATGAAAAAAATGATAAATTGTGTCTAAGAAACGATAACAATTCACTCAATCGATCATAAAACGATTAAAAAATCGATTGTTTGAAAAATTAAAAAAGTAAAATATTATAAACTAACATTCGAATTGAATAACTTACGAATGAAAGTTCGAACCTAATTATATGAAAATAAAAAAATAAACACTGAGTATTTACATTTCAAAAAAAAAAATTGAATATCCAAAATTCATTAAAAAATATTCACTTTTTATAAAAAAACAAAAATCTTAAAACGCCAAAAAAACTCACAACAAAAACAATTCAATCTTAAAATAACACACTTATTTACAAAATCACAATAAAAAAATTGGAATAAGAAACATTCCAAACACTCGAAATTACTAAAACAAACGAAAATCGCTGAAAAATAACCTTTGCCCTGCGTGAAAGGCTTCACAAGATGGCGGCGCGGTTCGCGCGGGAAAACCCTCGGCGCTTGGCCGTGACGTCACTTAATCCGGCCCTGCTTTCGTTCACTTTTGGGAAGTGTCCAATCAGGGCGATAATTGAGGAGCACTGGGATTCGTCGTGGACCGCGTGTACTCGATCGGACGATTCAATTGCAACTAAACACATTCAGAGACTCTAGAACGAAGATAACCGCCAGACTTCGAATCGCATTTTTTTTTTTTTTAATTAATTTTCGTTTTGTAATATGGGATTTTTCATTTTGATCGAATAAAACAATAATTTTATAATTGACGACTGAAAAGGCCGAGGGGTACAAGTGATATTGTGAAGATTTTGAGAAAAGCGCGTTCAAAGTTGACCATGTATTAGGAGGAGGTCGAGTGATTTGACGATATATCGAGGCACACGTTCCGAATTCGTTTATATCCTTTTGCCGCCGAATAAATGAGCGTGCATAGAAGCTAATTATGTGCATAGCTCAATTTCGGCAAAAATTTCAAATGTACCCCTTGGCCTTTTCGATCGTCAATTGTCAATGTTGATCTGGGACATCTCTCCAATTTTTTATGAGTAGCGAAAAAAACTATTTTTAAACTGGGTACATTACATTTTTTGCTGAAATTGAGTTATGTTCAGGAACCACTTCGATGTATGTATGCTCATATATTTAGTGGTAAAATGATATAAGCGAATTTGAATCTTGTGCTGACAATTAAATAAATGTTTAACTTTGAGCACTCTTTACTCGAAATCACCCCGAAGCCACATGCACCCCTTGGCCTCTTCAGTCGTCATATAACATTTGAAAATCTATTCAAATTTTCTCACAATAAATGTTATTAAATATGTTAATTGAATGCCCTAGAAACAAAAAGGTGTAAGTGATAAATTCGAATCGCTGGAATCGAATTCATTTATATAATTTGTTTAAAATTTCATAAGATTTAAATTTATCATTTGTACTTCTCGGCTTCTATGTTCTTCATTGTATATCATTGTACAAAAGGCAAAGATTTTAAGTATATAGTTTTTGTCAAATTAAAAATTATTAATCACATAAAAATATTAGGGGTGAGGAATAAATTTTTCTTCCTGCCCAAATTACATAAAAGTAAGCATTTTAATTTAATTCATTTACTTAAAATTTCATATATGAACAGTATTTTAATTCAATGTGTATTTAACAAACAACACTACACAAGTATCTAATCATTAGTCAAAGTATTTTATTTCCGTCTAGTCTAGATTTATATGGCAATTGAAAATTTAAGCCAATTCGCAATACGCAATATTTCGATAAAATTCTATGACTTATCAATTTTCAGAGGTGATTCATCAATTTAGTCTTCGCAAATTGATGATACGCAATAATTTGTTCAAGACATCATTTTTTTCCTTATTAGATATCTCAAAATATATTTTCTCGAAACAGACAATTATGATTACTTAGCGTCGAAAATAGATATTCTAATCTTTTACAGTCATAATTCGCTCATCGATTATTTATACAAGTATTCCATTACAGGTCGAATCAATACAAGAAAAATGAAGAATATAACTCGATGGTCTCATCATTTCTTAGAAAAAGCATTTTCGGAAAATTTTGAAAATATTCTATAAATAGTTTGGTCTTTCAGTAATTTATTCTCTAAATTTCAATATAAGACGGAAATGGGTTAGTGGTGAAATAAAACTTAAAAAAATATATGATCATGATTATATATGGTATTTAGCACTATACAGATTTTTTACTTCAAATTAATACTTTTTCTAGTCTAATTAACACTTTTTCCAATCGAACTAACACTTTTTCAAATAAAATTTGCATTTTTTAAAGCAAATTAATACTTTTTAATCTATAAAGCACGAGTTATATGTTGGAGGGTAGAAGATAATCCTTCAATCAAATCCTTTACCTTTTACAAGATGTTTCTTTATCGAAAATTCACACAAGACTACGGTCCATACATCTGGCTCGTGCAATTGGCTCGTGCTGTACAAGAAAATGTGCAAATAGTACATGTTCTTAGCCTCAAAAAAAGAGGCGTAATGGTTTCAGTTGGCAAAAAGCAAAAGATTTGGCATGTATATAATATTTTATCGTGTAATCTGATTTAGAAGGGAAACATATTGTGGGGTGAGTTTACTCCGTTTCCCATCCCTAAATGTGTCTAATTGAGTTTTTTTCAAATTTGTATAAAAACTATCATAGATACAATAAAATTGTATAAGACAATAATGTTCTTTATTCAATTCTCTTTAATATATATATTGAAATTATTTCTATAGGACTTGTAGTTTTGAAATTGTTACAGGAATAAGAATCGAGTAACCCGGTCGATCATATTTTAAAGAAGGTCGGAAGTCAATTCGATTCAAAACGCACGTCAACTATTATAGCGACCGGTATTTATTTATTTATTTTATTTAATAAATAAAATAGTCATTTTTATTTTACTAATATTTTTGAAAAATATAACTCTTTGGCTATAATTTTCGTGCTTAAAGTTTTCGTCTATCTCAAAAATGAAAATTTTCTCGCAGACCGAAATTTGCAACATATGTTTCATAAAGTTTCAATTTTAACTATATCATAGATATTATATTATAAGTAATTTTCTAGTTTCTATAATAGTTTTTGAACAAATCTGAAATAACCACGATCGTACACATTTAGGGGTGGGAAATTGTGGTAAAAACAACTCCCCTTTTTAAATCATATTGCACGATTAAAAACTACATATTTACCGAATATCATGTTTTCTGGCAGCTGATATCTCTACTTTCGAGCTATCTTCCCATACTATACAGTCCATTGATAAATTAACAATATGAAATGTCTTCAAATGAAAAATAATTTCAAATTAATTAATCCGTTTTCTGAATAATTATTCTGTATTAGATTGAATTTAATGGAAGGTTCTAGACTGTGTTGAGTTGACATGGAATAGAACATGCATAAAAAACTTAAGAGAAGAAAATAATTAGTTTGTGTTTACAATCGTATATAACATTGTATTTATTTAAATGTATTCAATCATAACGAAATAATATCAAAATAATTGCTCGTTTGAGCGATCACTTAAATCATTGTAATCTACGATTGTAATAATTAAAATAATATAAAAAGACAAGTGCAAACTACTATTTATTTAATAGCTTTTATATTGTGTTTCACAAGTGCACACTCTATATACTATATCACAAAATAAACATACCTATTCTTGTTTATTTTGATTGTTTATATTGAACATAACTTCTTCAAACGATTTATTATTGTGATAAGAAAATCCACATTTTTCATATGTTTGACATAGAATTGAAAAAAAATGAAGTTGATTGATATTAAGCAATTCTGATTCTAAACAATTGATTACTCAATCAATTATAAATTTAATTTGAACTGATATATTTTGAGACAAAGCTTAATATAATATATTTTGTCAAACGATAAAAATCTTACTACTTGATTAGAATTATAGTTTCATGACAATTTAGATATCAATCAATTAAAAATATTACAAAATTATATCGACCACGTAATATTTGGTAAATTGCGAATATAAGACAATAAAACCAGTAAATTTTGCCCTAGGTACAAGAAACAAGTTTTCCACTAAATTGATAAATTATGAGTGGGAGACATTTTCTTCAAAAATATCCATTGTCTTCTATAATAATTTACGTTTTTCTTCATTGATATAAGCAAACATATTATGTATTTTCAATAAACTATTCAAGACTTTTTCATATGCTACATTTTGTAATATAATTAACGATAGATTATACAATTTCTCGAACTAGTCATCCCATTTAAATGTTTCAATTGTCTAATTTTTCATGATATATCTACATATTTCATACTTTTGTACAAGATTCAAAACTTTCTATAAAATTTCAATATACAATTTGTAATCAATAAATCGCATAAATCTAAGATTTACTCTATCATCTATTTTTTCGATTCGAAACCATTGTGCAATTCAATGTTTATTCACGCACCACAATCGTTCATAGACCTCTAAAAATTTCGATTAATCTCTACAATCTTTCGATATTTTGTGTTTCTAGTATGTTTTTTTTTTCAAATATTAGCACTCTCTTGCACTTACGAAGCCAATTGCAAAATGCGAAATTGAGATTATTGAAGGAGATCATTCAATTGAACCCAATTAAAAGCGGCGACTTCTTCGGCAGCCCGTATGTGGGAAAGATGTTTGTTTCGATGTAGTTTATCGTTTTTAAGATCGTTTGCAATTTTGTGTTTTGAAGTTAATCGGTTTTATATTGATGAACATTTGTTGTGGGAAGTGTTAAATAGGTTTTTTCTTGAATTGTTTGTAGACTTTTTTATAGAAATTTGAGTCGTTTTTCGCGTAATTGAGATTTGTGGTAACTTATTTTGAAAAAATGTATTTATTCTATGAATATAAATTTTGTATTCGTAAAAGAAAAGTATACATAATTGAAATACCAATGCTGGATGTGAATTCGAAACGGAACGGTAGTTATTTTTCAATTTCTATAGATGGCGGAATCTAATTTTAACATTTTCGCAGCTGAAAAATAAATAAAACTTCCCTAATGTTGAAACAAAGTATTCTATGCATTTCTGAAAATGATTAATCAATGTATTACCTATTGAAAAGTTGATTATGAATGGCGATGTGAACCATTTTTTTATAATCTAAAGAAATAAAACAATATCGTGAATCTGAATTTCATGTGCGTTCCTTTATTTCTGTAATGTATTAATAGCTGAAAATGTAGAAATAAGTAACCCACGATAGAAAGGTTGCTCGAATTATCTTAGGATATTGAACAAAATATCAATTTCAAAAAATAAAGTCAATTTTTATTAAAAAATAATATAAATTACGGGATGATAGAGAGAATTGATTCATCTGGGAGATCTGATTCCTTCATTTGTTTTTTGCCTCTAATTTTCATTTGGAAAATCGTATTCTAAAAATAATGGCATTTAAGTAAACCCCAATTAAATAACGAATGTATTTACATTGATTTTTATGAAATACAAGTTTTCCGAAAAGGAATCAGAGGCAAAAAAAAGAGGATCGAAACTTTCAAACGAATCAAATTTTCTCATATTTAAAAAAAAATATCAGTTATTTTTTTTACTGCTTTAGTTAACTAACCAGAGACTTACGGTCAGTCTTTCGACTACGAACTGTCAAAAATCTGTAGAGCGGAGCCGGATTTTGACAGTTCGTAGTTAAATAACTGAATATGATTATCTGATTGGTTAACTAGAGTAATGAAAAAATAAACTCAAAATAAAACAAAACGAAGAATAATAGACTCGTCAAAATGGAAGAGAGATAAAAAGCCGGCATTGTATTGTGTATAGAGGACGGTTGGCAGTCCTGGCCGGCGAACGAGTCGAACTGTCAAAGGCGTGCGATCGAGCGGCGTCGTCGTTCCGTCGGCGGTCCGCCGTTGTTCGGTTCGGCGGCGACATGAACGTCGGCCGGGCGCCTCCTATGCGCCCCCTATGAACGCCGACGCGCAGTCGCTCTACTTGTCGGCGTGCCGCGAGGCGCTCCGCGGCGCGCCCGGCCTGCGCCCCCTGCAACACCTGCTTCCCTCGCTGAGGAGCGCCCTCGCCTGCCCCCTCTGCGACAAGCTCGACTTCCGCAAGACCAAACTCGTCAAGGACGCGCCCCCCGACCCCGACCCCGACAACCCCTGCGCCTCCTGCTCCTCCTCCGTCGACGAGAACAGGAGACTCCTCTGTCTCGGCTACTCGCGGCTCTGCCTCTACCTCATCCAGACGGACGCGTACAGACACCTCTCCGACAAGGCCGAAGGCTCCGGCGACAATGAGTCGATATGCGAGCTCGTGCGCGAGGCGGCCGAGGCCTGCGAGCGGCAGGAGGCCCCCAGCTCGGCGCTCGTCAAGGGAACGTACCAGGACGCGGGCACGCAGACGCAGGCGCAGGCGCTCGCCCGGCCCCAACCTCCTCCGGGACCGGGGCAGCTGCAGGTGCAGGTCGCGTCGCCGCTCAAGCCGCTGCCCAACGGCTCCACCTACTCGGTGATGTACGCGGGCAGCGGCAACAAGCTGACGTTCAAGCGGAAGCCGCCCGAAGAGGAGGACGGGTTCGCGCCCGCCGAGAGCGTCGTTCCTAAAGATAACCCGGTGAATGTCTAGTTCGACTCGACGTCGATCTTTTTGCAATTTGAGAAATGAGAACTATTTTTTTCTCACCGTTCATCTCCAAATAAAGATCTCAAAAGATAATTTAAACGTGTGGATTGTGTAAATAAAAAAAAGTTTAATAAACTCACCAAAATAAAACATTGAAAATAGTCAATGAATTAGTAATAATGGTCTTATTAGCGTGAAAAACAAATAAAATAAATTAACATAATTAATAAAGAAATATAATAAATTATACTCAAAAAATTAGTAATAATTGTCTCATATAACTAAAAAAACAAAAAGCACACAGCAAAAACATTACATTATCGAAAATTTAACGAACAACTTAGATTAATCGCAAGAAATTAACATTGAATTTGTTTGCGAAGATAAACAAATAAAAAGATAAACAAACAATTTGCAAGTTAAATAAAAATATTTAATTAAATGAAGGTGAAATAACATTCATAATTAAACGTGACAAAAATTTATCTTAATCTTCATTGAACAATTAAAGAATGTCAAAAGTTTTCAGAAGTTTAAAATTAGTTGACAGTGACGGTTTGTACACCATAAATTGTATAATTGTAAATTGCTCCATATGCAACAAGATTTCAACAATGCTATTTTTGTATTCGTAACAAAAAAAAAACTCAACTGTGAATTAAAGTCAAAATTGCAAAAAATAAATAAATAATTTTCTACTGTGCTTGAATTATACAATTATTTTTATATAAATATTTATACAAGTCATTTTTTCTTATATCAAAATTTATGAAAAAAAAATAGTTCTCAAATACATAAATATATTAACTTTTAATATTATAATCGATAGATTAGAACCGAACAATATCATAACTTATCTTGTATTTTCAGAGTAACCAAAATAACTTCAAAAAACCTGCATACCGTTCACGTAGTTCTAATAATAAACGAAAAGGATGTCGATGTGGAAATGCGACGGCCACCCCTGGAAAATTAACCTGTTGTGGTCAACGTTGTCCCTGTTACGTCGATAGCAAACCATGTACAGAGTGTAAATGTAAAGGCTGCCGAAACCCCCACAGAGCTGATGGCATGAAGGTATTTTTGAAAATCATGACTACCTATTTCAATAATTACAGAATGTTATTGGTATATTGTATTTTTGTAGGTACGTCCACATATACCTCAATTGGAGAACATTCAATTGTCTTTGCCTATTAAACGAGAAAATTCTCCATCAAGTTCCACAACAATGGATCCACTAGACTCGGACACGTTCGAAATCGATCAAACGATCACGTTCGAGGCCACCGATATCAAACCTTCCGATATAAAAGGTAACACCATATTTCGTATAACTTATGAACAGCTGTGTAGTCCTACTGGAGTCTATTTTGTTTAACAGATAACTACCTCGAAAAAGTGGCAATCTGTGCAATGCATAGTAGTGCGTACTCTTTTTGCAATTGTTGCAAATAAGCAAGCAGTTGAAGATAAACTAATATTTAAACTCGCCGAAATTAAAATTAAAATATAATTAGAATACATACTGCTATTGTTGCACAGCTTGCTATTATTTTAAGGTGGCTAATTGTCAAAAAAAAAAAACCCGCTAGGATTACATTATTATGTATGAACTTTGAAAAAATGCAAAACCTAACTAACGTTGAAATAGAATATTGTGCAGTCTATACGAGCCAACTGCAAGAAGTCTCAGCCGATCTACCCGCTGCGATAATGATGGACGAGGACATCTCTCCAAACTCTCCCGTCTCTGGAGACTCAAGTTCACCTCAGCTGCAGGATAGAGGCAGTTTGACTTCCCTGTCTTCGACGAATCACTCCCTGCTCGTGCCCGTTCACAACCTGTTTATACCGTATCATCGGTCATCACCTAGTCTCTCGCATCAGGACAGCACGAGTGATGTCGAAGTAGAAGTATGACATTCGATGAAAATAGAAAATGACCAAGACTAGAATCTAGTTTACACACGAGTATATATTTTTAATTCATAAGAGCTGTGAAAATTATGTTATAATTTAGGCAATTTTAGAGTGCACTTAGCTTAGATTTAACTCATTGTACAAATTTTAGGAGTGCCGAGTTTCTAAGTTTAGTGATATCTTAAGTATTCTCAGAAAACTGTATTTGTTCTGTGTACATATATTTTGATACTTCTTTTTTACATTAGGTATGTCTCGTTACTGAATAATCTTTATACGCTGGCAGTTTTAAAGTGCGCCCTATACGATTGATAATATTGTCTATATGTCGCTTCAATACTGAAAGTATGCACTAATATTGTCATCAATTTTTATTCTTCCAAAATTATTTTTTTATGTTTTGAAAGAAAATGACAATAAACCTTAATACATTTAAATAGTTATTCAATATTATTACGAAATTTAATTTTCTATCAATATCCAATATCAATAGAGCTTTTCAATGCACTCTTAAAAAATCGATGTTTTTATCAATATTGAAGTGAAATATTATCAAAATTATTGATTGTTCAGGGTTTTTTATTTAGTGAATCTTTTATTTGTTTATATAAATCATTCCTGTTTTTTCATTCATATTACAATTCAGGTTACTTATTTTCTTACTTGTATCGCACCATCATATTTTTATACGTTATCAAAGCATATATTTTATATTATCTCATGTATATTTTTATATTATCAAAACTGCACTTTCAAATACTTACATTCCGTTCAATAATTTTCATTTGAACTGTTTGGAAATTCCTGCCCTTTTTTGGTTGATGAAATATTTAAAAAATAGATTCTAAATTTGTTGTTTGTAAATCGTGTTGAGTCTTTAATTTATTTACTCAAATAAAATTGTTGCACTTTATAACCTCTAACTTTATCGTGATCAATTGTTCTTTTTTTTTATATTTTGTATTATTTTATGTATATTGAACAAAGAATGGTTGAATCAAACAGTATGTATCTTGTTGATCGAGATTTTTTAAAATGAACTTGTTTACTTAATATTTATTTTAGTTCGTAAGATTACATGTATTTTCACAATTGGTGTATCGAGCATTTTTATTTCTTGACAACAAATTGATATTCACAACATACACTACATCTGGAAACAAAAGCTTAATTTTCTCATTACCACAGAACAACCGCTCGCTTGTGAATAATAGGACAATAGCATTATTTTTGTATAACAAAAATAAAATCAAAAAAACTATATGTGACATTTATTTACAAAAACTTGTTGAATATAATTGTAAATAGAATGAAATTAAAAATTGTAATTCTTGATAAAATGAATAAGACCCAGATTTTTATTAACAATATAAATTTATTTTCGAAACAATAAAAAAACGTTGGATAATGCAATGGTTTTTATTCTGTTTCATGTATCACAATGGTCATCCCTGAACACATTCGTATCTATTATGCATTTCATAAATCATACATATAAATTTAGCTATTTACGTTCAAACAAATTTGAACATGTAAAAAAATTCATTGTTTATAGAAAAAGTGAAATTCTTCAAACAGAACAATTTCATTTATAAATTTTCCATTATCAATTTCTATATTAGTAAACTTAATTAAGATAAAAATGCACATATCCTGATTATCATGTATAACATAAATAATTAAATTGTGAAATATTCGTAAAAGACAGTGAACTAGAACGATTTGTCTTTTCAACCTGCTCTATGCCATGCTCCAAGTAGTTAGAATAAATTTATATATGATTCTACTCAAAACAGGGTATGAAACTTAAGCAGCTTGAAAAGTAACCACTCTAGATCTCTGGTAAAATATATAAAATCAAATTAAATTAAAACAACCTATAAGTCGTAGGAAATTTGCGTGGCAGGGCGCTTGTTGCAAAGGTGGCCGCATGCTGCCAATCCAGGGCAGAATACGTTTTGATCAATTTGTCTTCAACGTCACTTGTAGGGTGCTCTTCAGCAATTTTGTTCAAGAATTTTAATGCACGACCCCAATGCTCCATCACTATGCTGTGCCATAATGAAAAATGTATGACCTGAAATGATCCAATTGAATAATCAGAAAATATTCTTTAATCATTAAAGAAACATGTGTCCCATAATTACAGAACACTGTGTGTTGTTGATTAAAAAATATACTTTGGAATCTGTCAGATCAGTGAATTTCAGAATGTCGGCGAAAATTTGTTTGATATTTTCAAATGTTGAAAGCTTCTTCTTTTCTTCTTCAAGTATATCAGCAGTCAAATGATACTTGCATAGAGCGATACCTTTTTTAGTAAATGCATCCAACAAAAAGCCTCGTTGCTTCTCGTGTTGACTGCAATTTAAATAAAATAATAAATAAAAGTCAAATCACAAATGTGATTATTATAACTAGATATGTATTTACATTTTCATTTTTGCTGCATCAGGCCTACTGTCATTCTTCATTCCGAAATAGGCTAAAAGTTTCTCTTGATCGATGCTAGAAATGACCTCATCGGCGATCGTAATTATTTTTTCACAGTTGGCTTTTGAGAAATCAAATACTTGATTGGGAGCAGGCAATTTGCGAAGATCACTGGTTGAGTCTAAGCTTTGCATGAATGCAGTGTGAGAACCTAAATGATCAGGATAATCCTTGATCAATTCTTCGTATAACTTCTGAGCTGCTTCTCCTTCTGCAAGCAATAACAATTTACTGACATTAACAAAAATCTAAAAATATAATTACAATGAATTCAATCAAATGTATACCTAGTTTAGATAGCCAGTTAATTTTCAGATCTCTCAAAGCTTCCAGGTATTCGTCAGACTTTGATTTCTCTTTATCTTTCCCGGGACTTCCGTTGCTCGTTTTTTTCGGTAATTCGGGCAGTATGTATTTTAAATTGTAAAAATCTACTTTTTTACCTAATTCGTCTTTGGCAAATGTAATATATCCAGACATATATTGACCTACAGTTATATTTTTTCCTATCCTGTGAAACAAATTTCTTTGAAAATAATATAAAACATCATAAAATTTATAAATACTTTCAAATGAAGAATTACTTGTCAGAAGGTAAAGGTGCTAAATAAACTGGAAGTACTACACCGGGAGGAATATTTGCTCCAAGCATTTTTTTACCTAAAAATGCCTGCAAACAATAAATCGTCAGATATGTGTATTTCAGTATATTGTTATCATAGATGATAGTCATATAGCCATAGTCTTGTATACAGTCAAGCACAAAAAATTGATAGTTTCAAATGTAGCTTAAATAATTGTAACATTTGTAGACATATATTATTAAAATATAGAGAGTATACCATATTTTGTGCGGTGAATACATCTAATGTCAAACATTGGGGCAGTTTGAGGGAAAGAAGCAACGGTGTATCATTTAATTTTTCGAGCAACTCTTTTCGTTCGTGACGCACGCTTAGTTTTAGTACATAATCTCCTTTTTCCACTTTCAAAGTGTACTGTAATGGATGTCAATTCTCAAATGATGTTCATATGATATGATTTAGCAAAAAGATAAATCAATACCTTTGAAGGATATGCATCTCCTGAAGCGATATGCTGTTTGTTGGAATCAAACAACATCCAAAGCTGAGATTCGAATTCTGATTCATACAATGTGTCACTCAGTATCGGTACATTTGGAGTGATCTAAAATTTTAATATCTTTGAGTTATGTATATCGAAAATATTGTAATACATTCATAGATGATTTTTAAACCTCAGTTCCTTTAACTACGTAAAAATTATAAGTGTTAATCATTTCATATATTTGTCTACCGGGTGGAATAACATCACGTTCAGTTAATGGAGCCAATTTTGATTCTGAAGGTCTACAATAAATAAATATAAAATCAAATTTAGATATGTGCTCATGATAACAATTATGTAAGTATGGTTTCTAAGTATATAATGGTTTACATTTTACTGTATTACTCAAATTTTCTTTTACCTCACAGTTTGAGTGGTGTGTTTCAGCGCAACTTGCGGCAAACACTCAGTACGTCTCAAAACGTTCAATTTAATACAGTGCAAACCCTCGGCTCCGTGAATAACCAGCGGATCATTATCTGGTTTGATTCCGTGAAATTCAATATTATAACTAATGCTCATTGTATCAATTCCAGCCCAATACTTAGCGATGGCCACTTCTAAAATATGTCCACTCTGAAATAATAAAAATGAAACAATATCAGCTCAAAATTACAGTTTATATCAAACTATATTTATATAAACTATAAATGGGCATTGTGGGATCATGCAGATTCAGAAATCGGAAACAATTACATTTTCAAGCATATCACTTCAACTTTTAATTTCAAAAAGAATCATGTTCAATTCTCATTGAAACAATGCGCAACTAGAAAAAGTAATTCCTCCAAATCCCCGTTTCCAGATAAACGCCTGATGAATACCTTCACTTGGAATGGTAGGACTATTTCCGAAGTGGGACAGATGGGGACCACTTTTTGGAATTCACATGTCTTGCAACTCATGCGGGGAATTAGCTGCACACAGTGAATCATGAATCTACCACTTTTTTCCGGCGAGCTCATCTTCAGCACAGCCCACGTTGCCGACTCTGGCACGAGCAAGAAGTGTCGCTGTATCGCGCCCGGTTTGAAAGTGTATGAATCCACCGAGAAGTATGGCGCTCCTGAGCTGTCCACACTCAGCGGCTGAGGCTGAACCATTGTGATCGGTATTTGGAACACAGGGCCTTTGGCAACGCATTTGACATCATAAGCTTTGATGCTGAAATAAATTGAAACATGATAGTAATGAAATATATCTTCAGATCGATCTCATTTAATAGTGAAGTTAACAATCAAAGAGATTATTATTTCCCAGTTACACATATATTTTATACTAACCTTGTATAATGAACACCAGGGGATAGATTTTCAGGTTCAATTTTCACAGGAAACGATCGCATCACATTCATGAGATCCAAATATTCAGGAGCTTTAACCCAATCCGCATCACAAGTCAGCACCAGTTTTATATTAAAATCAATTTTTTTCATGGTGCCTTCAAAGCCTAAATTAAAATCTAAGTTGAATATTTATTTTTCACGTAAATATCAAAATCGATCAAAGTGACTACTTATTACATTCTGGATTCCGGAAATCGGAGACAAAATGTGGCTCGATAACAACATTGACTTCTCTTGATTTATCTAAAAATCCTCTTCTAAAGTATATACCCTTAAGATTACCTTTACCACAAGTAACAGAAAAATTCACATCCGTTTCAGGAGAATCGCAATGATCGGATAACAGTTTGTATGCACCTTCGACGTTCAACAGTCCACAACCCTGAGCAAATGGTTCCACATCCTTAAGATAGGTAGCGGAATTTTCTAAAGCTCTCTTAATGCTATATGGAGAGTAAGAAATTTCGCTAGCTTTCAATTTAGATATCAAAGAAGCTGAAATTAATTGAAAATATTTTTTTAAGAAAAAAGATAACATATTCAATAAAAAATATGTCATGAGTATAATTAATCTATTTCATAAGCGACCCCTAGACAATCAATAATATTCTCCATATGTTGCTTCAACGTTGAAGATGCATATAGATAAAACTATCAATTCTCTAGAAGAGACTAAAACCCACTATCGACTGGCGAGCGGAATGGAATGAACTACGAACAAAGATATACGAAAGAGAGGGATAGCCATATAGACATCCTTTTCTTTCATATATCTGTGTCCCTAGTGCCTTACATTCCGCTCGCCAGTCGACAGAAGGCTTAACGATAAGTTTAAATTGATAAATTATCAATAGAGACAGAACTTACAAATAGCACCAGCCACATGAGGAGCAGACATGCTTGTACCGTTCATCAACTGGGTACCTCTAAGAGTGAAATTAGGTACACACGTGATAGCTCCACCTGGAGCACATATACTAACACCGATAGCTCCGTCAATGCAAGGTCCACGCGAACTCCAACTGTATGCATTTCCATTTAATTTCGAACGCATCGAATAGGCAGCAACCATCATATTCGGAGAAACGTAAGCGCCAACCCCTGTAACATGTGATAATTGTGATGAATGATTTTTTTTTACAAATATATACACATATACATATATGTATATGATAAAAATAGTAACCAATCATGTTAGTCTGGGCAATATCAGGAGGAGCGCCTACTGTGCTAAGAGCTGGTCCGTGATTTCCAGCCGAAACGACCCATACGACACCATACTTATTTATGACTTGATTCATCAAACTACCTAAACGGCTGAAAGCATAAATTTTGATTAAGAAAAATTAAGGTGGAAATTTCAATTCATAAAAATCAAAAAAATAACTATGATGATATACCCTGAGTCTGACCAATGAGCATGTTCACCATAGCTCATATTTATAACATCTATTTTTCTAACTGCTGAAAGTTCCATCACTTTGATGCACGCTCTGATCAGAGCAGTTCCAGTTTCCATCGAACCCAGTCTGCCATCTCCAATACATAATGAAATAATTTGTGCACCGGGTGCAATACCATTTTTCTCTGGATCGTCGGGAAAATATGCCGACGCTATACTAGCAACATGAGTTCCATGGCTTGCTATAAGATTGTCATAAAAAATATATATTTCATTCATTTAAAAATTTTATTAAGATTTTCATATTTACTCACAGCATAATCCTGCGATTTCTAAAACATTTCCATTATTGTGAACATTTATACTAATAGTCAACAAATCTATTTCAGTTAAATGTTTGTGCTCATGAGTTATACTGTATTCGCCGAGTAAAACTCCTTTAGATAGGTCACCTTCTTCACTAGTATCTATACAAGCTCTAAAAACAAAGACAGGCGTTAGATTGAAAATTAAAGTAGAATAAAACATTCAATTGGTTGTTGCGAACCTCCAAACTTGTCCATCATTAAAAAGTACACAATCATAGGACGGCCCCAAATCATTAAATTTTTTTTCTAATAATGTTAAAGCTTCCACTCGAGCTTCAAGTTCTTCTTTTAATAGCTTATCATTGGGTGATAAAGTTGATGATGCTGGAAACAAAAAAAAATGTACAATTGATTTTGTAAGACTTACATATTTGTTATTGGAATAAATAGAAAAAGAGCATTACCATGTTTGGCTTCAAAATCTTGCAAATCTCTCGACGCTGCGGCAAATGCTAATTTGTGTTTCGGATCCCACATATGTTCTTTGCGATGCTCTTGAACCCTCTCTTTGAGTTTCGGAGGATACAGAGCATAAGGATGCACAACTCCTATTCTCCATTCTCCACTTGGATTTTCCCACGATGTTGGAATCTTCACACAAAGAAATCACACTGAATTCGATAATTCTTAAGTATTGCAAAGGAATCCGATTCATGTCAAAAGCAGAGGCAAATATTCGCACTCAATTAATTTGGAAAGAGAATAAAACATAGAGGAGAAATACAGATTGGAAGATGTGAAGATGATTCTCACTAATAATTTTCTTCCTGTGATTCCGGCCAAACATCCGTCTTTCACTTGACAAGTAGTGCTCGTGTCGACATCTCCACATCCGCTGCAGTCGAAGCGTTCGATGACTTTCACTTCGCCCGTGCTGGTTTTCTGAAGACAAATCGAAGATATGAAATACCAATTTCTATATAAATATTGCATCAGAAATGAAGAGGCTATTGTTTCATTTGATAATAGTTTTTATGTGAAAATTGTAAGAAGGTATACATTTTATACTTAGGATCAAATTAAACAATTTTGTGAGTTATTTTGTGTGAAGGCTTTTGTTACTCAGTTCATACTGACATTGAGATAAATTCCAAAATAATAAGATAAAATTTGAACCATTGCAAGAATAAGATTCTCTTCTATTTTTATCTTTTATTCAGCAATGTTAATTGTTTTATTGCAGATTCAATCTATTTAAATACTACGTAACTGCAAGTCACTATCGTAGTCATAAAGTTAAGAGAACAATTTGACAGACGTGACCTCTAATTTGAATTTATTTGAATGAAATGCTGATTTCTCAAACAAAAATCAGATCAGATAGATATTTCAGATATTTCTCATAGATCTTGATTATTACAGGTAGGATTATGAAAATGGTATGTTTATAATTTACTATCATAATTGTTTGTCAGAATTTGGTTTAAAACTATTATTAATGATTGAAATGGTTAAACGGTCAGTTAAATCAAAGTTAAAATCAAAATAGGACACTTCACTGCCTGAAATTGAAAAAACTTATGTGAAATACTCATTTGCACAATTATTATTCGTCAATTCAAAGTACATGCAATACTATGAATTAAGAGTGTTCTAATCGTTTTCTTTTTAAAAATATCATTTTAGAAACAAGAAAGACGTCTTAAAGACTGAAAAGAACCGAATTCCTAAATTTATGTCGACACCATCTTTATTAGAACTACTTTTAGGGCCGGTATTTTCACCGCTTTAGTAAGCCATAGAGTTGCGGTCGGCGTTCAAACTGCTAACTGTCAAAAATCAATCTCCGTTCCGCCGAATTTTGGCAGTTCGTAGTCGGAGAACTGACTTACTATGGTTAGTCAATTGAGAGCCGGTTTTTCACCTTTCTAGTCGACCGACCATAAAGTTAGTCAGTCGGTGAAAAGACACCGCTGCCGGTTTTAAATGTCAATACGCCGGTCGTTAAATAATGAAAACAGAAGAACGAAACGCATGCAGACCTGAAGTCCGGGAACTGCGGGATCGATGCCAGAGTCGAAGACGGCGATGAGAGTCCCTCGTCCGTCGGCGGCCGGATGCTGCAGCTGGAAGGAGGCGGCGGCCGTCTCCCGCTTCGGCATCAGCCCCCACACCGGAAATGCGCCCGCCGCTCCCGCCGCTCCCGCATCTTCCGGTCGACCGACGCACGACGACATTCCGCCGACAGAACAGACGAGCCGACGCTGACGAACGCCCGTCGTCGCCGCTCGACTCCGAACTGACAATTCACGCGGCCCCAACGCGAGAGACCGACTCGCCATCCGCCGCAGCGCCGTCGTCATCTTTTTATATTATAAATAAACACGTTTTTCGTTATGTAACAGTTTCATTTTATCGTTAAACTGTCTAATTAAACAATTTTATAATTTGAAATTGTTTAATTGACGAAAAAAACTGATATTTTTAAAATAAATAATAAGGGAGACTTGAATAAGTGTATTCTTTTAATTTTACCAGTTTTTTTTTACTTTTTTAAATTTCATTTTAAATCTAAAAAATAAAAATAACAATGTATTCAGTCGAATTAATTTATTTTTATAATAAAAAATAATTTTCAATTTTGAAAAAGTATGGTCGTAATTAATCATGTTATTTTTTGATTTCACATCGATTTAAGTTGTCAAAAGAATTAGATCCTTGACGTTTTCGTTTCTGTTGTAAAATCTACTCGTTTTCGATTCGTAAGAATCGATCTTATAGATCATGTGGTTCGAAATTGTACCTTCGTTCCTGATCGTCACGGCGGGAATTAGCGTTCCATACTATATCGCCGTTCAATTGCATAAAAGTGTCTTGGGCAATGTAATTTATATCCTTTTTTCTACTATTTACCATACATTTTCACATTCACACAATCAAACGATAACTTTATGACTATAATACATCAAACGATATGAGCGTTCACTCAATATTTATATATATTTTCATTATCGTTATGTAACCTTTTAACGGAAACAATTTGTTTAATTTTCAGCCGTTCCGACGATGGATGCATGGACCTTTAGATCGATTCTATTATATGAGAGATCGTTCGATCGGAGATGTATATAATCCAGTTGTAAGTTATTTTTCGATGCAATACTCATCTGTTGTCTGTTATATTGATGCCATCAAACTGACATAACCATATCCTCATCTCGATCACCTGAATCTAGTAAAATTTCACTCGCGTCAATCTTTCGTTCAACTGCTGGAAACTGTAAAACAAACTAATGAATCATAAACCTTTAAATTCTCTATGTAAATATATCTTGCACGACCGATAAGTGAAACACATGCCGTATTGAATATATCTCACATCATATAAAAAACACATTCTTTGTTTTCGGAATGTGGATACATTAGAACATTCCAGATGTAACCTTTTTTTCAATATCTCCGGTGATAAAAAAAATTCAAAATATGAAATTCACATTTAAAATATCTCAAATTTAATGGCACGCTTAAAAGGTTAGTGATATTTTTTTTAAACTTGTTAAAAAATGAAATGTAAACATCTTCAAACTATTCCAATTTTATGTCTATTTACTTATTGACACTGATCTATCTACTAAATCACCAAATTTGTGCTATATCACCTTTTACCCAATAAAAAAGAATTTTCTAACATAAAATAAAGCTCTAAGAGTCGGTCTTTTTACTGATTTAGTTGAATAACTAGAGAGTTACAATCAGTCCTTCCACTGTGAACTGGCTCTAACTCAGATTAGTCAACTAATGCAGTGAAAAGACTGACCCTAAAATGATTCATTCTTACTAAATTTTGTACCGTTTTACTTACAAAGGCATGCTAATGTGATTATTATTGGCATTTATATAACAGATTATTTTCTTTTATTTTACCCAATAGTTGTTTGTTTTTATGTTAATTAATTCATATTTAATTTTTTATAGGGTTTGGAAGGTGTTCCTGATGAATAAATTCAACCTTCAGCAGCATTCATTAATTTGAATATATAAAAATTCAAACTATAATTCAATTTCATCAATGTTTATTCCCAACAAATATTATTTATATTTAGTACTCAATAAAGCGAATGTTATAACTGTATAATTAACAAAAAATTTCATTCAGCTTCTGAAAAAATAAACAAATCACTATTTTGAACTCAATATTCTCCATCTCGAATAGATAAAATCCCAATCCAAATAAACCCCAATTACGTGTCTTATATTTTCAGCAGTATCGATATATTCTGTACGTCCGTGTAACAATCTTCTATTATCAAAGCAAAGAATTTCTCCTGGAGACATCTTATAGTGTGCAGCCTCTTCGTGTATCATATTCACAAATGTTTTTAAAGATTCATACCACGGTTTAACATTTTCGAGCGAAACATTGAAATGACTTCCTCTTTGTGGCGTAGAATAGTTGATTCTTATGATATCGCCGTTTGAATTTTCACAAATCACTGGAGCTCTATAAATACTGTGAAATTTGTTTCCATTTTCTTCACCAATATCTTCCCATTGAACCTCTATAGTTTTTAACAACTCGTATGTGTTCGGTTGAATATTTTTCAATTTGTTCGCCACATGAAGCCCGTCAGATAACAAGTTTTCACCTCCTTTGCTTTCTGATTGCGTTATGCAGTGTAATAGATTTGCACCCGGTTTATATTCATAATATGGTAAATCTGTATGAAGCTGCAAATTACTTGATAAATAAGCAACATTTGTCGTTCCAGGTTTAGCTTTTACAATGAATTCCTCACCATAATGTGTTCTTTTCAAAAATTCAACTTTATTTGCTAAATTTCTGCAGGATGTTGACGATGAAGGTACTCTCGTTATTAATGCAACTCCATAAATAATCATTGATTCTAACCATTCTTTTAATACATCTTTTTCATTAATTACATCATTATAATTGTATTTTTTGAATACTTTTGTAAAATCATTTTTACTCCACTCAGTTTTATTTAATTTGCAAACACTATTTGTATATTTTTCTCTATCACTTTTGTTAAAACTTCTTTCGTATAACCAGTCTGTTTTAAATGTCGATAGATGATTATCTTTCCATAAGATTTCAACATTATCATTTTTCAATCGTACTGAAACTGGTTCTGAATTCACATTAAAATTTTTCCAATCTATGATTCTACTTTTTGATTCAAAATGAAAACATTTATCACATTGGCAATTATCTCGAAGCCAAACGATTGGGAAATTATGTTTATTTAATTGTAAGAAGTCTCGAGACCATTTTAATATGTTATCTGATAAATTCTCATTTTTACCTTTTACATTACTACAAAATCTTTGCACAAAGTACTTAGATTGCAAATATACTGATCTATTTACAATTAATGGATGAAATAATGATCTGTTAATGTTTCTAATGTGAAACATTGTTCAAGCTTGACTGTAAGAACAAAATGAACTTTGAACTACAAATATAAAGACTGCTATCTTTTCAATTATTATTGATAGACTAACTTCTATCACGTACACGTTCCGCTTAAATGTTATGTTGAAACTTTATCGTAAAAATAACTGGTTTGAGTTTTTTTATAAACAGCTTATTTTTAATTGTTTGAATCGACACAAAATTATCAATATCCTGATTCTGATGCTATTTTTATGTAATAACATCTAATTTTTTTTGTTTTTTGAAAAAATATGTAAGTAAGAGAGTGGATAAGTAATTAAAAGTTAATAATTAGCATCTTTTCCATAATAAAATATGAATAAATACTTTCACAAAATACATGTTCTGTTAAAAAAATTCACACATTTCGTGGTGTGGTATTTTTTTTCAGTATTTTTCATTTGTTTATAAATTGCTGTAGTGGAAATATTTGATCCGTTTGGGAAAATTCATCTTCTTTTTTGTTTCTTACCTATAACTCCATTTTGGAAAATCGTATTTTCAAAAATATACTGTCAAAGTAAATTTTATTCAATTTCAAATGTATAGACACTATTGCTTGAAAAATACGAGTTTTTAAAAAATAGTTATAGGCAGAGAACAAAAGGAGGGATTAAGTCTCCCCACATTCGTTGTTGGTCGACAAAATCATCAATACAAGCCACAAATGTCAAACGTATGTAAACAAACGTTTGTTTTGACAGTTCTCACATAGTTTTGAAAAAAAATGGAAATCAACTCTACAGATATATTTATTGAGTTTTTAGAAGTCGCTTTTCATTATTTATTATTCATCAACAAAGTTTATCCTGAAGAAATATTTGAAAGTCGCAAAAAATACGGAGTAAGCGTCAAATATTCCATTCATCCCGAAGTCAATGGTTATTTGACCAATTGTTTAATGTCTATAAAAGAACTTCTCAATTCTGATGCCTTGGACAAAGTTGTCTTTTGCATATTGGATCCTAAAGGCAATGAAAGTAAAAGATTCACTTTCGACACTTTAAACATAAATTACAACTGTTTTAAAAATCAAGACCACTATTTGATTCAGTGTGAACAAAGTTTGAGATCATTCTTCTTGAAATTGGCAAATTCTGACATATTTTCGAGGCCTCCATCGGAAGCTAGCTCCTTTTCTCTGTTAATTCATACAAATGAATCGGCTGCTGTGAACGCGTCTAAGAAACCTGAGCTCGAACAATTTCCTTTGATAGAACATGAGACTTCCAATGATGTAGCTGAAGATAAATACTCCATTATTCCGATACATACGATCAAAATTGATTTGTTCAAGGTGCAAATTTATGCAGAAGATATTAAAAGTTCAGACTAATTAATTATGTTAATGCTTTGAACTAAAAGTTTACAATTTGCCAATAACTCTCGTGGAATTGGAGTTCTCTAGTTGGAGCTGTTTGTGGTAGTTACCTATATAGTAATTTTCTTTGACAATATTATTAATTGTTTAAGGGGTTCTTATGTATATTACAGAATTTTCAAATTTTATAAAAAAATAAAATATTTATTATCAATCATAACAAAATATGTATTATACATATATTTTTTTATACCATATACCACCTTAAATATCCATTATTTATATAAAATTTATTTAATTTTTACATTAATCTTATCATACGAATTATTTAAAACTCCTCGTACGTTCCAAACATTTTCAACATTTTCCGGCTGAGTGTTATAATTTGAATCTATAGCTTTCACCCATATTTCTACCTAAAAGTAAAATAATGTAATCAAAATTTTATATTTTCAATTATTCATTATGTCTAATTTACTTCTTTTTGTCCTTTAGGTATAGGTATCTTAGCTTTCCACAATGTCCATCCCCAATGTCTTCCAGCAGGCATTTTATCCTGTTGTTCGATAGTTCCATCTATCCAAGATTTTCCTTTATCACAAGTCAAGTCTATCCTGATAATTTTTTGTCCTCCACCGGACCAAGCGTATCCTAATAATAATGAAATATTATGATAGTGTAATTTTCTTAAATTTGACTCAACTAAAAATTACTCAAACCTGTAACTTCAATATATCCATCTTTCTTCGAAACAACAGAACCACTTTGTGGCGAAAGAATAGCGGAAGTCACTGGCAAATATTGAATAGATGTAGATTTTGAATATTCAGCAGCATTGGGTTCAACACTAGGATTGAAACCTTTATAATCCAGTCGTTGCCAATGTGAAAGACTTTCTTCTTTGCTAATAGTTATAGTACCTGAAATTGTACATTTTGAATAAATTTCATATATTTTAATAAATATACAATGAAAATATGTTCACATACTTAACCATTTCACGCATCGTGCTCCAACAGTTCCAGGTACAAAAGCTCTCAAAGGAAAACCATGATCTCTTGGGATCGGATGATTGTTCATTTCGTACGCTAAAATCACATCTTTATTTGCGTCCATTGCGATGTGTAATGGAATCGATGCACCGTACGGTTTGCCTGTAGCATCTAAATCCAATCCGTTAAACTGAAATTAAATGATTTTAAGCTAAAACTTACAATATTTATATATGTAGAATTATATTTATATAGTTTACTTGAACGTGCAAGGAATCATCTGGTTTGACTCCAGCTGCTTCGAGCACGTCTTTCAATCGAGCTCCACTCCAAACTGCGTTTCCGACTGCACCTGGTCCCCAAGCGAGTCCTTGTGTTTGTTTATGCTTTAAAAGGATATGAATTTAAATAACGATCATAATAAAATATTTTTAATAAATTGTACGTTTTACTTTGTTCATTTGGGAACGTCTGTTTCCAGCACACATTAATGCTGCAGTCACGTTATATTTAGGAAACTTTTTTATATCGTCAAGTGTCAATTTGAGTGTTTTTCCAGTGCCTCCTTCTGTTGATACAGTTAAACTGTAATTTTTTACATCAACTTCAGGAACAGGAAGATGATGTCTAACATAGAAAAGATTGCTAAAACAAAATACTTTTAATAATTAGTTGGCCTTTAATTGTAAATAGAGAATTTGTAAAGAATACCTTTGAGTTATGAAAGATTCGCCCAATAGTTCACTTGGAGTTTCAGCATTACAAGGTTTTTCTGACCGTACAAGAAGTCTAGGATCACGCTTTGGTTGATTAGACCACAAATCAGAATGACCATCGGATTCTAAGGCATCCTTATAATTCCCTATGAATTATAAAAATTGGTGAAAAAACTATTGAATAAAAAATAAAATGGATAATGTCTACCAATTCTTAAGCTTTCTAAAATTTCTTCCACTTCAGGATTATTATGTTGCTGATACAAATCCCAAAATGGATCAACTGAATGTCCAGCGGCTTCGAGGATTTGCTTTCCACCAGGATGATTTATAACAAAATCAGTTATATCATACACGCCGTTTTTATATGTAACCCAAATTCCAGTTTCGCTGTAATTTAAAAAAATTATAAACAAAGTTTTAAAGCAAATATAAAAATATATTTCTACCTAGTAATATGTTTTGAAACATCATCGTGACTATACAACGGCAACCCATCAACAAAGTTTTCAGGGGACGTTTTCTTAATTTTCTTGACAGTTTTCGATTCTTTCATAAAAGCATTTTTAGGATTATCTAAAAATACAAATACGAGTTTGCAAATAATGTTGTTGAACAAACAAATTCAACTAAACACACAGTTATGAGAATCTGAGTAAACTTAAGTATTATCTGCTGTGATGTGATAAAGATTATGTATACATCGAAGTTAAACAGCTTAAATTAATATTTATTCATTGATTGTGTGAAACATACTGAAAACATAATACAAAGCTAAGCTTCCGAATCCGACTCCAAGAAGAGTTTTCCAGCGTCTTTCGGTCTGAGGATCTTCAGACTCGGCATGTTGATGATGAAAGCTTCTCATCACTCGAGAAGGAAGATTGAATGAGATGATGGGTAGACATCCATAGTTGGATATGGTTTTGATTGCGTTGCTCGATCTGGAAGTTTGGAAAATAATTAAAGAAAATGAAGATCTTTTCTATTCAAACACTACTATAAGTACACCAATTAATATTTGGAAATATATAGACTAAAATTGGGTTAGATTTAATATTTTTCAATTGAAAAAGAATATTTTTTTCAGATTAGGATTTACAGCAAGTTGGGGTAGAAAATACTAACGCAATGGTGGGCATAAAATAGGAATGCACCTAAAATAAAATAAAAACGAATGTAACCTGATAGCTTTAGTGATGATCATGGCATCGAGTTGTTGACTTGTATTTTTATTTCAGTGATAATTTTCAGTATTTTCTAGGTCACAAGTCAATTTGTGATAAATTGTGACGCAAATCGACAGTTTGTTTATGCTGTTTTCGAACAGTATAAAAAGCTGAAGGATACTGAGTGGAAAAAATAAATACTGAGCATAAAATAAAATACTTAGCGGAGCTGAAAAAAAAACTGTTACCGCTGTGAAAACGTGTAATAGACAATTTGACATTGGCGAGGAACAGCTGATTTTCGTTAACCCAATAACGACCGGAACATGTTCAATGTCAAACCGGTTTTGTAAATTAATTGCTGATCTCGTACTTTTCGTATATTTTGATTGGATTTATTTAATCTATCAAATTATTCCTATAATTAATAATAATATTCTCATAATTAAACAAAAATATAAAGTAGGTATCGATCAGTTATCAAAAAAATAAATCAGTTGACTCTTTCATATTTGTATTTTGATTATTCAATCAAATAAATCAATATGGTAAATGATTAGAATGTTCATTTGATTTGATTTTTAAAATAGTTTATGAAAAAAATTATGTTAAAATTTAATGTGGTGGTTTAGTATTTCGAGGGGTTGAAATAATGTATCCTCTTTTCTTCCTTTTCAGACATATAGAAATTGTTACGTACAGCTGTCTCTTTTTCACATAGTGCCAGTTTTTTGCGTGTTAGGTATATTATCATTTTTTTTTTTGAACAACAAGTTTAATGTTTTTTTAATAACCAATGTGATTATCTGATAAAAAAAGTAGGATAATCTTTATATGAAGAACAGTGAACTCTCAATTTCGTAGAGCCTCGTATTAGATTGGTATATCAAACAAAAATGCCTAACTGAAAAAAAAGCACGGATACTCTGAATAACCGATTATGTATTTAAAATTCGTTCTACGAATAATGTTGTGATAATTGTCCATGAATTTTTATTATTGGGAAGGATACTTGACTACATAGGTACTAAATATTTATTACATAATCGAGAGTACACTGCATAATTTTTTTAATCAAAAATAGTATCGTAATTTTTTTTTATGATAGTTAAAAGATTTTCTTGAAGATAAATTGATAAAAAAAAATGTTTATCATGCTTACATTTGTAATTCTAACAGATACCAAAGTAGGTATAAAAAAATCATAGGTAGATTTCATTTAGGTATGAACATAAATAAAAATAGGTTCAATATTAAAAGATAACTTTGTGGAAACATATTTATTTTCTTCAAAAGAAAAAGATAACATAGAATTACATTAACACAAAATTTACATCTTACTGAACATCGAAATGAAAGTAGGTAGGTACATTGAACATTTATGTCTGATATTTATTTGATTACACTTTTGTCTCAAGAAAAGTTACCTACATTAAATCGTCATTGAAAATTGAGAAATTAAAATTGCCAAATTTGCAATTGCGAAAAATTATTACACACAAGCTTTTGAAAAAGACGCATGCTATCAAAAATTATTGTCATTACAAATAGCATCAGTATCTACACATCAAATATTGAAACTTTCCAATATCACGGTGCCTATAAATATTTTTGTAAATAATATTTATTTATTCAGAGCGTTTTAACATCGAAATATTGTCTGTTTCTTGAAATTCTATACATACATTGTAAATATCTGAACTATTTTCATAAAAATGTACCTAGATACTATTTGTATCATATAAATTTCTCTCACTCGATTAAAAAACAAACTTCAGTTTTATTGTCAATCGGTTAACACAGTGTTTTCACTTCAAGTCGAGTAATTTTCAATTTAGCCAGAAGTGAGGATTCTGTATAAGTACCTATTTAGTAAATTTTCCAGATTTTACTCATAAATATTCTTATATTCAAATTTAGATTTCTTTCAAGCAATTTACAAAATGTA
This sequence comes from Cheumatopsyche charites, assembly GCA_024721215.1. NCBI lineage: Eukaryota > Metazoa > Arthropoda > Insecta > Trichoptera > Hydropsychidae > Cheumatopsyche > Cheumatopsyche charites. The sequence goes on from CM045579.1 coordinate 2,489,104, forward strand.
CTAAATTCCAAAATACCCTTTAATTCAAAATAAAATAGGGTTACATTATTGTCTTTCAGTTCTTAACTACATTCAACTACAGCTTTTAAAAACCATTTGAAAAGTATCATGTAAATTGAATATGTTTCAATTTTGAAATTCATTCAAGTTTATTTTAAATTATAAATCTACAATAAGATTTTTCTAATTGCAATAATTTATTTGAAAAAGTCGTGTAAATTCCGAAACATATGTAACGATAAAATGTTTCGATAGTTTGTTTGAAAAATACACTAACTATACATATAAGTCACAGTACAAAAATTTGAGTTTTACTTTTACGATAACGTCAAAAACACATTAATTCAGATGAATACCTTATTGTCATCTCGGTTTCACATTTAATTAGAACACAGAACAAATTGTCAATTTATATAGAACTACTACAATACTTTTTTTTCATTATTAATCTAGTAAAAAGTATAATAATGCATTCTGTTGCAGACTTATTGTCAAATTTAAATTCTCCATATGTCTTTTCAATCACAAAGATATATAATTCCATTAACTTTACAAATCATTTAATCTAAAAGTATAAAACTTTAAATTTATGTGTATATTTAGTATCTATTCTTTGGATAGTCCAAAATTGTTATATTCAATTTTTTATGAAACTATTGGAACTAAAACAACACTTTATTCCGACACATAAGCGTCGAACTGAAATTACAAAACATCTTATACTTTATTTGATTGATACATCGCACACATAGTAAACCCTATGTATAAAAGCTGGATGCTGGAACATGTATTATGGTCTAATAAAGCCAAATACCAATGCATTTTTACTTCTTTTCATTGAAAATAGAGATACCAAATTTTTCATATAAACAAAGAATATTTATTTTTAAAAAGGTAATGCATAATTGTGTTGTTTGATATACATAGTTTCCACTAAGTAAATGGAACTAAAATTCATGCACATGGATTCCATTTTGGCTGCAATATTTTTTTTTTACTGAAAATATTCAATGTTTATATAAAACAGTTAGTAATCCATTTCCAAAATGAAAAACAATGTTATATATATTTATATTAATTTATCTATCCTATTGTTCGATACCTAATAACCAATTACTTAACGATAGTTGAAACCATCGATAAAAATACCACAAATTCATTTTAATATATGTAATTCTTTTTAATATAATACATGTATTGATTTTTCAATACATTTTTATCATTAAATATACATTTATTTACAAATGGAAAACTTTTCTAGTCCAATATTTCTTTCAATAAGAATTTTAAATACAAATAATATTATATATATTTCTGTATATAAAAATAAGTCACAAGTTTGACGCTAAGTTAGGAGTCTTTATTCTAAAATTGACAGTCTAATTTTATGTTTACGTGCAAAGTAGAATGACTACGATTATTGTACATTTTTCACTAGATATTTTGGAAATCCGATCGAGTGTGAAATAAACTTAAACAAATATCATTTGTTTAATCCAAATCAGTGTTGTGAAATATATATAGGTATTATTATAAAAGTAAAATAGGTACATATGTTCATGTTTCATGAAAATTGGAAAATCTTTTCAATCAAATGTGCATTAAAATGAAATGGGAATACATTTATGGTATGCATATTTAAAGCATTTCAAGTGTATATAATTATATATTAGGAGCATTATCAGATGTATGACTTCTAAAAGTTATTTAAAGCTTTAGAAGCTAGTTCGCTACGATCTAATGTCTAATATCAATTGAACACATTTCTACCCAGCTAAAATTTTGAAATTAAAATGCAATCTTTTGCATTCAGTGAATAATTGATACAATTGTAATTGTGATTTAGTAATACAATAGTATAAAACACAATTCCCTAAAATGCGGTATAATATATACGATTTACGATAAAGAAATACATTTATTGAAGCTCACAATACAACCAACAATTATGTGATTTATAATTTAACATTCATTAAAAATATCATAACTCCAACTTATACAATACTTTTCTAAATACATTTCAATACAAATGAAATATGTGTATTGGATTGTCGGCTAATATTTTATGTAGGTATATGATGGGAGATTATATTTGTGATATGTAAGAATATAATTTTTTTCCGTCCCTATTTCTGATTTTATTTGATGATTCTGATATAATATTTTTTAAGGAATAAAAAGATTATTTTGTACATCTATTAGGTATATTCTCTAATATCTATTCACAACAATACCTATATTTTTATTTAGCATCTTTATATAACATATATTTTTCCATATCTGTGTTAGTTGAATATATGTTTGATCAGAATTTATAGAAAAATAAAGAATACGTTGTATATAAATAAAATATTTTCATTCCAAATAAAATATACAATTTACAAAATCTAAAGGTATTAGTTTCATCTGATATTATTTTTTCCTAAACATTATTTCAGACTTAAATAAAAATAGCATTTTGTACTGAAAAAAATTTTCACATGAAAATATAAGTATTTCCTTAAAACTTAAAGTACAAAAATAAAATATACACCCGATAATTTGAATCGTTTATAACAAAAATACTTTTCATCGTTTGCGTACGAATATATTTGAGTGTACCAGCACTCTTTGTTTGAAATATCCACAATGTGTTCCAGTTTTAATTTTCAAAAACATATCCATTAATAAGTTCATTTCATTTTATATATTTAATATATTCTAAATTACATACACACATGCACAGACATCGACACGCGAATACATATGTACAAAATTCGATCTAACGTATTTATAAATAGCATATAAATATATATATAAATAATATTTTATGCATGAAAAAAGAACATGCAGTTATATGCACACACAACCGTTTGTGTGCGTAAAAGGGTTTAGAATTTGTTCATAGTGTTCCTATTCGTGAGTGTGAAATAAATTATACTCTTTGCAATTTCGTGCAGTTTTGCAATTCTTACTGTGCACTTAAATCACATACTGTAAGCACTTTCTTTTCCATCTTAACACTGTTTTCATATCTGTTCTCATTCAGAATAGATTTATAGTCACACTTGATAAAATATAATTTCTGCCCATAATTATGACAATGATGTAAGTTATATATGTATAATTTATTTCAAGATTTAGTAAAAACAACATTCTGAATAAAATTCTTTCATTTATACAAAAAAAAAGATATTTAGCATACATACCGATATTATATATATAATAATAGGTAATACTTTATAACTGAGGTTCCAAAAAATATTTGAGTCATTATTATTATTTTTTGAATTTCATGATTTACACCACTATCAGAATTATGAGTACATACATATATTTGTCTATAGTATGAACGGGTAGTTTTAAGGTGGAAGAATCAATAGTTGTTATATGTTTAAGACTAGACAAGTTCCCTACATAAATTAAGTAAAACATCATCTCAAATCTTTTCCAAAATAATTAATCAAGCTATTGACGTTACTTTATCAACATATAGGTTTATTCTATATTATTTTGGCATTGTATATATTATAGTGTGATACATATTATAGATTTCGGTAATCAATATGTACATATTTATATATAAATCGTTTCAAGGAAAAGATATAAATGTGTTATGTACCTATGTACACTTTTCAAAATAATTGGCACAATTCAATAATTTTCATAAATATTTTCACAATTTATTCTGATATTCAAAATTATTTTAAGATTCCTATCACAAATTTCAACCCTTTACTTGTTAATGTTTTATTGTCAAAGTTTCCAAGTTCATTTTAAGAATGTATATAGATAAATTTAGAAAGAGCATCCGATGATATGATTCAAGAATATTTTTATATAATTATTTGGCATCAATAAGTACAATATGACTTTGATAATTAATCATTGTTCGATGAATACATCCAAGTATGCATGTTTCCACTCGGCATCGTAGAAGTCCCATATTCCTTGGATGTTGTGGTTGTATGTCAGTCTGAATATATTTCCAATTGTTCCTTGATCCAGGGAATATAGCGTGGCACAAACGCATACACTCCCGGCAAGCGAGGATGTGCACATTTGATACCCCAACTCACTATGCCTCCGACGAACCACCTTTGTTTATCTGTTGGATCTTTACATAGTAAAGGTCCACCTGAATCCCCCTGTAAATGTATTTATTATAATTTTGGTTAAATATAGTCAGTTTAATAGTACAGTTGGACTTATTTTGTGCTGTTGATCCGACTATTCAGTACTGTGTTTTTATTTTTTTGTTAATATACTTACTTGACAAGCATCTTTGCCTCCTTCAGGATAGCCAGCACATATCATGCCTTCTGTTATATTCAAATCTTTGTGTTCCAGCCAAGAGTTGCAAAGTTCTCTGTTAAGCACGGGAACTTGTACTTCATTTATGGCCGGTTCATATTCTGACACTAAAATATATCGAGTCAATTTCATTTCCATTCCATATTGAATGTAAATTTTATAAAAATAATTAACCATTCATACTATCTTTGTCTTCACGTTTACCCCAACCGATCACTGTACACAATGTGTCCTCTGGTAATTGTCTAGTTGCAGGTGGTAAGCAAACGGGGACTAGTTGCTCATGAAAAGTCACCTTTGAAGCCAGCTAAAATTAAAAAATAAGATAACGAAATTAACTCAATTTATAGGTCAATATAATATATAAATTGAAAAATGAATTGAACAATACTTACTTGAAATAATGCGACATCATTGTCATGTGCGACTCCTATATTGTATGAAGGATGAGGAAAAACGCGTTTCACTTTCATTTTTTGACCATAATAAGAGTGAGCATGTCTCCTTGTTATTCCTAATTGAATAGTCCATCCAGTGACATCAGAATAACTAAAATTCACAATTGAAACTTGTTTTTATCACATTTTTAACGATATATGTATGTAATAGGCAAATGAATATTGAATTACTTTCCAACGCAGTGAGCGGCCGTTAAAACCCACTGATCAGCAATCAGCACTCCTGCACAGTAAAAAACTTCTTCTGGTCCACCTAATATGGCTGCTAGAAAAGGCCAATCACCGGGAGCCGCTTCTACTCCTCCGACTATCCTGTTGGTTGGTGCAGCATAGACTTGTCTTGTTTTACCACAAACTTGAAATTGAAAGACGAATCAATCAAATGCTATCACGTTTGATACCAATTATTACTGATGAGGTTTTATTTCAAATACAAAACACTTACCGTAATCAGTACAAACTAATTCTACATTTGATGAAGTACCACCACACGATCTGAACTCTTTCAGGAGGTTTGTTTTCCTGTCACGATACATTCGCCACATAGATGAATCTCTTTGCCGATTCGTGACACTCAATTCGACACCATCTTCCGTCAAAAGTTTACTTTCGTTTGCATTTCTGACAACGAAATGAAATTCGCTTATTAAAGAGCAAATATATTAAAGTATGTATATTTTAATTAAATTTATTGTAGTCTCCTCTTACAGGTAACCCAGCATCCCACAAACGACACTAGGAGATGACAGATCCCAATGAGACACACAAGCCGGTTGCCACCTCTGTTCTTGGGGTCTGAAAAGTTGGAGTTGTCCACGAGCCACATCTCCATTACTTTCACTCAATCTCACTAAACAAAATCAGATAATTTTCAATTTATTCAATACTGAATCTGAAAAATTGAAACTTACAGCAATTGCGTTCATCTTGTCCCCACGGACAGTCGATTTTTCCATCGCACACATGACTCTGAGCCATGCATCTGCTTTCTCCACAATGAATCGTTCCTCGTCCGCAGCTTTTGCAATTTAACTCGTCCGATTGATCCAAGCAGTCCACGTGGCCATCGCATCTCCAATCAGCTGGTATGCATCTCTTAGTGTCGCATTGAAAACCGGTAGGACAGACTGAAAAACCAATCAAATGAGATTGAAACCCTAATTAGACATCTAATTGAGTCTAAATGAGTAGTTTACCTGGCTTCTGAGCTCTCAATCTAGCCTCTCTGACCTCCCTGTGTCCCAAGCAGATATCAGTATCGGTGGATTCGGGAAAGATTTCGCACTGCTGAAGATAGTCCGGCATCGGAAGTCCGAACACTCCGAGGAAGAAGCCGCATCTCCTCATCATCTCTGCGGAGGAACAGGATTAAAACGATCCGCAAAGTTGCTAATGGGTGTGTCGTTTTAATAAGGGAAGTTCTCGCCATCCCCGAGGGCATCCCTCGGTGAAATTGAGTCGAAACTTGTTTGGGATTAGGTGAAAGGGAGTTCTTTGTGTACGCGCACATATCCCGTCCCGGGAACAACTTGCCCAATATAATGGGAAAGTTCCGTTTCGTGTTCCCACATCGTAATATATTTAAAGGCGGGAAACAAAGCGTTTATCCATTATTGAATAGAACGGGTCTGATGCTCAATACAGATCGAGAGAACGAATGCCTTCGATGGAATTAAACGCTGTACACACATATAAGTATGTATAATTATTTATTTTATATTAGTACTGTAGTTAAAGTATCTCGGTAAAGTGCGAAACTGTGATTTTAAAGCAATTGTAGAAAAATCATTTATGATGGTAATAAAATAAATGAATTAAATTCAAAATTAAGTTTACGATAAATAATTTGTAATATAATTAATTAATTTGAATACATAAAAGCAATAGTATAAGATATAACATCATTTGTTGAATCTATACTGACTTAATCTTAATCGTAGTTTGATTTTTTATTTTTTAAAATCAATAAATTTTCTAGAAATGCTCACAACAATTCTGGAAAGTTTGATTGAAATTTGGAGAAGAGTTTGAGCGAATATAAAGTATTCACATACAGACAGACAAAAAGCGGAAAAATATTAATTATTATACAAATACTACCAATCAACCCGTTGAATATATGAACGCAGTTTTGGAGCGTTACATAGACACACAGACACAAACACAGTCATACCAACTCACACATACAGAATAGCTCTATTATATAGTTAGATAATAGATTTTTTATAAAACCAAAATTTTTTCGATATAAAAAAATCAACATTATTTTCCAATAAAGACATAAAAATAAACCATCTCAACTTAATTAAATTCTAACACAAAAATGACGCATAGACGCCGGAAAAAAAGCAGTTACGACCGTACTTTGCGCTAAAAAAATCAATTTTCCCGCCATAACACCTGCGCCCCTAATCCGAACGACGTTACGTCGATTTTTCCCCATTTTTGTTTATCGCGAATGTGATTTAGCGTCGCGGGGGGTGCGTTTTTCATTTTTCGCCTTTTATTTTCCGCTTTTCGTTTTTCCGACTCCATTCGCGGCGAGTTTTTCATAACCGCGTAATGCGCGGTTTCAATAAATCAAGCGCCAGCCGGCCGACACATAATACAGCCTTAAATTTCACTTGAAAACATTTCAGACGAGTTGAAAAGAAAAGAAAATGACTGGGCATTTATTAAGAATATAATAATTAAAAAAAATCCAAAATAAAAATATTTTTTTATATCATCCAAAAATTAGAATTAGTCGACTTATGTAACGCGAACATTTTTCAACTTATGTCAAATTGGGTTGAAATTTATGAGAAGTTGAAATAATGGTACATATCTAATGAAAAACTTACCCATACATAAGCTTCTACAAGGTCTGACCATATTTCCAAGAGGTCCACATTTCGGTACAAAAACGGAACATAAGAAGAAAGCAGCAAGTTCATAGCATCTCACATCAACGACAGCATCGTAAACTTCCAATTCCTAATCAATAAACAATAATTGTAAATTAATAAGTAAATGAATAAAATATAATATTGAGTCAATTAAGTTAACTGTGGTCCATTGGACAAGTATCAATAATTCAAATATTATCAAAAATATTAAAAAAAGAACCATCCAAGTAGACAACAATATGAATTTTATATGACTTTTTTGAATATCTATAAACTATTTACAATGGTAGTTCACAGGAGAGTGACCAGACCATAAATAGTCTGTCTCGGTTTCTCGGTTTTGGTTTTGGTTCTGGTCTAATCACTGTTGTGTGAACTAGCTTCAGATTAATACTTACTTGTTGTGCATCTCTTTGTCCAAAATGTCCTATGTAATTCGGGAAGACTGTAAAGTTGTACGGCATCCTATGATACTGGCAGAAGTTGATGATGACTGGCAAGCAGATTCCGGGAGCTGGATTCTTGGCAGCTGGAGCCACTGCCATCATCGTCGATGTTGTTATCGTCTTGTTCACGACCTTCACGACCACCCATACCCAGAAAAGATTTCATGTATTTAAAACTGTCTAAAAAGCTTTCAGGTAGTTTATAGATCGGTTTTATGGAGGGAGATGTTTATTTGAGCAATCAAGTTATTATAAGGTGTGTCCCAAAAGTAAAGTTATATAATTTTGATAGTGACCGAATTAGATTAACAAGTGACTCAACAATTTCAAAAGAGGTTCGAATAAAGATCTTCTATAAGACAGCATGTATGTATAGGGGAGTAGTTAAAAAAATAAATAAATACACGCGTAGATTGTTTTGGAGAATATTAATTATTTACAAAACCATTGTTGATAGATTTTTAAATAAATGTGACACAACTTTTCAGCCAAGCCATGCTCAATACAATGAAAAGCCATCGAAAAGAGATAACAACCCCCAGGAGATCGAAGGTAATTAAACGGTCCGGAGATCGAGTCCGTCGTAAAAATCGGCAAAGCGTCGATAAATTGAAAATGTTAAGGTCGCCAAAGACCTACGAGTGCACATAGTAAGTGAGTACTATACCCAAAGCTATAGGGCACAATAGTTCCGTGAAATATGTCAAGTGCGGCAATAACTTTTCGTGGAGCCATAAAAACGGCCGGGAGGAGCATTCGAGATCGCTCTTTAAAGGCTTCGAAGGAAAAACTCTACTTATACCCTCTATAGCACGAAGCAGAGGACGAAATGAATTTTTAACTGGCGAAAGATGATGGAAAGGGGACGAGCTGAAGATGGCATAATGGTCACATCACTCGGTGAGTACGTAGAATGACATTTGATAAACGAATACATATGATGACTGAAAAGGCCAAGGCGTACAAGTGACTTCGAGAAAAATGCGTTCAAAGTTGAGCATGTACCTACATGTATTAGGAGGAGGTCGAGTGATTTGACGATATATCTTCGGACACGTTCCGAATTCGTTTATATCCTTTTGCCACCAAATAAATGAGCGTACATAGAAGCGATTCCTATGCATAATTAAATTTCGACAAAAATGTCACTTGTACCCTTTAGCCTTTCCGGTCATCATATAAATTATAAAAAGTGGAAAACAACATAAAAAAAATGAACTATAGATTTGTTCTCCACCCGCTGTATTCTCTATAAGACAATCTAAAAGTTGTCATCGAATAGAACTTATTGAGTGATGCGTTAATACAATAGACTTTCGAACGTAATACTACAGTATATTCGTATAGGTTTTGTGATTCGAATTGGAGGCTGTTGAATTCAGTCTGTGATGAGATTGAGGTGGTTTATTTTCTCCATGATGAGCTCAGGAGGCGGATCGGCTTTGTTGCTGGAGTACTTATTCGTTGCCGCTTAGAAAGTTTCGAGTCCTTGAGGCGGTTTTGATTTGTTTAAGGCTTTCAAGGGCGATTCGATTCGTTAGATGAGGAAAAATGCCGCCTTTACGAAATTATAAAGATTCGATTTTGAAACGTCGAATTCGCTGAGAATTCTCAATTGAAAAAAAAATGAATGTAGGATACTTGATTATAATTATTTTTCGTATCAAATGCAAATTTAAAATCCTATAAAATATGAAAGAGCTCGTTCAAAGTACTTTTTTTTTAAACGCGAAAAGGCTTTAAACGGAAGCAAGTTTGCAAACAAGCTGGAGCGAATACGAAGCCGAACAAGGAAAGAGGTTTTAGTGTATAAAGTAAAATCTGCAATAAAACCTTTTATTGAGACGACTTTTCGGAGTGCGGCGCCTACAAAATTCAATTTTTACACAGAAGGAATCCTTTCGAACCCCCCTCGAAATGAAAAATTCGCGAAAATACATAAAAAAAAGCGGAGAATTGCTCATTGTGTCAGCGAAACGAGAAGAGGATTTTTCCTAACGAGAGGAAAATTATTGTTCATCGCTCATGAGTAATCATGAGTAAAGTGGAATATTTCTAGAATTTATCTCAGGTTCCAAATTCGTTTATATCCTTTTGCCACCAAATAAATGAGCATTCATAGAAGCGATTCCTGTACATAACTCAATTCGACAAAATTGGTCTTTTCGGTCTTCATACATCTATGGATCATCTATATTATAAATACGCTAACGATGCTCGAAATTTTCAGCCACTTTCAATTTTTAATTGGCCCGTTGTCTTAGCTCCGAGCTACGCGTCGTGATTACGAAATTGCAACTTTTAACGTAAATATGGGATATTTTTTTATTTCACCCATAGATGGCAATAAACACATCCGTGGCAATACGAAATTTGATTAATTCCGAACTATTTTGATACACATGCGCCTACTGCTAGTAGAAGTAAAAGAGTCCGAGATCGAGCAAAGGAATCCGCGTTCAAGCAAAAAAGTCTGCTCTCAAACAAAAGCTTTGAGTTCGCGTTCGTGCGGACGCCAAAACTCACTCTGTCCTTCAACAATCGATTTAAGTCTAAAGTGGAACAAACATGAAAGCAATTGTGATATATAGGGTGTGATATAAACTAACCTGGATAGCAGGATTGGCCCTGAAGTAGGCGGCAAGTCCTCCGCCGATGGCGAGGAGGGCGATGGCGTTGATGAGCACCTGCACCAGCCGGAACTTGAGGCGGCCCTGTGTCACGTAAGGGTTGGACGAACGCCTCATGTCACGAATTATCTGAATTCCATCGTGTCATGGTGAGGGTGACCTTCCAACTTGCCTGAGCGTTGGAGGGTCACGCGGGCACCAGGGGGATAGAGATATTCGAAGGTTGTATCGCCCCGGGTGCCGGTTTGGGCTTTTCTTCATATGACGACTGATAGGATCGAAGGATACAAGTGAATTTTCAGTGATTTCTAAAAAAAACGCGCTTAAATTTGAACATGGATCTAATTGCATTAGAAGGAGTTCGAGTGATTTGATAATATATCTGGGCACACGTTCCAAATTCGTTTATGTCCATTTGCCACGAAATGTATGAGCGTATATAGAAGTGATTCTTATACGAAACTTAAGTTCGGTAAACATGTCACTTGTATCATTTGGCCTTTTCAGTCGTCATATATTATTATCGTGACGATGGATATGCTAAATATTTCATTTATTATATCGATTGATCGTTTACATGCTGCCGTTGTTACTCATAGGTTACGCATTACATTTGTATCATTTTTCACTTATCAATTGTTTCAAAATGGGAAACCGTTGCCTTTCTCGCTCTAGTTTTCTTTTTCTAGTAATATTTTTCATCAAGTACGAGAAAGGACTAAATGAGAGCACTTGAGCTAAACAGGCAATAGTTTCAAGTTGATAAAATGAAAAAAAATCATTTGAAAGGTTTTTAGTGAGAATATAACCAATAGAGACAAATGCAATGCGAGTTGCAGCAGTATGTAAATGACCATTTGATGATTACCTTATGGTGCAGAGACATGTTGGATCCGTTGTGAAAGCGTACGATGGTCTGCAAGCTAGCCGGAGTTGAAGCACTCTTTGTCAATGGGGAATTTCCACCAACGTCATCAGATGGAGGAGGAACTGGAGGTGCAGCCATTAGTCTGCTGGTCAATCTTCCAGTTTTAGTCGTATGATGCGGCAAAAGGGGAGCTTCCATAGTTTTCGTAGTATAACTTGGAGATGAAGTCTGGCTAAAACTGTCACTGGATACGCTCGAATCTTGTCTGAGCGATACTTTGGCCACATTGTTAGCATTTTGGTTGACAGCTTGAGAAGTATTTAAAGGTGGTGGCACATTATTTGCCTTGTTCTTCACATCTTTTTGAGATCCCTGCATTTTTTTGTACATAGGTTTCTGCTGCTGCGACGAAGAATGCTCTTGATCGACGCTAGTAGTAGTCTGATCGTGATTCGTCTGCTCTTGACTGTTGACCGATGGTTTCCTCGACTGAGTTTGGGGCGTGCGTGCCGGAGGCTTTCCCGGAAACATTGTGTAAAGATGACTATTTTTATCAGGGGGAGGAAGATTTCTGGCAGGTGGGGGCGGAGGAGGAGGTGTCGGTGGCGGAGCTCTAGAGGCAGGTGGAGGCTGGGGACTACTTCTGCGAGGTGGAGGTGGAACTGCTGGAGGCTGTTGAGGAGCACAGCTCCTTTTCGGAACCGCCGGCGCCCTCTGAGGAATAGGAGGAGGCGGACGCTGCGCTGTCACCTAAAATACATACAATCCTTCAAAACAAATCCAAAAATTATCGAATATTAGTAGATTAGAGCTGTTAGTAGACCTGCTGTTGTGGCTTGGCGCAAGGCGGTCGCGACGGTGGACAATAAGGAAGGGCATCCGAAGGGCAGTACTTGAAGCCCGAGTTCATGGAGCCCAACCCGCCGAACGGATGCTGGGTGGTAGGAGGCGCATTGGACCCTGACCCTCCCGCTCCTGGGCAGTACCCTGGAGAGTGTGCTGAGTGGCGACGCAAGGGAGCTGCTGGTCTTAGCAGTGCCAGCAGCCCCCGCTCGCCAGCACCGCCCACCGCCAAACTGGCAGCACGGGCACATCTGTCGACATCATCATATTCTTTCATTGTACCCAAAATATTGGTTCACTAGTGTTTCCTATTGTATAATTATGATCGATTCACATTGAAAGCGAACCAAATGGGACAGAAATTGATAAGCGAGACACACCAATACGGCTATACAGCTATCTCTTTCTAAAAGAGACAGAGATGGCTGTATACCAGTATAGGTATGTATTGCTCGTCAGTTTCAGTTCCATTCGGTTCGCTTGCAATGCAAATGTACCTTTAAGCCCAATGTTTATTGGCGAGTGGTACGGAACGGACTAGGGACGCTATACGAAAGAATGGGATAGCCATGTATGCATCCTCTTTAAGATTTGCTACGGACACAACTATATGAAAGAGGGGGATAGCCGTATAGGCATCCTCATTATGATTTACTACGGACACAATAATACGAAAGACAGGATAAATTTGTCCTCTTCTTTTGCATAGCTGTGTCTCTAGTCCATTACGTTCCAATCACCAATGGACATTGGGATTTATATGTACATTGCAGATTTCATAGAATAACAATTTGAAAGCATTTTCTTCACGAACTCAATTTACAACCGAGATTCAAAACACAAATCAAGTAAAACCTCTATTCAATACTTATTTTTCAGAATCAATTAACGGAAACAATCCACCTATCGTCGATGCGAAATAGCCCCATTAACCCTTCGATTTCAACCCGACGAGAGGGAAACAAGAAAAATTGCGAGCGATCGTTAAACGCGACCCAAGCTTCGTAGCAAAAGCGTCCAACTTCCAGAATCTAGATTCGCAAACGATAAATATTACTGTATATGTACAGTTTGCGGTCCTAGCAGAAATCGGGAGACGCTATTGATTCGGAGCGCACTCCTGGCCTCGTAAAACAAACATAGTCTGGGGGGCCCTTTCCCTGGAGACCAGGTGGAATCCCTTACGACCTTCGTTTTCTTTCTACATAGTATCGAAAGACATTATTGAGGTTAGGTTAGTTAATTAGTTTGGTTAGTGATTCATTTTTCGGATATATTTGAGCCTTTATTTTGGATTTGATGTAAGGGAGTGCACATATTTGTCTCCGCTGATTTAGATGAAATTCGGTAGGAATATAGTGTGAGTATAGATTTACAATAATGGTAAAGAATTTAAGTGAAATTTTCGATAGATTTTTCAAAAAATTAGAAGCCGTGAAGACAGGTATGTGCACTTAAGTTTATTCTTTAAAATATATTCTATCTAAGGGTCGGTCTTTTCACCTTTGGTTTAAGAATAAAATGAATTTAAACAACACCCGTTTCCCCCCAACTATGAGCTGTCAAAACATCCGCTAAAAAAGACAGATATACTAAAGTTCATACAACAATACATACATCCATATCATTCTCCCAGATTTTGATAACTCATAGTTGGAAGATCTGAAAAGTGAAAAGACCGGCCTTAAATAAGTTTCAAAGGCGAATTTTTTTTCAATACCTTGCTCGACTATTGTCAAAGTTGCTGTCTCCTGATGCTGCAGCAGGATTCAATGCATCAGAGTGCAATTGTTGACCAACCATATTGCCCCCTTGCGTCCATGCTACCGTCAGCCAATCTGAAATAATCAAAAAAATATATATTGAACAGCGTCATTTTCACAGAAACACAAACTATGCGATAGGAGAACATGTCGAAGGGCACAAACGCAATTTAGCGATTCGATCTCGAGTGTTTTCGCATCCGACTCTGTCAAGTAGAAAAATTTTCCGTCAAAACTTTTCTTCGGCGTTTTCATTTCGCAACTTTCACCTATCGATCGATCTGGACCCTTTTGGAACCTCTGGAACGGGGCCCATTAATTTCCTGTTTGTCACGTCACTCGTTTTCGATGTTTGAGAAGCGCATTGTGTACGAGGCACTCATTTACGTTTTGTACAGATCGAACGACGTTTGAGAACCTTTCCTCCCCCTTTTTTCTTCTTTGAAAATCTTATATTCCGAGCATGATGTGTGACTTCAATGAGATTATCGAACGTTTCAATTATGTATTGAAAACGAGTTCGAATGGAAAAGTCTGAAAATTTCTTGTGAAATAGGGAAATTTGTGGATTTTCAGAGTCGAAAAGTGACAAGGATTAACTCGTGAGGTGGCTATTATTATGTAGCTTATCTTTTCCAAATCTCAAATTGAAAAATGTAGATTGTCCTTTTGAAATTCAATTTTCTTCGAATGTGTAGTGATCTTTCGATTTATATGGTTGATTCGTTCCACGAAAAAAATGTGTGTATTCATTAAAAAACATGAAATAGGTTTTATAAGTAAGTAAATTCAGAAAATTCATAGAAATATTGGTTTTTGAAATCGCAGAATAAGTGTAAAATCAAATTAAATTTTCTTACTAAAATTGAGATAACATGGCTAGATTTTGAATATTTTCGAATTCAATCAAGTTAGAAAAGATTGCAATGGGTTTATACAACAAAAACTAATTCATTGAACTACTAGAAATATAATAAATAAGTAAGAGGAGGAAATAAGACTAAAATTTTATTTTTATCTATTAAACTGATATTATAACGAAGAGCTTTTTAATAGGGATACTTGAACTTTAACAGTTTTCAACAGCAAAATTATAGCTATTTTAATAAATCTTGACTATATATTGATTTTACAAATTGTTTCATATCGTTTCAAAGACCGAACGCTTTCAATGAAAATCACTATTTATACAAAAATTCACCTAATTAACGAAATCAATTTTCTCAAATCAAAATCGCGTAACACAAAAATCGCTCAAATCGAGATTTAACTGTAACAACACGCCATATTATGTACATATAATAACGTGTATAAAAACCCGAGTTTCGCAAGTCGAGTTTAATTTCCTGACGAGGACGAGCGCGCAATTACACACGTCACGGTAATGAGACGTCATTTGTTCGCTTTGTTAATGTTTCTCTGCTTGTGCTTGTGCTTGTGCTTGTACTTGTACTTGTACTTGTGCTTGTGCTTGTGCTTTACTTGTACTTATGTTTGTATACATTTGTTTGTCCGCGAGTCTTTCCTCTGTTTGGTCCTCCAGCTTTCGAGGGTCTCTTGAACTCTCCCGGGTAAAAAAAGTGGGACGAGGTCGATCGAATGTTGAGTTTTGTGTTCCTCGAATGTTTCTGGAAACTTGTGTGTATTTTTTTTTTCATTTTGACTTGGTATATAAATTGAGTTTGAGTTTTCGAAAAAGGCATGTTTTGAATGGATAATGTATCTAACGGGCTTTGAGTCCCGTAGATGTATATGGATATGAAGGGGAATGTTCTTTAAGGTGAGATGTGTCCTTTTTGAAAAAGTTGATTCGATGTTATTAGCACACATAGCAAATTAAATTATAAAATTAAATATGTTTTAATTGAAATACGTGAAAAATTAATATTTTGTGCAAGAGACTATATGAGGATTCTGGAAGCTAAGAAGTAGTAACGAAAATGTATCTGAATTCATCAAGTCGATTAGATTTAAAATGAATATAAATTGTTTCAATATCTGTATTGATATATTATTCATTGCATTATCAGATCACATTAAAAAATTAAATATTTATTTAATTTCATCACAAGCTCTCCTTGGCTCTAATTGTAAGAATCTAAGTCTTCATATACCTACAAAAAAATCATAAATCTGTTTTTCAAATTAATAATTTTGACTGTTTTATACAGTGGTAATTGTGTTAAATGCATGTTTACGCATTTACCGAGTCTTGTTAGAACTGAATTGAATTTACAGTTTACATTTTGTCAGTTATCTGAAACGTGTTTGTAAATATGACAGTTTGGCGGGAACGAGTTTGACAGATCGGTTGGCCATAACGTTCTGTGTCGCGACTCGCTGCCCACGCGTACCAATTTATATTTTTGTGTTATTTCCACGAAGATAAAATGGGCTTAGTTATTGAAGCATTGGCAAATTCTCAAACTTTTTTATAAAACTCATGTACCTGTACCTATTAGGTATAATTACTCAACAAGTGAATTGATGTTCATCGTATTTATAATTGCTTTCCTTTCGACCAAAACTCAATTAGGTAATACATATAAATATAGTAGTTTGACTACATTTTAATATGAAAAAATCAAAAATTGGTAGATCGTACTGTGAAATAAAAAAACGGATCCGTCCTCGAGAAGTTTTTCCGATTGGCGAAAATCAAAGTGCCTATTTATTCTGTTTGATTGATGAGTTTCTCGAATTTCTCTTTGGGCTTCTTTTGCACGATCGGAGCGCTTAGGTGTTGTGAATTTTTCAATACGAACGCGTCATTTGCGCCGAACGAATCGAGCCAACTCCATCTACCCCCGACTCTATCCATCTGGCTATTCTACACCCTTAAGCTTGCTTCACACCTCGCTTTTTTCAAGAAAATTCAAATTTGAATGAATTCGTATTCAATAATGCGTTTTTCGAAATCCAATTTGCAAGTCGTTTAAGTTAATGGTCGAGTAATTAAGTATTTGTATTTCGATAGGTTTGAACAATATGTGACAAGTTTGATTAGGTTAGGTTGGTTGAGGTTTTAAGTTAGGTTAAGTTAGGTTATGTTAGGTTTTTGTTTCTTTGATTAGGTTAGTTTAGGTAAGGTCATGGATAAAACTGTTAAATGACGAATCTACTTAAAACACCTTAACTCAAACCTGGAATACACTAAGGGCTGGTCTTTTTACTGCTTACTATTTCTAGTCGACAGTTTGTAATTGGAAGATTTTATATTTAGTTAAGCGCGAAATAAACATTAAATGTTTTGTTATACAGTTTCTAAACAATAGATTAAAAAAACGTCTAAGAACCCTAATATATCGTCTGAGAACTATATGCTATCGTATGAGAATTCTAAGATAACATCTGAAAACTCTAAGATATCGTCTGAGAGCTCTAAGACGTTTTTTATCAATAGTTTAGATACAAAAGGTTTTAGCGAACGTCTTTGGTCTGTTTTGCACTTTGACAAAAGCATTGAAAATACCGACCCTAAATTATACTCATCAGACATTTGAATTAATTAATCATCTAAATGAGTTGTCAGTGTACTATAGCGTCATTAACAGAAAAAATAAATCATAAGAGATGGATAAACTTTATCAGCTCATTCACTGTCAAATTATCTCGATTAAATTCGAAAATGGACAGTGTGAACTCAGCTTAAGAAAAGTGAGGGATGACGACGATGGAAAACTCGTCGTGGATCCGTCGAAATTGCTTCTGACAAAAAAGAACGATGAGGAGTGATGCACGTTCTTATGTTTTCGCTCGTTTCCCATCTGAAGGATTTCGAGTGTTCCACGGATCGGATGATTTTAAATCGCTCTTTACGGATTAGCGGATAATGGTGGATGCATTAGATAGGCTTATCTTTTTTCGCCCGATGGGAAAATATCGTATTCGATTCGTGAAAATGAGAGAAATCCTATAACAATACACTCATTCCTTCGTTTACGAATCGAGACAAAACGTCGCGAGTGACGTGTCGTTCGTAAATGAAGGAAGGAGTGTAAGTTCAGTCTTTGAATCGTTATTTTCTAGACGAAAGCTGTTAGAGTGAGACAAACTCAGTTCGGTTCTGAAGTCTTAAATTTAGTTTGTGTCGCTCTAATAGCTTTACGATAACTCGATAAATTAAAATTAAAACGCAGATTATGTAAGTCCAGGAATGGGTACAAAGGCGTTTCTTCTATGATGCGATTATTTCATAATACTATAGATTCCTTACAATAACAGGACGTGTCATAAAAGTAATTGGTAATTTATTGAAATCTAGTAGTTTGGTGAATTAGACAAAAATGAAGAAATAATTTATTTATTTATTGTCTAAAAGTTAATATTGATATTAAACATATAATAAATATGTGCATTGAAAAACGTGTTTCAGATGAAATACGCAAATTTTACATAACTACAAGAAAGTTATTCTATAACTGGTTTACCTGTACATTATTCCTTCTATAGAACGAATTTCCATTTTACAACCTTCTGTAACTCGTACGACATTCCTCACAAAGCACATTTCAAGATATACATGTATGTAATAGATTTCCAGTTGGAAAATGTCGCTTCCCTTACTATTTAAATACTTTTCATGTATTTATTTATTATGGTATGTATATTCTGATCCCTAACAAAAATCAATTTTCAACTTATATAGAGAAAAATGTTTAAATTGTGTGATTGCACCAATTCATAAATATTAAAAATCCAGAATATTTCTAGAATTGGAATTATAGTCAAAAACTAAAATTGTGGCAACAACCTTATTAATCTGCGACACGTGTATGAAAAATCATCAAAGCGACGACAAAATTAAAGCACATTTGAAAATTTTCAACACTGACGACGATTAACAAAGCTTTTTCGTTTCGTTCCGATGACTGAAAAAAAACCTGGCAGATTACGAAAGCTCTTGCTTCGTCTAGCGGAAAAAGCTCCGTCAAAACGTAACACGGTGCGTCAAAAAACCGTACACAAATCTCGCAAAATTATAGCTTTTTGCGCTTTTCGTCAAAAAATCGTATACAAATCTCCCCAAAATATATCTTTTCGTCTCAAAAAGCCATCCCGAAACGTGTGTATCTTGGCGAACGTAAAATCGTTAGCGTGACGAACGTTCCTCGTATGAAAAGGTGGACGAAATTTAATTTGCCGCCTCTCTATGTATGGGGAGACGTGGAAATTGCATGGGATGATAAAACGTGTCTGCTGCTTTTATTTCAAATTGAAAATTGAATGTGTTCGTGCTGAGATAATTCCTGAGCTGGAATTGGAAACTGTGAGGTTTTTTTGTTAATCCGGGTTTTTAAGGTTCGATGGATTCGAATTTAATATTTTTTTACGTCCCGAGAATTCGTATTTTTAGCAATAAATCAAAAATTTTAATGAAATCATTTCAAATTTATTGAATTTCAACATCTATCAAATCATATTAAATTGAGTTGTCTGTGTGCCATGCACATTGTTAGCTACTCTCATCTATGGCAAAGTTCTCCTCGTAAAACGTATGTACTTTATTAAATATAATTATGCAGAAATGTTCTTAAAAAAAAAACTCAAAAATTTTTAATCGTAATAGAACAACTAGTTAAAAAGTCTATAAAGCACTTAAACACAGACTAACATATATTCATACAATTCATTTTCGTAGACTTAAAAAGAAAATTTGACTTTTTGTCCAAGTCCACTTTCTTTTGAGATATTTAAGACCGATATTTTCACCTCTGGTTTAAAACAATTTAAACTACACAATTTTCTAGCTAATAAATGTCAAAATCTGGGAAAAAGAGATGAATGTATGTATTATTGTACGAACTGTAATATGTCTGTCACTTTCAGTGACTATATTTTACAGCTCACAATTGTAGGGATAGCGTGTAGTTTGAATTTGTTTTATTCTCAAATCAGAGTTAAAAAGACTGGCCTTTATCGACTGATCTTAAATGTTTTTCATTAAAATAATAAGGTACCAATCTTTTCAAAAATCCGCGGAACAGAGACGAATTTTGACAATTTATAGTCGAAAAACAGTCTATAACTCTCTGATTAGTTAACAAAAGCAGTGTAAAGACCTTCCCTAAATGATAAATTATATCGTCAAACATAATATTTAGTATTATATCATGAATATAACATTTAAAAAGGCTCTCCGGCGAGCTTATATTTCACGGAAGATATTATGAAACAATTTTTATTTATGAAACGAAATACGCACGTAAATTATTTGTTCAAACAACAAAAGGTCACGTCCGCTTCGCCGAACTTAATTAAAACGAGGTTCAAATTCGAAAGCGCGAAAAAGCCTTTCAATTTTCGCCCGCGGATTCTAAATTAATCGCGGCAGACGTTTTCGTAATATTTCAGGATTAATCTCGACACACAATAGATGGAAAAACTGACCCCGGCTTCGAATAATCGAGTCGAACTAATTTCTGAAATCGTAAATAATACTGTACGGCGAGTTCGATTTTCAGCACAACAATGCGTCGTTCGGAGTATGAAACTAGCACAATGCTCTAATCGGCGATATTCAATGGGTTTGTATGTACGAGAGTTTTGAATTTATTTCGCATTTGGTTTTCATTGGAAAGTGCTTTTGTTAAGTGTAAGTTGATATTTTTTTAAATGAATAAAATAATTCAAATTATTCAGAAATATTTGAAACTTTTTTTGTAGGTCATTCAAATGTTTTATAATATTTTCTATCTAATGAAACGTACGCGTTTCTTTTAATCTATTATTCAAACTGTTTGAAATTCAAAATCAGTAAAATTTCAACGCTTTTCTTTTATCGTACAGATTATATTTTATTGAGTCAAGAATATATCATATTAAGATTATTCGATCAGAACGTTAATTTATCATATCACTAACTAAATTATAATTTTACTGAAAATAATGATATTCTTTAACATATCGAATACGAGGCAATCAAAACGGAAATTAATTTACGAACACACCTCATACATGCAATTTGAATATTTCAAAATCATTTCAACATTATCATGATTAATATAAAATACATAAAATCGACGAATATTTAATGAAAAATCTTTGTTTCAATATAATTGAATACATTTCAATTTCACAAATTGAACTCGTTTCAATCATACAAATTGATTTCAATTAGATAAATTTTCAATTATACATTTCACGCCATTATTCGTAATATACGCGTATTATATACAAAATCTCATACGTAATTTAATAGCAGGCATGTTTACGAAATTTGACTGAAATTAGCGCTTTATTAAGCAGACACATATCCAATATAACACTTAATCGATAAAGCACAACACTTTATATTATATATAAGCGTATCTAGAAGCCTTCGCGATTAAGTGTCGTTCAGCGTAGACAGTATTTTCTTAATTTTCCCCAGGCACTAAGATTTTCCGTGTGTATTTCTCACGAACGAGAGAGATTTTCAAACTTTATCGGAAAAATCATAATCGAAATGGATAAATCGATTTTCATTTTAAAAGTTTCAATATAATAGAGTTATCATGGATAAACCTTAAGCTTATACTCTAAGGAAAAATTATATGATATTGAAAATATATTTTATATGCAATTTCATCATTCTGTATATTCGTTTTGATTTAAACGTGAACTATAGTCCTTTTTATACCGTTGATGAATAAAAATAAAGTTTTATATTGAATTTTTATGATTTTTGATATAATCTATTGAACATAGATATTTTTTCTATTGCACAAAACAATAAACCATTTTTCGTTCTATAGGAGGATTAACTGTACATTTAACTCTTTCATACGTTTCGAGCAATAACAGAACATGTTATAAAAGGAAGCAATTACTGATAAAAAAAAACTGAATTTGGTTATAAAAATGAGATGAAAGTAAGGATTCGATTTTTTCTATAAAAAAATTAATACTTATTGGACGAAAAACATCTATCGAAAAGCGTGCCAAGAAAATTCTTGCAATAGAAAGTTCGTCTGTATTAATAAATAGAGAGATTGAAACGTCACATCGAACGAAAAGAAAAACATCACTTGTCAAAATGAGAACATCGAAACTGGAAAAGGGCGAAAAAGAGCGCCGATGCGTAAGATCCGTTTCCGGAAAATCGGAAAAGCGTCCACACTTTGGGAAGTGCGTTTTCCGAGGTTTTCCTCGGAGACGAGACGACAGCCTCCCTCGTGTCAACACGGATGGGATCCAGGGCTGGACTGTCTGCAGACCTTCAGCAAAGTGAACATCTTCGGATTATGTCACACACTTTTGATACCCGGCTTCGTAAGAATGTGCCATTACTCTTTAAGGATTCGAGTCTTAGGGTTTGTTCCTATTTATGATTTTTTCGACTTTTTGTTTTGTGGAGTTAATTACTTATCACTTTGTCTTAATTGAATTTAGATACAATAAGATTTTGATTGAATTAGATTGGTCTGGAGATAATTTTTTTGTATTTGTGCCGCGTAAACATAAATGGAGATGCGCCTTTACACTTTAAGATACTCGATATAACGTAACCAAATATAAAATGTTATTTAATCAAATAAATTTAATTGTAAAATAATGCAAAAAAATATAAATTATAACCCAACTTAACCTAACTTGAACTGAAAAATATCGTATTAAAAATTAATATTTACTAAGATTGTCAAACTTTGAGTATTGATTTTGAAAAAACTTGGTAAAAATATAGTTCAAATTTAAATCTTAAATAATAGTAAAGAAATATCTAAAAAAATCTGCTATCGCAGGTCAAAGGTCAGAATATTTACTAGGTATATTAAAAATGTATAAAGAAAATAATAATAATGCATTAATGTTAAAAAAATGTACTTTTATGTGTAATTCATGATTTATTGATATGTGTACCATGAGCAATCAAAAAATTAATGAATTCCTAAATTAAAAAAAATGCTGAATATTATATTACAACGTTTCGTTTTGTTATCGGATATAAGTATTCAATGTTCAGATCTGTATATAAAAAAAAGGCAAAAAACAAACACAAAGAGATTGTAAGCGGATTTTATTTCTCTTTAGATGAGGCAATATAAAAAAAATATATCTATTGGTATAAAAAAATATTAAAGGTGTGGGTTTGGGAGTAGATTTTCTAGGAAAATGTGCTGAATGAAAGATAACAGTGAAACCTTCAAGGACTCTATTCGATATCGTGATAAAATCTTTCGATTGAGACACAAATCAATTTTTATTTGAAGAGGAAATTAATTTTTGACCTCATTTATTTTTTTATAATATTTGAACCCAATTAGAAATATTAGTCAAATTCATCGTTTTCTATTCACTATCAAAATTCTAATATTTCACTATTTAATCCTTTGGATTCATTTGTCGATTATATGTCGTTGAATCTTTAAGGATTAATAAGTGACTTATTAATTTCTCATTTTTCAAATAATAAAATTGTCCAATGTAAAAAATGTCATTCTAAAAATATAACGTTTTAAGATATGATATTGTATTATCGATCCACACAAACAACAAACAAGTCTTTAAGCGTTCTCTGAAAAAAAAAATCCGAAATACTTAATCTAATATAATAATTGTCCACGTGTATCCTCGTTTTGAGAGATGCTATTATTAAACAGCCGCTTCGTTCCATAAATAGTAAAATTATTGTGAAATTCTGTTATTATATTGAGCGTTGTCAGGAGAGGTTTGTGTTCAAATACAAAATGAAATTGCTCATTTTGAGGCGAACGTTCGAAATCGATAAAATCTCGACCCAACGAAACGTTTTGTCTATCAAAATAGAAATTGAATTTACATTTGATAAAAATATCAAATATAATGTTTTAAAATTTAATTTAAGATTTCCTCTATATATCTATCATATTTTTTCTTTCAATCAGATAAATTTTTAATCTATTAATAAAAAACATTAGAATTATTGTGTGTTAAAATTTCAAAAATAAATATTATAAAGATAACATTTTAGTACCATTAATAGAATTAAATTTTGTTTATATTATGTTTTAAATACAAATACTATTATTTATGAAAATTAAAAAGGCCAAACGAATGAGTCACATGGTAGAAATTTCGAAACAAACGCACCCAAAATTGAGTTAAAACCATTTCGATATTTCGACAAAAATTTTACTTGATCCCATTGAGATATTTTGTCTAATATATTTATTATATGTACACTGATATCACAGAAACGAGAGGTCAAAGACAGTGTAGGTATATTGCACTCAACTTGAATACAAATAAGGTTAGACATTAACTGTCTTAATGTACCTGTAAATTCAATAGAGACACAGAGTCGGTTATTGTCTTACTACGTTCACATTTATAGAAACACTATATTTCATTTTTCCATTAAATCATCGATTTATAATAATTTTCAAATATATAAATTATATAAAGCACAGTTTATCAAATCCGATTCGAATCAAACCAAACTTCAATAGAAAATAAACATTCAGATCCCGTTCGTCGGAAAATCCAGGGGCGCCAAAGAAAAGCGCCACTTTCTCGAACTTTCCCGGGTTTCTCGGCTTTCCCGAGTTTCCCGAGGATGTACCTTCGCATTTCCCGGGACGAGACTGACGTTCGGGATGTTTTGCGTTTATTTCGGCCTCGGGTCGTGTCAATATTTAGTGAGGCGAGAGGAGATGAGATACGAAAGGTCTCGTCTCGAACATTAGCACCGCACAATAACCGGGAATATTGCGCCAGGAGATAAGTGCTGTACTCTAGACAAGAACATCTTGCCGAGATTGCGGAAATGTGCTTCTAAAGTCAGCAGAATGAAGACGGTTCGTCTTTCAGACTAAACTGAAACGTTTGTGCGTGACGCGTCGGGTTTAGTGTACTCATAATGCATAAATACAGTCTTGTCACATACTGGGAATTGCAGGTTTTATTGATAACTAGCAGTAGGCGCATGTGTATCAAAATTGTTCGGAATTAATCAAATTTCGTATTGCCATGGATGTGTTTATTGCCATCTATGTGCGAAATAAATAAATAACGAAAAAAATATCCCATATATGTATACGTTAAAAGTTGCAGTTTCGTAATTACGACGCGTAGCTCGGAGCTAAGGCGACGGGCTAATAAACTGAACGCCCGGGTTCGAGGCACGGCTGTGGCTGAAAATTTTGAGCATCGTTAGCGTATTTATAATATAGATAGTAAATATAGTGCTTTAAATAAATAGAAATTTTTATTGTGCCTGAATTAATTTTTGATCATATATTTACAAATGTATTGAATAGTACTATCATGGAATCAAACAAATTTCCTTTATTCATAAATATTCAAAAATACAAATGAATCTGAAACAATATCTATTCAATTTTCGCACACCGAACCTTTTTCATATTGTGATTCATGTTTTTTAAAGCAAAATTTATCAAACAATCACATCAATTTCGCATCAATCGAAATGAACCCTTTGTTCGATTTGTTTACTAACAAAAATTCATTCGCCGTAAACGATTTTTTAACAGTTGGACGGTTTTATTAACCGACCCTTTGATCCTTCTACAAAGTATATGAAGTAAAACAAAGAATAAATATAAATAAATAACAGAGCTCGACAAACGTTGAATTTTTGCGAATTGTCTTTCTCGTCTGCGTGATAATAACGTTAATGTTTATTGAGTGTTTATGGCAAATGAGCATTATATAATATAATATAATACTATGAAAAAATGCCCGTTTCTATCTTTTCTCGGAAAAGAGGCTTCGAATTTTTCAGGAGAGGCATAAAAAAGGATTCAGCTGTTGGGTCACAGTATCCTATTTTCTAAGCAGTTTATATATAAAAAGGCATTCAAGTAGTTTTCTCGTGTATATTTAGAACGATACGAGATTTTTGGGTAGCTAAATAAAAAATATCCATATAATCTCATCGCCGAAAAAATGTTATTCCTTAATGTATTATACGCATTTCAGAGAAATACGTATTCGAGATTATTTATAAAATTACACAAATGTATAAAAATAAATTGTCACACACGTCTGTATTCAAAAGATTCAATATAATAATGTCGATAGGCTTTTTTTCCCAGGATAAAATCGAAATCCTTCGAATTAATCGAACCTTCAAAGATTTGATGAGAATTTAATTAAATTTCGCATGTGCCACTTCGGTGTGAGGTTTTAATTGAAATTGT
This sequence comes from Cheumatopsyche charites, assembly GCA_024721215.1. Lineage (NCBI taxonomy): Eukaryota > Metazoa > Arthropoda > Insecta > Trichoptera > Hydropsychidae > Cheumatopsyche > Cheumatopsyche charites. Next base: position 2,515,415 of record CM045579.1, read on the forward strand.
TTCGATGAAATGAATTTTTCCTATCGAGATCGATCGCTTAAGTCGGTTCTTTTAAAAATTCATCACCGACGATCTCAAAATTGAAAAAAATATATGTAAGCGTGTTCTTTTTCTCGTGAATTTTAATAGAAATAGTCTTTCGAAGACTATTCATAATTTTTTTCAAAGAATTTATAAGGCTGCTTAATCTTTTGGAAAAAAATATGATATATAATCTATTGATTTGAATATAAAATGTATTCAACAGTGAATTTTTGAAGCAACATGATAATATTGAAAGTAAGATTATGACTGAAGCAAATAGAAAGAAATGAATCTCATATATTCCTTATGTATTCTTTCACTATTTATCCGATCACGATGAAATTTTCCAGTTATTGAGAGTTGAAAATCAGCTCAAAGTCTAAAGAGTATCGAGCGTAGCCGGGTAAGAGCAGCCGGTACATTTTCTCGAAATAAATTTTCCACGAAACATAATAGAGATAAATTTCGCATTTTATTCCCTTCGGTGAAATTAAACAGCGAGTTTTCGCTTTGTAAGAATATCGAGGAGGTGTGTACCCACTCGTGCTCGAAGAAGATGAAAAACGAGCGGCCATTTGTTAACCGAAAAAGGAAAAGTTCCCCTCATTATTTCTCGTCTTGACTGGAATATATCCCACTTTTTCAGCGGGCGTGTTCTGTTTTAGTTTTTCCAACCCTCCCCTAGGGGGTTATTTTCTTATTATGGCAAGGTTTTTGCATTATTTCGAGACGCGAGAGCCGAAACATTAAACAGATGCAAATGGAACGATCTAGGTGTCTGTTTATCGCAAACTCGTTTCAACGACGTGAAAATTTTCTGATGAAAAAATAAATAAACATTAGCGATTTTTTCACTAAGAAAAGGTGGATGGGCAAAAGTGTACCTACTTACGAATAAATCAAAATCAATATGTGTTCTATGGACGCTTTCGCGGTTTATCATTTTGCAATGAAATTTTCCGGGGTTATTGTGTTTGTATTGAAAAGTTTCTGCATCATTAAATTTTATAATTTTCATTCGAAATAGTAAAATTTATGGAATTTTTATCGTATATTATTTTATAAGAGGGTTTTTTCGAAGCTGAACTGTAGCAAATATCATGTTCGGTCTACAAAAGTAAAGTTTCAACAGATATTTTACATTTTGTTTGATTAGTATTCATCCTAAATATCATACAAAATCTCACAATCTGCTTAAAATCCATAAATTCAAACAACACCAGATCATAAAAGCTAGTTTCTAATATAATTTCAAAGGATCCTTACACATGACCTTAAGTTTCTTTGATATATGTAACTGAATTAAAATTTTTCATAAAAAAATGAATTTTCTCATTAAAAAAAAATCTATTGTTCTATAGATGATTTTTCATTTTTCATTATTTCATAAGTCAAAAAATATGACGAGTATTATCATTATTACTATTATCATTATAAGTATTTACATCAAACTCAAACTCATCTGTGTCGCTTATAGGGAATTCTTTCATACATTTTCAGTACTTGTGTAAAAATATTTTCCTGTGAATATTACAAATGTGTATTGAGGCGAGTTACGCTTTTGCGAGTGTGAATAATGCTGAAGTTATATTGGAAAATGCGCGAAAAGCCGGAAAAGCGAATGCGACGTTCGAAAATGAATTTTCCCGCGTAAAATACTAAGCGTTCGCAACACGTGCGAATGGCGCACTAGTTATTTAGAAAGTTGTGACTTTCCAATTTATAGTTTTCGAATGTGTTTCTATCGTACTCTATTGTCATAATGTATCTTCCATCTGAGATAGTGGTATAAGTCCATATATTTTTCATTTCAATAGTATTTTATCGAAAAAAATCAGCTTTGGATAATATTTAGATACATATACAATGAATTTCAAGTACAATGCGTGAACTGAAAATTTTGACTGATTTAATAAAGCGTTTCGAGAATCGAATTTTTTCGAAAATCGCACCACTCTAGTGTTTCTACATTATGCGTGTGTGGTATATGTGTCTGTCACTTCACCCTTGTTCGGAAAATGTGTGCAATATTACGAGTACGCTATAATAGTAACTCGTATGCTGCTTAGAATGTAAATTATCGCCTGTTCACTGTAACGACTTTGAGCACTATTTATCTCACGTGCCAACGTCTGAAAATTCGTATCTGAAACCTCGTTTATGCGGTCGATTTTTCAGCTAGAAAATAAAATGGGGCATGTGAGATAATTCCGTATATTATAAGAGTTATTTGATGCAAATCGATGTATAACTTATTCAATTTTGTATGAAAATTGCTATAAAATTAGTATAGACAGTTGAGATAGAAAAAAAACATGATTGTTCGTTTCAATTATTTGATATTTTGTAGTAAAATGCTTTGTAAGATTTGTATGCAAATAATTGGACGTTTTGCTATTGTGTAAAGAAAAGAATTATCATAACGTAATTGAAATTATCATCAGAAAATATAATAATTTGAAATCGTTTTAAATTCAAATTAATTGTTACCAAGATTTAATATCTATAGATTTTTAAATAAATCTTTATGGAACGGTTTTTAATAATTTATTATACTTCTTAGCAACATTTGAACGACCTGTTCGTTTAAAAAAAAATGGTAGTTATTGTTAATTATTTGCAGATAGGCTATTGAACTAAACTGAGTAATAATATGAGATATCACGAAACTGAATATATTCCGTTGAAGCAAATCAATTACTTAATACTCCACTATTAATGTACTTATTCATCATTATAATGAAATATGTAGGTAAATACAATGCTAATTCAATTATTAATTATCGAAAAACACATAATATATGAACTATTGTGTTAAATAGATCTTCACGTACAACAGACAATAAAACAAAAGGCATATTAGTCAAATTGAAATCTATCGAGAGCCCATTGTCGACATGATTTCTATAGAGATTCTATCTCGTTATAAACAGATTAAGAGCTTGCTGTTTAACGAGAGAAATTCAACGACGAATTATTTAGGCCGTTATGCGAAAAGTTTCACGAAATATCCCATTCCTTAATCACGACAACGGTGTAAGTCCACATTTTTTCATCATTTTCACAATAAAAATCTTAAACGTTCTTACGATAAGAGCGCACTTTATCGAAATTTACATGAATATTTTATTCGAAAAATTTTTCCACCCTTTCGCGTATCGATTTTGAATTAGCGCGGGAAAAAAATCCCGAGAACCCACATCGCAACATGTAAAATAATTTTGGCGGGAAAGTCCCTTAGGCGTAGCCGTATTTAAATAATGAAAGCGCGATAAAAGGGCTAATGCGATAAAGGCTAAAAAACACACGAGCGAGCCCTAAAAGGGATACGTTCGACCTTTCTTTTTGCCCACCCTGTACACGAATATATACATGCGTATTTATTTTAACAACATTTTTCCGAGATAATTAAATTTCGAGCAACTGTCTCGATTTCGCTTTTTTTCGTTAGAAGGGAAATGTTTTTTCGTGATATTTATTTTTTGAATTAAGGTCCTATTGAATTTTGGTCGAAATTCATGTAGAATGTTCATATAGATTCATATTATATATGAAATTGAATATATTTTACTTATTTGGTAATATCAATTTACTAACAATCAACCCGTTGAATATATCAACGTGCAGTTTTGAAGCGTTATATGGACACACACAGTCAGACACACAAAATAGCTCTATTATATAGTTAGATTATTGTCTTATGTTATTTTTAAGCGCAAAACAAATTCAAGTTTAAGTTTCAATAATTTTCACTTAAATATAGAATAACTGCGATTTTAGATGAAAAATCATATTATTTAGATAAATGTGAAATAGGTTTTAAGTAAATTAAAAAGTAAAAAGTATACGTAGAATGTGGAAATTCCATTCAGAAATATATAATTTTAAGTAAATTATCATTTAACTTAACCTTCTAATGATATTATTCGAGTTGCACATGTTTAAACACTATATTTGTTTATATATGATTTAAGAAAGACATATTCTGCAGTAGTTAGTTAATTTATTACAGGAATCTCTTATCAAATGCGACGTTAGATAACTTTTCGCAAAAGAAAGACTATTTAAATATTATTACTGATAAAAAAAAACGTATCGTGTCATTGTAAAATATGCTGGTTTTTAACATCAATTTAAGTAATTTCCGCTTCAAGTTCGATTGTTTTCTTTTAATTTCAAACATAAATAGTTGACTTTGAATTGTAAAACATTTAAACTTGTGTAACAAAAGCATGGTGAATATTAAAAATAAATTGAAATATTTTTTATATACATATATCTAATAAAATTATTAATGTTGTGAAATACATACGTTTTATTACACAACCCAACGTTTACGAAAATATAGTGAGATCAAAAGCTCTAAGAAGAGTTGATCTTCGCCGCGGATAGACGCGAAAGAAATCTTTTCAATTTCGCAAATATACAATATTATTTCGGATGTTTGTTTTGCGTTTCTAGTTTTTTTTTCGTTTCGGGAATTCCTTCACACTCTGTATCGGCTGCGTCAAAGGAACGAATCGAATTCTTGACATTTTCCAGCGAAAACACTCTATATTCGGTCGCTGTGAAGTTTCCATTATTCTAGAATGCTATTTTCGGACAAATAAGCTTCGAATCCGAAATAAATCAACACGGAATAAACAAATAGATTGAATTTCAATGAAATATAAAATATACTATACTATATTCAAAAACAAGCGAGCCTTCTTCAGCACGATAATGTAATATTATAGGTTATGTTACTTAATCCATACTAGCAGTTCCGTGTTATGGAAATAATAAAATCTACACTTTTGGGGTTAGGTTCTTTTCAATTTTAGATATTATCACTCGAATATTTTCAAATTTCTCAATTAATCATTCACTATAAAGTGTAGACGCAGTCTTTAGACTAGAAACTCCAAAGAATAATATCAACACAAAAGGTGGCATTAAAATCGATTGAATTTAATGAATACAGATAATTTGGGTAATACATGTCTAAGAATCGTTTTATAAAGAGAAATAAACATATTTTCTAATAAAATGAGTCAAATATTCGAATCATCGTATCGATTGAGAAAAACGTAATTTTCGAGTAGGTACGTAAACAAATACATCTTGAATCGTGCTCTATAAAGAATTTCGTACGAGTTATTAAAGATAGTGCTATAGAAAAAGGTATTATGGGGGAATAAGTGTATACAGAAATTAAGAAAAACTCTTACCTTTAAACGAAGCCAGCTTGACGGATTCGGTTCGTAGAACGAATTAATGAAAAAGCGACATAAGTGCCGCTTAATATCGTAGATTTATTTTAATTGTTCAACAAGTTCATGATTTTTATATGAAAATTATTATTTTTAAGTATTTTTATAAACGTGATATTCTGTTGTTGCTGTAATGGACTCTAGACGAGTTCATGCTTTTTTTTTACTTTAATTTTTATTCAAAATATTTTGTATAAATATATATACGTATATTTTTCGTATTAAAATATGTTTTTATTTTATTTTGGAAAATTATTGTCTCCAAATTTGTATAAATTTTATATATTGGAAGCTTTCAAATTCTCGTATTGTCGTACCACAAGTTTAAAAAAGTTCAATTGTTCGATTTACTAGCAATTTATAAAAAGTGTTCTAGAATAATCTTTCAAGTTCATATGAAAAAAGTTTAGATTTAAGATTTTAGCTCTAGTTACACATAATATCACAATACAATATACATTTATCGATATACTTTCTAAACATATAACAGCAACAAGGAGTCTAAATAAAAATTTTAATCTCTGTTTATGTATAAAATATTTTTATCAATCCAAATTTTCCGACCTGAAAAGAAAAGAAAATCACGATTAAATCGAATCGTAGAACTTATGATATAATAAGACAGACTCGAGATAAATCATTTTGTTTTCGAATCTTAATTAATAAAAGTATTTCATTTTCCCTCGTGAAAATTCGAGGTCATCCTCGGAAAAGTTTCGAGTGAAAACTCACGGTCGGGCGTTTTGCCAGTTTTGATTTATTAATTCGATTAATTAGCGATATTACACGAGAGCCCTTAAGATTCGAAAGCTGTTGATTATATCGAATATAATAATAATTGTTAAAAATGCGTTTTCTTTCTATATAGGGAGAAGTGCGTCGCGGAAAAGCCGCCTGTGGAAAATTCGTCCGCGGAAAATTCGCTTAGAATTCGTATGGTATTTTTTTCTCAAAACGGTATTGAAAGTGGTGCTTCTGTAAGAGTTCTTTTGTGCCGGGTGCTTATTCTCGAATTTCGTCGTGAAAATGTGGGGAAATGTTTCGATGGAAAATCGAAACGGCTGAATTGATTCGTGTTTATGTAATGAAATGATTTCGAGTGTCAATTATGAAAATTCGAGTGTGAAAGCTTTGTGCGTTCGAATGCTAAAGGTTTTTCGAAGGTCGAATTTGATGTGGAAATAAGTACGCGCATAATTCGATTTCGTTATGGTTACGAATGTTTAATGTATGTGTGTAGAAAATTAATTGAAATAAATAAATCGTTTTTCACTAGTGCTGAAGTGAAATTAAGCGTTTGTTTCTTATTTTCCATTTACATTTCACTGCGAAAGTTTATTTCTGCGATTTTTGCTATACACAGTAAGAAAATTATCTGTTCTTGAAGAAATATTGATCGAAATTTCAGAAAAATTATACAATGTATCTAAAACAATTATGATATTGAGTGACTTATACCAGTTGATATCAATCGTAACTCATATCTAGACTTTTGGTTCCAATATTCAAATATTTTTTCCAATTTTATTTATTTCTAATACAAAAACATTACGAAAATGAGTACATACTGATACGAAATTAGTACAAAATCGAATTTCTCCACGTGGAAGCGAGACAAACTCAGTACGTTTCTACGTTGAGCTGCCACGTGGAAAAAACGCGACAGGCGTTTAACGCGCGTTTTGATAGAGAATTTTCAACACACTATGAGCTATCAGTAGCTGTCAAACTGTTGAAAGCGAGAGCTACTGGTCACAATAGTGTGTTTAAAATACCCTATCAAAATGTGAAAATAACATAACCCGGGCCTAACTGTAATAATGATTTCAGGTAAATTACTTGTCTTTATTTATTTATAGAAAATTAGATCAAATATGTAAACAGTTGTAAACTATCGATTCAATTGTTGTGCGGAGTTTACGTTGTGCATGATCATTTCAGTTGCACATGGATTATGCAAACATTTTTCAATGTATCCAACATACACGTGTCGTGTTTGGACACAGAACTATTAAACTTTAAATAATTATGTAACCTGCAATGACAAATATATGCTTATTCTAAAACGTCCGTGCATAATGCTAAGTCCGCATAACAATTGAATTGATAATTTACAACTGTTTATTAGATCAAATTTTCTGCAAATGAATAAACGCAAGAATTTTATGATAACAAATAATCCCGTATATCATGACAAGCATCAAATACTTTTCGATAGAGAATTTAAACACACTATGGGCAATAGCTAGTAATAATATGAGCTAGCTCTTACGTTCAGCTCACATGAAATGAAAACTCTTAAGGAGTTTTCAAACGTTACGAGTGACCGGTAGCTCTATCTTTCGACAGTTTGACAGCTACCGATCGCTCACTATCAGTTGAAAAAATTCTACCAAAACGTATTCATTACAACAATTAAAAAACACATATATATGACGACTGAAAAGGCCAAGAGGTACAAGTGATTTCGAGAAAATAGCGCTCGAAGTTAAACATATAGGAGGTGGAGTGATTTGATGATATATCTCGACAGCTATTAATTGTTGTACTCATACCGTGTTATAAAAAAATCTATCGAAACGCTCATTACGACAATAAAAATACATATATATGACGACCGAAAAGACCAAAGGGTACAAGTGATTTCGAGAAAATAGCGCTCAAAGTTAATCATATAGGTGGAGTGATTTGACGATATATCTCGACAGCTATTAATTGTTGTACTCATACCGTGTTAAAAAAAATCTATCGAAACGCTCATTACGACAATAAAAATACATATATATGACGACTGAAAAGGCCAAGGGGTACAAGTGATTTCAATAAAACAGCGCTCAAATTTGAACATGTAGATTTGATGATATATCTCGGTACACGTTCCATGTTAGTTTATATCTTTTTGCTACCAAATAAATGAGCTTAATGAGAAATAAATTATATTATTTGCAGTTTGATGAACATTTGTCAATGCAGCCAACGTCAATATTCAATAGTTCATTGCGCAAACACAACGCACTTAATATTGGCTGCATTGACAAATGTCAGCATATTTCATGTGCACCTGCAATGATCATGTATGATGACAGAAATGGCGAAGGGGTACAAGTGATTTCGAGAAAAGTGCGCTCAAAGTTGAGCATGTATAATATTAGAAAGAGGTCGAGTGATTTGATGATATATCTCGGCACACGTTGTAAATTCGTTTAAATCTTTTCGCCACCAAATAAACGAGAATACATAGAAGCGATTCCTGTACATAAATAAATATCACTTGCACCCCTTAACCTATTCAGTCGTATGTATAATATATATGAAAAAAAAAAAAAAAGAAAAATACTCGAATGTTCCGTGCGGCGTTCGCGTCTGCGACGTCTTGCGAGAATCACGCGTGACGCGCGACAAACAGACACAGACGGGCAGACGGATGGAGATGGAGATGGAGTCGATCAGCTGTTGTGTGGGCGCTCCGGTCGGCGGCGCCAAACAAACGCCCACGCAGTTCGGCCGCCGCCCGTACTACGAGCGCCCCCCGCGCGCCCCCCCGGCCCGGGCCGCGCCTGCGCCCCGCGAGCCCCCAAAGAAGGGGGGCCAACGCGGTTATGCTTCGCGTGCGCTCACTACAGTCCGATGGACGGATGCTTTTTCGGGGAATCGTACGTTTGAAAAATTATTAGATTCGGATTATAAATGACGATGACCCGTTGAATACACCCAACTCTCGTTTTACACGGTGGATAGGGACCAGCAAAAACCGTGTAAGAAAAAAAAAATTTTTTTATTGCTCGATATTCATTACATAGTTCAAACAAACCGTGTTAAACCAAATAAATCGTGTATAAAAATTTTTTTTTTCATTTTTTCAAACCGTGTAAAACGAGAGTTGCGTGTATGATAAAGAACCATTTTCTTTACTTAACTCAATTTCGATAAGAAATGTCGCTTGTGCCCTTTGTGCTATTCAGTCGTCATATACATATAATTGAAGTTGCACATGGAATACGTTGACATTTATCAATGCAGTCAACGTTAAGTGCGTTGTGTTTGTGCAATGAACTATTGAATAATTGATGTTGACTAGCAGTAGGCGCGTGTGTATCAAAATAGTTCGGAATTAATCAAATTTCGTATTGTCATCTATGTGTGAAATAAAAAAAAATTTTTCGCCTTAAATATGTTAAACGATGCAGTTCCGTAATTACGACCCGTGGCTCAGAGCGTGGACGGTGGGTTTATAATCTGCAGGCGCGGGTTCGAGCCACAGTCGTGTCTGAAAATTTCGAGCATAGTTAGCGTATTTATAATATAGATTATAATATAGATGCTTGAAAATTTCGAGCATCGTTAGCGTATTTATAATATAGATTATAATATAGATGCTTGAAAATTTCGAGCATCGTTAGCGTATTTATAATATAGATAGATAATATAGATTGTATTGACAAATGTTCACGAAACTGCCAATAAAATGAACTCCATATTTAAAAAGACTTTTAGCCAATTTTCATAACTGATCGTGAGCCTTTGTAAACTTTATGCACGACCAATACACGCAACGTCTTATAACATATTTTGACATATGTATATTTAGCATTTAATTATTTTTAGATTTTTAATATGTACATGTAATTACGATACAATGATTCACAATTGATTCACCTAATCTCGAGCAATGCCAGGTCATAACAGCCAATATCAGGTATAAGATCATAAATGGATCTAATCAACTTTATTTTTCTATGGGCAATATAATTTATAATATATTTATAATATGTGCTACATTATAATGTAGCACACAGAATATAATTTCGTTACGAAATTGAAGGACATTAAATTTATCGAACGTATTATGGCTTCTTAATCAGCTTGAATGATTACAACTGTTTTACATAATAAACTATTTTCAACGGCATTGAAACTGCGAATTTTCAACCTTATGTTTAATTTCTGATAAGAAACCTAAAAAAATCGCATCAAAATATTAATTAATTTGAAAATATAAATCCAAGTGATATTTTCATATTTTTATAATGAATTTCAACACTGAAGTTCATCAGATTAACTTGCTTCAATCAATTCTAAACGATTGGATTGTAAATAACTCAAAAAGCATTTCGATACTTTCATACTATAATTCGAACCCGATATGATGAACTAACGATACTGTATATTATATTATGTCGTATGAATATGGAAAAAGTATTGAATAAATAATTTTATCTTATCACATCAGATAAAGTTATTCGAAATACATAAAATGAAATTCAACCGCCATATAATTTTCATTCGAAATATCAAACATACCTACGATATTCTGATTAAAACTGATTTAAAATTGTAAAAATATTGTTATATGTCATGCAGAATTCTTTAAAAATGTGCACACTACAATTCTAAAAAGATTATATTAAAATATGCACATAAAATTAATTTGATATTCACTATTAGAATTAATTGTGGACACTTCATTTTCTAAAATATTCATCACAAGTACAGTTTTAATATTGCACTTTACACCGACATTCGAAGTGATTTTATGAAAAAAATCAATATTTATCAAATTTATGAATCGTCCACAATTCAATCAAAGTTCACATATAAATGTATAAAATTTACATAGATAAACTGTGAATCATTAATTACTAAATGTTATTATATTTAACGAATATGAAATCGTATTTCATGCAAGCAATTAGTGCAAAACTCGTAGGTACTGAACGTTTTATGAAAGGGAGAAGAATAAGAAGATTTCGCAGTCGTTCAATACGATACTTCAGAAATATTATTAATTTATTGAGATGAATTCTTCAATATGCCGACGAAGTCACTCGGCGTGTAATAAGATTACATTTTGCATTCATCGTATGAATATTTCGCCATACTCGAACATAATACGAAACGAGAGCGGCAAAATTTCATTTCTGCCGCACAATATTTACATATTGTGTACGTGTATTTGCTACGGCTAAGGGTCCCCCCTTCAAAAGTCATTTTTTTTTTTCAAAATTTAAATGTAATGATGCAAAAACCTTCAAAGTTGTAAGGTAAAAAGATCAGTCGTTTAAGAGTCTATGAGTACAGCCGTTCATTCGGTTTTATTTGTGATGTGACTCAAATTGTTTAGCTAATGATGGAAATATTGTTTGCTGTTTTGTTTCTTGTTTCGATTTTTTGCGTTTGCTCTGTTTTGATGCGATTTGCTCTATTGCTGCGTTTTGCTCTGTTTTGCTATGTTTGCACTGTTTTGCTACGTTTTGCTTTGTTTTGCACCATTTTGCTGTTTTGCTACGTTTTGCAGCATTTTGCTACGTTTTGCTATGTTTTGTGGCTGAATTTTAGTGATTTTTACAAAAAAATATTTCACAATTGTCAACATTATCGGCATTGCTCAAGACTGGATTTTATACAGATAGTGAACGGTGAATTAATTATCCGCTCATGCAATCATTTTTATTTTTACAAATTGGTAAAATCCTAGAAAATCAACACCAAATTATCGTTTCCATTATTTTTACAACGCTTTTTTCTACAATACGTAACCTGGACATAAATTATGCAAGGATTTACTATAATTAAAACCCTATTATATATCAAACACATACAATAAATGGAGTCTAAAGCTTCATCAGTTCTCCATTAGAAGCGGATGGATTATTTATGAGAACACGTGCTGTTTAATTTTCGCTTGAGCACATATTGAATATGCATTCGAGTCTACCGAATCAAGTCTGGGGAAACTTTTCAGCGAACAGAAACTGTTCCGTTTTAATAATTGAATAAGAAGAGACTGTTGAAAAAGTGTATTTCTTCTCAAGTCGTGTTTCGTGAGCAAAAGTGAGAGAAACTTTCGACACGTTCCCGCAAACAGCCCCTCGTATTATATGCAAAATAACTTTATTCAATTATAACGAGCTGTGTTTCAGTCGAGTTTCAGAAAGTGTATATTCAATTTCAGAATATATTATTTTGCAGTTGAAATCCGATAGTTCTCGAAAAATTCGATTTCGACTTTGATAGTTTTTTTTCGATTTCATTTAAATCCTTCACATATTTTGAATCGGAATGTCATCAATTATTTCTCGAAGACTTTGCGATTTGAATCGTTTTAATATAATTATGTATAAAAAAAAGAGTTGTTTAACTCGAATTTAAGAAGATTATTTTCAAGAGTGGAATTAAAATTTCGCTTAATTGCCAACTCGTGGCTCACAGTTAACTTTTACGTTTCCAAGGATTTACTATTATTGCTTTTCTCGATAGAATATGTATATAACACATATAATAAGTCGATTTCTTGATAAATATCTAACAGGAATTGTTTACGTGGATTATTTTAATCATATCAATCGTTTGATGATAAACATACAGCACAAAAGCAAAATCGAATTGAACCGAAATTCAATCGTTACCGAAACCGATTCTATATAAAATAAACAACTAATCAAAGTAAAATAATCTAATTTTTTAATTCAAAATATAAAAATGCAAAAAAACTAATTGGACGTTTGAAAAAAATGCAAATTTCTACAATTAGTTCAGCAGCCAAAAGTGCTTATTCTGTAAATGCTGGACTAAGCGTGTTTACGACAGAAGCATCAAAAATCTTCCACATTTTCGTTCCCACAACGAAAAAAGAAATATAAACACACACCACACTTTGAGAACAATATTTTTCGACCGAAAAGCGCACTTTCAGCTCAGATTCTCTTTTATAGTTCGAAACGAACTTGAATTTTCAGCTGAAAATAGACCATCTTCATGTATCAGCTCCACAATTTGAAAACAATCATGCATTGTAAACGAAAAAATAATCAGAAGCCATTTCAGCATTTTAGAAAAAAAATTGAATACTGAAAAGAAACAGAATTCTTATTAGCTTTGGATTAAATCAATTATCCATGGCATTTAACTATTATACAGTTAATTGAAAATTAAATTAAATAGAATTCAGGTAGTTTCCTAATTTTCCATAATAATTAATAGCGAAAATTTCATATGTAAAATGCATAGGTATATATTGAAAAAACAGTACATTAATTGTTAGCCGAGCTAAGATATTTTCAGTTTATGAAATAGATGAAAAATTCATGAAACATACACGTATTTTCGCATATATTTAAAGTTGTCGAAAAAGTAATTTACAGCGATGAATTAATTATTGTAATAATTTCATTTTATTATATTCTTAATCATTCTCTATTTCTATAAAAATATGAAAAAAAAAACAATGTCATCCCATAACTTAAAAACTTCCCATCAAACAAAAGCAATTTTCTCTACTTTCAAAACACACATTTCAGAAATCAACTGCGTGCAAAATCAGAAAACTACTAAAATGGCATTAATGTAACGGAAAAGCACCATTTTTGTTTTCCAGATAATTTTCAGCACAGTTTGAGAAACATTATACTCTGTTCCGTCTTTCGTCAGATTGGCACTTAACCCAATTTTAGTGCGGTAACGTTGCAGGTGGTTTGCGAGATTCGCGTTTTTGCCAATTAGCCGCTTTTCCTGCTCGTTCTTGCTAAAGTAGAGAATATTGTTTTAATTAAGGCTTCTCGGCAAACGTTCGATCATTATTATTGGGTGAGTTTTAATTCGTGATTTGTGTGAAACCGTTCGATTGTGGGGGAAATTAATTTTCTCCAATTATTGTGTGAGATGGTGGTTTTTTATATTATGTAAGTTCTAATTCTTATTTGTTGAGTTTTTATAGAATCATTTACAGTATATCTATAGAAGACTATAAGCTACAGGATACAATTGAGTAATTTAAATCGATAGAATTGAGTTTTTTTTTAGAATCGATAGAATTTTTGTTGATTATATTCTTTATTTTCTAAAATTTTCATACACAATGTAATGTAAATCATAGTATAAGATAAATCTTCTAGACTACTATTATAATTTCTCGAAATCTTTTTAGTTAAACAAAAAAATATGTCATAAACTATTTGATGAAACTTAATACATACATAGATATAAAACAACTTATTTAATCATATTAAGATATTCAATTAGGAGTATAAATAAAAATGCTTTTATTCATAAAAAAATTGCTACGTATTTTCAAAACTTTCGTAGATTATCACACACATTATCGTAGAGCACTCGAGAAGAGTTTTAAGTTCTGAAAATTCATAAACTTTTTTCTTTTGAATAAAAACATAAAATCCTTTCGACGGAATATTATACTGGAAAATTTTCAACTTCGAAAAAAAAGGCAGTGAAACAGCGAAAGAGTGTATTATTTTACGGTCGTGGAAAATATCGAATATCGAAAAATCTCGAATCTCGGAAAATCTTCGACGACATTGACCAAAGTGGCGAAAGGGCAAGGGCTAGGGTTGGGTTATTTAGCAAAAATATGCAAGGGAACGTTAGCGGGATTAAGGTTCTGACATTAATATTCATTAGGCGACTTATTATGCTTCCGTACGTGCCGATGTCGAATCTGCCCTTTGAGAAGCGCTGATTGAAGGTTTTCAGATGCGTCTATTTCGATGTTTTGGAAGCTGCGATTTAATTTTTTTTTATATACCTAGATATGTTAATTTCTAATGTCCTAATAATTTTGTTTAGCGCTAGGTTATGTTTTTTTTTAATAGAGTTTAATAGTTGTCATCGTAAGTTGACGAATTCTATAGAAAAAAATCCACTTAACTGAGAAGAGTTTAGCTAATGACCAAAAATATAAGCTATTATATAATATTGAAACTTTCTGTAGCATTCGCGATATACTTTTTATAGCACGTCCCTTGTATAACACGATTTTCGATAATGTATTGAGTCATGTGCTAGAAAATATTTTTGTTATAAAAAGGCTTTTTATCATATGTGCGAATTTAGAACAAAAGAATAGAAAAAGTTCTTTTGAACTAAATCAAAGCGAAACAGAATAACTAAGCAAATCATTTCTGAAACACCAAATTATTTTTAAAAAATCATATTAACTAAAAATATAAAATACTATTTAGTTCGTCGTTTTTTGAAACTCATACATAGTTTATTTTCATAGTCAAACACATCAGTCAACGTCATAAAAACGTCGATTGCAGCAGTAGAAAAATAAACGATTCGCATTATTAAGCCGCAATGGAACAAATCGAAATAAAGCGTTTATTTTTGGATCGAAAATAAAAATATTAATCTGTGTAAAATAAACTCGTAGAACACAATTGAGTAACAATTTAAACTCTAGTGGAAAAATATTGCACTTTGAAATGCAGCCTTTTGCTTTGATCGATCTTCCGGTGAAAATTTCTTACGCGTTCAACTGGAACGAATCTATAAAAAAGTATTTTAAATCAGGAATATCTATTATATGCACAGACATATATTTTTTAATTTTTAAAATATATTTCATAAACGAAATATAAAATTTTAGATTATAGGATTATATGTCATTTCAAATATACTCATTATGGTGTGGGGACACAGAAAAATAAAGATTAAAAGTATGAAATATCTACTCATATTGTGTTATTATAATTAACGTCATTAATTAATTTAAGAAAACAAAATGTATATGTATTACTAAATATATTTTTTTGGGAAAAATTCTAGTTAAAAATATTTGACGAAAAAGTAGATTTTTCGCGATCGAAAAAGTTCAAATCTTTTTGATCGAAAAAATAGGCATAACTTTAACAAAAATAAGCTGGAAAAATTTTTTTTTCGAGTAATTCGATTCATTTCTTACGTAATTTCACAAAATTATTTTGATTTTTCTTTTAAATATACATTTAGAAATATAGAAACATCAAATTTAAATATTGAGCCTTCTTATAAATTACCTGATTAATTACAATAACTCTCTAAAAAATCCGACAAGACTCAAACCCAGCATCACGACAACACCAATCCCATCGCATCAAGCACAAATACACCCTATTATATAAATCCACCTTAAGAAATGAAAAAAAAAACCCTTACACTAAAATTTCATAAACCGACCCCGTTTCC
Source organism: Cheumatopsyche charites (assembly GCA_024721215.1). Classification (NCBI taxonomy): domain Eukaryota; kingdom Metazoa; phylum Arthropoda; class Insecta; order Trichoptera; family Hydropsychidae; genus Cheumatopsyche; species Cheumatopsyche charites. The sequence goes on from CM045579.1 coordinate 2,531,653, forward strand.
CGACATCGCCTAAACAAAACGACCGCAAAAATTTTCAACGACCGCCACAAATACTTAAAAAATACAAGAACGCCTTTCGGTACCTGCAAACCCTCGTTCCCCAGAAGACTTCGCCCCCCGGTGCTCCACCCCCCCATATTCCCGTATATGGAAGGGGGCTGAGCCCCCCGGGGCCGGGCTGCGCCCCTTTCGCCCTTTCGGTCAAGGTTAACGCTCCAAATGGATTATCGTGCCTCGCTCTCCACGGTGTAATACCGCATTTATAATGTTTAGTTTCGTCGAAATTGTTGTTGGATAGTTTTCGGTTTCGTTTTCGTTTTCGGTTGAAATGTTAGGGTGTTTATTTTTTAATGTGTCTGTATAGATTGACTAATCGGTTTTTCCTAATTTTAATTATTAATTTGTTGTACTTTAAGTGAATTTTAAAGTCAATAGGTTTATACCCATTGTCTTTCATTTATGTGAAAATTTTTAAATATTACAGTAAAGTGCAGAAATTGTTTGAATATGTCTATTCGTTTAGTTCTTGAAAAAAGAGATAATCAGCTTCAGGATCTAGTTATATTAAATACCTTTATCATTGGATCATTTAACAATTTTGCAATATTTTATCAATTTTAACAAATATTCCATTAGGAATACGGATTTTTCAAAATTTGATTGTATGCACTTGTGCCTTTTGTTTTTTAGAGTTTTTATTTATCTTCTCTAAATATAAAGGTTTTTTCATATCTAATGAAGATCACAATATAAAGCGAAAAAATTCAATAATTATTATTCTAAATGATAGTATTATTGGAATGACAAAAATCTGTATCTAATAAGAAATGAAGATTCATAAATTGTTAAATGTTATATATTTAATACCTTCTAACATATTTTGGAGTGTATTTAAAATATATTGACATAACTTCATAATACAAAAATATTGAAGGTAAGCTAGCAATCAATATTCAATTACTCCATCTCTAAATATTTAGTCTTTATACAAATAATATTATTTTTTTTATGAAAAGCGTAATGATATTGAATATGGGATAAATGGAGCAAATGATACTAATATCGCATTAAAATTTATATACGATTTTCTGCAAAAGTGACAAGTCTCAGTTTGCGAATAACACCATTAAAATTCAAACCGAAAGTGCCATACGATCCTACACCATCATTCCCCGAAGGATTTGCACGATATTAATGTTCGAGATGGCAGATCGTGAGTGCGCATAATATCGTCCAGAAATCCAAATGAAAATATTAAATAGAAAAAAAATCACACATTTACGAAATCGTCGGAAAAACTCGCGAAAATGAGCCGAATGTATCCGGAAAATCGGAAAAGCGCGAAGAACGGAGAGGAAAATTCTGAAAAATTCCGCAAGATATTAAAGAAAAGTCTTATTATTTGTCACCGAAAGTCGGACATGCTTGTTTGCGGTTTTTTTTCTGTATTTTCAGACTTTATTTTCCTTTTCAGCGATGGAGAAATATTGAATTTTTCATTCGATGGCGCCTTGAAACGTACACGTGCTCGTTTATTTGCTACAATCGTCGATTTCTTTCATTTTGCGGTGGAAAAACAAAATTCGCCGTTTCTTTATTCGTCGAATAAGTATGTATATGAGGCTGTATAAAACGTCTCGAAAAAAAAATGCACGGAATGAGTAAGTAGTATTTTTCGAAAGTATACAAAATGAAAATTCCCATAAGAGAAATGCGCAAAATATTCATTCGTTTGTGTTGTGAATATATTCGAAAATCGCTTTTTATGGCCGAATTTTTTTCATCGAAGAAGAAAAGTATATTGTAATGGATCGTTTCATGCAAATTCATGTCTGATCGATAACAATTTCGAATGATCATGAAAAAAGATAAATACGTCACGTGGTATGGCAGCGCGGAAGGGTCATCCATCAAATGGGGACTTGACCAAACCCTTATTTCATGGGTGATCAACGATCCGATATTTTTGAACTGAATAATACATCGAAAATATTAAAACGTCTAAAACTGAACATTTATCTGGTAAAATATTAGGAATTTGAACGTTTAACGCATGCCGTTATCACGACATTGCACAAACTTTATCTAAATAAGACACAAATACAATTGTAATGAAAATTAAACGAATTACAAATTTTAAGCGATTTAATTAATTGATTGTAACTCGATAGATCGGATTTAATTGAATTGGATTAGGTCGTATGTAGGTTAGGTTGGATTAAAATAGGTTTTAGATAAGAAATATTTTGTTAAAGTATAATTAAAGTCTGGTTAAATTGAGTTGCGTTTTAGTTAAAGTTAAGATATATTGGAATTGATTTCAGATAAAGTTTGCATAAGCTTTTTTTTATTTTTTCAGGCTAGATTAAATTTAGTTAAATTATAGATAAAGTTAAAATCAGTATAGTCTTTTTTAATTGTTTGAATATGTTTACAATTAGATCATATTTTCAAATTAGGTAAGATATTTTAATTCGAGTATTCTGTTGGCGATATTAATATTCAGTTCAATCTAATCTAACCGAATTTTTTAATCATTCTTCCATTTACGAACTGTCGAAAATCTGTGAGACAGAGACGATCATATGAGTATGTAGTATGTCCGCATTAGTTTCATGGATTTTAGACAGGTCGTAGATGGATAAATACCGATATAAACCGACAGAATTTCGTCATATTGAGGCATAATTAAAATAAAATTAGACAAACAAAACAATACCAATTCATTTAATCAGAAATTACCCAAAATACACCTCGAAAGCAAAAATTTTCGACAAAACTAATCGAAACAAATCGCTCCCCATTTTTCCCGCCCATTTTATATTACGTGCGATATCCACGTTTTATCCGGCACTTATGCGGACCCGGTACACGTGTTCGTGTACCGAAACATCGTACATTTATTATTTATCGCGGGGCCATTGTGGCCGGGGTTTGCTCCAAATGCGCCATCGTAAGCCTTAACCCTAACCTAACCCTTCGCTTCCAAGTATGCGGCTTAAATGTTGCCAAAGTGTACTGTGAAGGTTTCTTGAGTTGCGACTGATTTTGGACTTGGTTTTATAAGATTGAATTTTGTACGTTAGTTGAATAAATTTTGAGCGTTTTTCGTAAATTTGATCAATTTTCATTTTGAGTTTTTTTGGGGAATCGTTACGGACTGAATTAAGAATTAATTTTGTTCATTCTATAAAAAACACGTAGGTATAAAATAAAGTAATTTCATTAAAGTGATAATAGTAAGTATATAATCCCATTTATTGTAAGTGAAAAAAATGCGAAAAGTGTCCACAATTGATTCCACAAGTGTATGTTTCGATATGAATTGATGTTTTGGATCGTTTAGATTATAGTTTTGTTAAGAAATTAGATTAAAATTTTATTATTGCTTCATAAAATTTTGTTTATAATTAATTTAAATAAATTTTTAAAATGGCACATTTAAAAAATATATATGATAGAACGATATTAAAAAAATAAATTTCAAGGAATTATTTCGCAAGCTGTATTGAAATTTTGTCTCTCGTTTGGGAAAATTTTTGATATAGATATAATTCTAAAAAATCGATATATGCATGTAAACGAAACATATTTTTGCTATATAATTAACCTAATCAATTTACAAAGAATCAATTAAAACAATTTTAATAAGAAAATTTGTTATCACACAATTACATCCCTCATAACATCATTCCAGTTACATTTGGGCAGTCCAATGTATACACAACTCACACAAACACGAAACCAATCCTCAAAATATTAAATATTTTTAAAAAATCGTCAAAATTTCAATATTAATATTTACAATAGAATAAATCAAATTTAATATACCGAAATCAGTTCTAACGCGAGATTCGAAACGAGAGCGAAACTTCCGACTCGAGCCACAAATCATACGAAAAAATAACACCCAAACAAACATTGTGTTGTGAATACACGCGAATACACAAAAAGCAATAACACACAATACACAAAATATGTATAATATTCGAAGGTCGTTTCTGGGGAAACTCGTTAAGCCGAACCGACCACAATTCTTCTCCAGTTGGCTACGTAATGGAGGCGCCCATTAACCGTAACCGAATGGATAGATATAATGCAACGACCTCGTTTAATACGCAAATACTTGTTTAAAACGTTTGTGAAAAAATCACCTGATGATTGCAGGTTTTTTTAATTTTTCGATTTTGTCGATTTTTAATGAAAATTTTGTGTGAAAGTGAGGTTAAATTGTGTTAGCGTGCGAATTAAATTGATGTTTGAGAGTTTGTTGTAGTATTTTTTTGAAAGTGAATTTTAAAAATATTGAATCATATTAAGACACAGTGAATATATATTTTTTGAAAATGAGTAATAATAATGCATCTTTTATTTTAATATTGTACTTTGACCAATAGAAAAATGATCTTCTTTATTTTGATATTAATTTCATAAAATTCACTTGCATAGATCTTAACTTTGTGCAATCAACCTTCATTTCGAAAACTTTTGCATTTTCCTAGTATCTATAAAACAAATATCCTATTTAACAAAATCAATAACCAACTAATGAAAAATATGTGATGTTTATTTTTTTTTAGTACTAATATAAATATTCCTCATTATAAGCTCTAACACATTTTCTTAATTCAAAATTAATACAAAATCAAGTTGTACCTTTAAGAAAAGAGTATGAAAATCCTTAAAACTAATCATAAAATCAAATTTTGGAAAAATTGATAGTCTATTTAAATTGAATTGAAAAGTTATTAAATGTTCTGAAAATTTAAAAACAAAGATTCAAAAATCATTCAAATGTTTTTCAAAACCAAACTAATGAACATATGTTATTCAAAGACAAATTCTACAATCGACTTATTTTCGTCACTAATAACCTCTATATTCTAAAAACTTCATATTTCAATGAGTTATCATCTAAAAAGTTGATTATTTCCATGAATTTTAACAATCGACGTAATTTTCAGCAATTGCCTACAATTGCCGCTTTGAACACTAGCACTGAAACGAAGCAACAGTTAACAATAAAGTACAAGGGGCGCGTGTTCGTGGAAAACGACCTTCTACAAAACTGGGAACAAAAAAAAAATGAACACGACACGGAAATATTTACGTGCAAATTAAAAAAGGGGGTTGATATTTATGGTATTTTCGCGAAATACTCTCGGTTGTTCCGTTTCCAGTATTAAAATCCCTCGTAATTATCCTTTAGCTCCGGCTGCTCTAATGCAGATGCAATTAAGATGATTTACATTCTCGGCTCGTTTCGATATAGAAAAGAACGAATAAAATATACATTTTAAAATTATTTATTGAAATATTCATATAAACTGATTTCATTTGACAGTTTCAAATATGAGTAATAGAGTTTCTTATAACAGAATTAGGGAAGATTGGGCAAGTATGGCTCATTGGGTAAATGCGACTGACTTCAATATATTATATCAGAAACTTACAAAATACTGATGCAAGCCGCACTTATTCCAACTGATTAAATGTATGGAAATATGGATTATTCAATTTGTTAACTTCTAATATAAATAAAATTGAATGTACATATGTATATTATTTATAAATTCTTCAACGGCGTTTTAACAGTGAGATTTTTCTGGTTATTTTCACGATTGATATTCGACAAATGACAGTTTTAAGGAGGACCTTATTGTAATATAACCATACCAAATATGTACATATTAAAGATTCATAGAAAGAATTTAACTAAATATAAAATAGAGGCATTCTTCTGAGGAAAGTCTTGCTAAAATTCGAAGCTGTCTCGTTCGCTTTTCCAGATTTTCGCAGGTGAGGTGAAAAAATTGTCGTAAAACGGTGGCACCCCGAAGCTTTCGAAATTACTTTTGAAATTTAATTTTCGCACCTTGTTTTGCCCATTTCACTGTCGAGTTTTACGACCAAGCGTTAAGTGATTTTTTCTCGTTAGCGATTTTGGTTTCGATCATTTGTTTCTGTCCCGTATCGAAGTTTTCGAAGAAAAATGGAACTTGCAAGTTTCTTCTGAGTCACTCATGTGTTGTATTCTTCAGTTAAATATCGATTTTATATATTGAACTTATAAGAAAAGGTTCCAAATTGGTTCTCATTGATTTCATTGAAAATTTGTAGAAATGTAGTGTAAGTTACTCTAAACAGTTTATCGGTTATCGCAAGTCAAAGTTTTGTATATTTGGTATATTTTTATGTTTTTGTTAAATAAATATTCAGAATAAATACTTCCAAATGAAATGATTTTTATGTATAGATACATATCTGTAGACTTTCTAAAAAAGATAATCGAAATAAAAAGAAAGCTGTAAAGCGGGAGTAGGTATTAAAAAAGATCGGAAACGTTCGTTTTTATGGTCGATTTGTGCTCAATCGCCATCGACTTTTCAATTCAATTAAGGCTCTGACTGGCAAATATTTAAATGAAATCTAGTTCTGGAGACAATTCGAAAACGTCTGATGTCGAACCGAGGTGTCTGCTCATTATCGAGATTGGAAAATTCGGATTGGGAAGTTTCCGGGAAAAGCGGCGACCTGATTTCGGGAAAATGCTCGTGCAAAATAATGGGAAAGTTTGAGAAATAACGGACTGCAAAATGATACGTCGGTTTATCTTGAGTTGGAAGCTTTTAAATTTTATCTGTGTCGTTTCGAAACAATATTGTTGGGAAATCTCTTTAAAATGAATATCCAGTGTCGGCTTGTGGGAAACTAATGCGGCTTAACTCTATGCGACTACTGCGAGTCGATTGCGCTTTAGTATTAAGCCATTATTGCAATTTTGCTACAAAATGTGTACTTGTAAAACTATAATATGTTCCAGATTATATGCAAAACTTTCATAAATTAATCTGTATTTGTTAAGTATTAAAATTATGATGAAATTTAGTGAAAAATATATTGAATTTGCAATTCTTTATCGTGTTTTTGAATGAATATGTATTGAATTTTGTGAAGGTTTCTTTGTTCTTTAAATTAACATAATTATACAAGATGTTTTATTAAGCATCTTTTTTTCTAATAATATTTTTTTGTACCTATTGAAAAGATAATAGTTTTATTCTGAAAATCGTTCTTTAGAATATTTCAACACTCAATTCATTTATTTCATTAAGTATATAAATTTCAAAATATACATAAAAATCAAAATGAATAAATATTAGATAAAGTAGAATCTGTTCGGTTTTTTGTTAAAAACGATATCATTCAAAAACCTTTTCAAACGATTGTTCAGAGTTCGACTCATTTTCTGAAACTTTCTACATGAAAATTATTAATAATTCATAAATTCAATACATAATACAATATAAATTAAAGACTCAAAATTAATTATTTTAAATAGAAAACGACGAGCGAACTCAAGCCGTTCAGATCTAATGTTAACTAACTCCACTTTTCGACAAAAATTAAATTTAAATATCAAAACGATGAAGTTAGTCACGTTAAGCTCTGAACGACTATATTATCGAATTCAAAACTAGAATAATTCGACTTTCGGCACAGACATAAACATTTAAACAACAAAGGGGCGCAGAGAACAAACAGTCCAAATCGTAAATTCAACTTAAGGACCACAATTTAGTGGTTCAAAGACTAACTTTTCGGCGCCATATTGTTTTGGCACCGAATTTTGTACATTTCGCGGGACTCAATGAAATCGAATGCAGCGGATCAAATTCGGCCGCCATCTTTGTTTTTTTCCCGCCAAAAGCGAATCCGGCTCGAGATTGTCGGATGTAGTGCGATTTTCGAGTTTCGAATATGAAATTTTCGAGTTGTGTGCTATGCGGATGGAGCTTGCTTCGGATTTTGCATGTACAGGGTGTTTACAAAATTCATGAGATTTATATTTATATTTAAAAATTATTAAAGATAAAATAAATTTTTATTCGATTTATAGTAGTATTTATCAATTAATTTTTAATAAATTAATGAAAAAATTGAATATCAATCCTTTTCGAAATCAGTGAAAATCAATATGAAACGAAGGAATAATTATACAGTTATTCGTCTTACAATACAAACTTCTTTAACATTTGAAAAATTCTTTCAATGGCATAATTGTAAATTTATGTATCAGAGATTTTACTAAAAAGTGGCATATATCTTTTATTGATTGATTAGATCACAAATAACTATTGTGAATTGCTGAACTACAAAGGTTGTGATAAACTTGCAAATTATACCTATTTTCATCAAATTTCAGCTGATAACATGAAATCCTATCCTTGAAATTTATATTGATTTCATTCTTCTTATAACATGTAACTCTCATAACACAGAACTAATCTCTACACTATAAAGTAATCACAAATATAAAACTTCATCAATAAATACATACATACGTAAATCATATTTTATATCTTATATTCATAAAGTTAAATAAATATGGAATTGTACATAGCATTTGTAGACAATCTGTATTTGCGGATAGGTCAAAAGTACATACACTCTGTATTCGTATATTCACTTTTGCGATGCAAAATTGAACTTCCAGTTCACTTGAACATGTCCCGAGGAAATGCAATGGAACGTTGTACATATTTTTTGTCCATTTTTCCATTTTCACTGCGACCAAAGTGCACATACATATTGTTCAAAGCACATACACACTTTTGACTATGGCGAAAAAATTTTTTTTCCTGTGAAAATAGATCATAATCGAATTTCAGGGTCGAAATTTCATTTTTCAGGGGTCGTCCGAAAGTCGTTTATCACAACATTGTAATTCGAAAGACGACACGAAGGAATTTCGAACCGTTTAGATCCGTGCATTATGTTTGAGAAACTGATCTATGGTCGGCCATTTTTCAGCAACTTTCCATTATTCGATCGACGCTGAAACATTTTTAATAACGGAAGCTTTTAATGCGGTCAATTTTTCAATATGCCACAATACAAGCATTGTAACTTTCCCTTTATTATATACGAGTATTGGATTCTGGAAAAAGTTCACAATACGCGACCAACAAAGCGCTATCCGACAATGCGAAAACTTTTCACTCCGCCGAATCAAAATCGACAATTTTCGAGGCTCGGCCTAATTTATTAGACGAACGTTATATTTACGACATCGAATATATTATGTGACGACTGAAAAGGCCAAGAGGTACAAGGGATTTTGCGAGAAAAGCGTGCTCAAAGTTGAACATGTATTAAGAGGAGGTCGAGTGATTTGATGATGTATTTCGGCACACGTTCCAAGTTCGTTTATATCCTTTTGCCTCCAAATATATGAGCGTACATAGAAGAATTTCCTGTACATAACTCAATTTCAGCAAAAATGTCACTTTTACCATTTGATTTTTTTCAGTTGTCATGTATCCTTAATTGGGTTTAAGTCCAAAATCTTCCATTTCAATATATCTTTTCGATGTTTCTGCTCGAATTACTTAAACATTACTCACGATAATAATTCTTTCGATTCAAAATAAAATATTTTTGATTCGAAATAAATTATGATTATTTACAAAATAAAAACGATATGAATTGAAAAAAAGATTAATTCTTTTGTTTTTCAATTTTCGTACTTATACTATTATCGTGATAAGGTACATATTTATTTCATTTGTCCTAGTAATTGCTCTCGTCGATAACTATCAATAATAAACATTAGTTGCCTATTAGTGAGTTTAGTAACGTTGTTTCTCAAATTGTTTTCTATTTAATTTATCGTCTGCAATATATTCGATTAATTCGCTTTCGCGAACATTCGATTCGATTAAATGAGAAGCATCGATGGAATTCTAAAAAGATTTTTTCAATAAATGTTAAGCTGCTGTAGCTTTCAGATAATTGAATGACTAATATGCGAATAAATTTTTTGTTAAAAGAAAGTTTAATACATTTTTATTCGATCATATCGAAATTTTAACAGCGATAAAATATCATATTGAAGTCATTATCTTTCAGTCGATAGTCGAAGTGGATTTTTATACGAATTGAATTTTATGTTTTTTTTTTTATTTAGATTTCATTTTGATATATTTTTTCCATTTAAAATCTATGTAACTTAAAATAATATTAAAGACTTTAATATAAATATTAAAATGAACTCAACCACAAATGCACTGATTAAATCTCGGTCAAACGAAAAACATCAATTGTAGTTTTTTGAATAAATTCTAAATCCAAATCAATTTGAATGCTCTGATATTCCATTTTGAGTTGAATAATTCAAATATCAAAATGAATATTTTTTAATTTAAGTCCAATTATGTATATTCTTTGAAGTAACGCAAGGTACCATGAAATGCCGCAAATGAGAACTATACAGTGAGAAACACAAAACTTTCAAAAAATGTTTGAAACCGCCTTATAAATATATTTTCTATTAAATTTTGAATATAATCTTTCGATGACTAAAATATTTTCCCGGTACGATTAATTTTACAGTACATAATCAACTTCAAACATCATCCGAAAGTTTTGTGCATTTTAACGAAACCACTCTCATTTTGCGCCACTTCACGTTCAAAATAATGATTCTTTGTTAATTTTGAAGTGAAAATTATTCAATTTGAAATATGTATAATATAACAAACCTACATATATTGTATACTAAAATCAAATATCTCGTCAAAATCAAATCAAACCTGGCACAATGTCAGAACCGAGATCGATAATCGCGCCTGCATGAGAATTTCGCTATTCACCGACTTAACACGTTCCCGGCATACGTTGCATAAGCGAACAACGGCATCCACATCTCCCTGTATATATGTCTGTATCTGTATATATGTATGTATATCTGTGTGTTTAATAATGTGTATGTGTGTGTTGTTATTGTGGAAATCACAATTTCATTAGAGACCTTCCGTGATGGAGGACCCATTATCCTGCGACGTCGGCCAGGTACAACAATGGATGTACAGTGTGTTCGGGATGGTCGTTATTTTTGGTGAAAAAATGTTAAATGTGTATAAAAATTAATGTTCGTCTGTCTTTTAGTATGTACAGTCATCCCCCCGTTTAACGAGGTTACTTCACATGGATTTTTTTTAACACGTGTGATATTTTTTCGAAAAAACGAACAGAATTGATCAATTGTAATAAGATTCATCATGTCTATGTGTTTTTTTTAAATGTTACACACATATTGAAAAAAAAGTGATGTAATCGCGTCAAACGGGGGATGACTGTACTCTATGTTCTTGTGAACTGTTTATTCAATTTTAATCGAAATTTTTTGAGTTGTTTTGTATGCTGAGAAGGTGTTTTACATCATTACAAACTATTTGAAATGTTCATATATTCAATTATTAGTATTTTTGTAAATTTACAAATTAGTTTACATTCATTAAGATAAATAATTTTCTAAAATATTTTCATTAAAATAAAATGAAGCACATAATATATTGTAGTTGAAAATGTATCGGAAAAACTGTCGTAACTTTAGACATTACTTCAAATTAGTTTTATATGATGTGAAAATGCAGTGTAAATACAGAATGCATTTAACAATATTTAGAAAAATAACATAAGAAGCAAAATTTTTAAATTACATTATCACAAAAGAAGTTTTAATGGATAAAAGATTTATACAAAATCTTCACACGTTCCTACTATACAATAAAAAAAGAATTAAACCTTCACAAAAAAAAACACACAAACTTAAACCTACAAAGCGTTACATCGAAGACCTTCCAAGAAATCGGGATTAGAGTCCGATTGTGGAATTACAACACCCGATAATTATCGACACTCACATAACCCAACACAATCCTACAAAAGCGCAAGAAAAACGACCGTGGGCTACAGATAGTTATATCCTCGTGAAAATTCCAAAGAAATGCGAAGAAAAAAAGCGTTAACATAAAGGACGAAAGGGACATTAGAGCTAGGACCTTTCGGCGTGAAAAGGATTTTTCCGAGATTTTCCCCAAAGGTGGGAAAAGCAGATACGCCGAAGAAAAGTCGGAAAAGTTTCAAGGTTTTAGTGTATCGCGGTTTTTCTTTTCGCTTCTATACTTGAGAGGATACGCTTTGAATCTCAGGTCGACGATTGTGTTGAAATTTTGTAGAAGTATTTCGTAAGTATACTTAGATATAAAATAATAGTGTATAATGAAAATGCAGCTGTCGATAATTTTGTAATTTAAAGCTGAGTTTTCATTGAACAATAGTCGAGAAAATTCGACGTGAAAGCCTTTTATTGAATTTTCGATGGAATAATGGAATATTTAACACAGTTTGGCGAATAAAGACTAATTTTCATCGAATGTTGTGGAACTTTCACATAAAACCCCGCAATATCATATGACCAGTGAAATAATTAAATTCATTTTATGAAAATAATTTAAAATCAAAATTTGAATAAGTATTCTTCAGTCTTTCGATAATATCAAAATCAAAATTAAGTGCTTTAAATTGTTTTCCCAAATAAGAAAAGAGCAACTAGCATTGGTCGGAGTAAACGAAGTTGGATTAAATTGATTTTTTTTTTCATTTTTAAGTTAGATTAGATTGTAGGAAGTGAGATTGATGAAAATACTAATCAATTGAAATAATTATCAAGCAATATAAAAACTCGAATAACAAATACCAATTCGCTTGTACTAACAACGAACAACAACACCGATTAACAACACGCCCATTATTCAGAACGACAAATCGAAGCGCTCTAACTAGATTCAACCTAAAATCGAAATTTCTGTAATGTTGTACAATTTACTATAATAATACACATTCTATACCGATGGTCTCCAATACGTCATCTCGAAAAGCATCCGATCTCGAAGACCAACAAACCCAAGAGAGACGGTGTAATAAACTTGGAGAGGAGAAACGCGAATTCCGTTTGCGGACGGGAAACGTTCGATAAATCGTTCGTCGAGCGACCGCCGGTTATTAGTTTCTGGCTAAATTGTCCCATTAATTATATGGGGGGATATCGAGGACGAATACTGGTCCTGGAATGGCAATTCTCTAGATACGACACATATAATAATTGAATAATTATTGTGAAAATTGCCTACAATTAGAACCGATCTTTTAAATGGAAGATGTGTTATGAAGAATCATTCCACTCAAATGTCTCAATCGATAGATGTAAGAAATCTCATGATTTTTCACTATGATGATATTCACCGTAGATTTAGGTTTTTCATGGAAAATCGATTTTAAGTCATTCCATTTTCGTACTAATTTTTGAACGAAATCTATAGATACGAGTTAATTTTTATCACGAAATACATTAATTTTGGGGTTAAATGTAATCAAAGCAATATTTTAAGATCATAATGAGTTAATTATAATCAAATTCAAATGTATTGAAGGAATAGTCTATTCGCTATAGAAAGCCGCACATTTTCCTTTATATTGATTTTTTTTCATATAATTTGACAGCTAAATTGGCACAATTGCAAACTCATACCGTTGAACTTTATAGATAAAAAACTTAATTAATTAAGATTAAATTATTTCAAATCAATAATCGAACAAAGCCAAGAAACAGCCAATTTTCAATCAAAACACATATATTTACTGGAAATACTTATTTTGATTGTTCATTAGTAGATTTAATATATAAAAGCACTTAATATTATTAAGCTGAGGTGAATTCCTATTAATTTCGTACAAAATACGTATAATTGAGTGGTTGTTGTTTCGAGTGGCAACAGCGACATTATTATACAAAAGGTATTTTCACTAGATACAAATCGGCTTGTGGTTTGAGTTGTTTGTGGTATGTTATATTCTAAATATAAATTGTTTAATCATACAAGTAAATGTGTTATTCATTGTGTATCAATATAAAAAAATTCAATCAATACATTTGTAAATAATATCAAATATACTCTCATACTCTTAAATGAGCTAAACGTGATATTTATTGACGACTGAAAAGGCCAAGGGGTACAAGTGACATTTTTGTCGAAATTGAGTTATGTGCAGGAATCGCTTCTATGAACGCTCATTTATTTGGTGGCAAAAGGATATAAACAAATTCGGAACGTGTGCCGAAATATATTATCAAATCAGTCGACCTCTTCCTAACACATGTAGGTACATGGTCAAGTTTGAACACTCTTTTCTCGAAATCACCACGAAGTCACTTGTACCCCTAGACCTTTTCAGTCATCCATTAGTAAACGCACTCATAAGACATAATAACACAATATCGTTTAAATTCAATAGATTTTTTTTTATAAAACCACCATAAAACGACACTCAATCACGATCTATACATAAGAATAAGCAACAACCTAGCGACACTAAAGGAAAAAGTGGAAAAATGAAAACGCAGACTCACGCTAAAACGATCCTCTCAACCGTCTTATACGAGGGCGCGTTATGTGGGGGAGAGATAAATCAGCCCTCGGACGTTTATTGACTTTTGATGATCTTGTAGAAGACGGACGAGGGGAGTAAGGGGAGATATGGAACGGTGTCAAACTCGTCTGCGATGATTCGAACTTAATCGAATTTTTCTCACACTCGCTTTATTCGGCTTTAGAGGCGGGTTTTTTAAATTTGTAACTTTGGAAACGAACGTGATGAGGTTTTTTTGCAAGATTTTAAAAGGTTTCGTTTTGTTCGATTTTTCGATCGTTTCGTCTGATTTTAATTGATATTTTTAGAATTGATTCAAATCGGTCGAACGATGGATCTTCAGTTTGGCTTCTGGGTTTGATTTTAAGAAAAAATAATTCAAATATATTAAAATTTAGATTTTTATAAGAAAAATTCGAGCTATTTAATTGAACATATTAAAAATGTTTTGATATTTTTGTGTATTATTCATTTCCAAATACATTATCGTACGTCCAATAAATTGTTAAAAATTCACTCGAGTGTCATAAGCTCGTCTTAGTCTTTCGTCAACTCATCTCATATACATATGTACATATGTACATAATATAAAACATTTCAACTATCCTTAACTATATCAAATAAAGGTTTTCAATTCCTATCGAAAAAATAAATTTCAAAAACTTTAAATGATATTAAATTTCAATTCAGTTTTATTTAATACAACAAACCAGAAAACAATTTCCCATTATCCCAAGCTCACCCACTCACCTCCTTCATTAAAAAACTACTCAACTACCCGAACGAAAATTATCAATTTTTATTAAAAAAAAGTAATTTTCATATACTTTAAAAACTCGTAACAACATTTAACCTGAAAACAATTCAAAATTTCCCAAACTCACCCCGCTGAATTTCGAAAAACACGAACAATTTTCCCACTTTTCCTCATCAAAATCAACACGAATATTTCCCAGAGTGGAAAAAAACATCCCAACGACAAGCAACATCGGAAAAAAGCTTTCGTCGTCGTGCACAATAAATTCGGCGAAACCTCTCCGTGAAATTTAAAGCTGCAGGATTTTCCTCGAAGGCACACGTTAAATGTTTCCCGGAAAGAAAAATCCTTCCCACTTTTTGGAGGGAAAGGCTCGCAGACGTTTTATTTAAATGAGATCAATTTGTTTATGGGTCTTTTGTGAGAGAAACTCGAATAATACAGCCTACCAATGCAGAAAAGGTTCGGTCTATCGATTTGGGAGGCTGTGTTTGTTTAGAAAGTTTCAGGAAGTTATAATATATCTAGATGAATTTTGAAATTGTCTGACGAATAATTAGGATAGAACATAAAGTAATACTTCACTAGTAAGGATTGATCGATCGATTTGAGATGCGAATGTTCGAGAGTTAGGATGTTTTCATATTTTCAAAAGTTAAAATAAAAATGAGAAATGTCAGAAAAACTGTGAAAATTGTTAGATATTTATAATAATAGAAAACTGAATAATACAGCCTTTATAAAAAAGGCGAATAAACCGATTTGAGTTATTACATTAGTTTCATGGGAAGTTTTGTCGGGAAAATGCTGAGTGTTGGAAAAACTATGAAATCAGATAGTAATTGCTAGATATTGTTCTTTTATTATGTTCAGATCGAATGATTTTTTCTCAAGAGGAGTTTTAATGATTAGAAACTAGTATTGTGTAAAAATTTTCTATTCAAAAAGAACTTTTATTTTTATACATGCAGGTATCTTCATATCATATAATCTCATTGCAAATAAAAAAAAATCTAAACAATTTCACATCTCACATCATATTTCAAATACAAAATTTACAAATATGAAGATTTTTTATAGATTGTAAAAAGTAAATGAACCCTAATATTAATATCATAATTTACTTGAACAGGTTATATTACACCAGGTGTGACTAATAATACAAAATAACACTGAAAAAAGAAAAATTTTGTTATAAAAAAAACTGTTTCAGCAATATGTGACAGACTGTGTTACCGGCCAATATTTTGACTCCAAATTAGTATATTTTAATATTTGATACGATTTGTGAATTTATTATACACATTTCGTTTTGAAAGAAGAAAATTTCACAAGAAAATCTTACATTGACGAAACACAGTATTGAAAATTGGTTTCATTAAGCTTATTGAATTACATTCTGTTGCGAGTTCTTGAGCGACAACGCTTTCGAAGAAAACAATAATTCTCTCTATCGAATCTTATATTTTATTGAAAAATTAAAAGTTCTATTAGATTTCAAGCTTTGAAAACTATTGTGGATATTGAAAATTTTCCGATCGAGTTGCTTCAATTAATTTAAAAGACGAAGAAGCAATAAATCGCTAATAATAATATTTAGACTTATAGCTTCAACTCATCATTGAATTTTTTTAGTTTCAAATTTTAATATTTTTATTTGTTTTTAAATTTTCTCTCAATAAGCACTTCATTAAAAAATGAAAAAAAATATATAAGAGATTTATATAAAATTTTATTCTCAAAAGTACATAAAATATTTATATAAATTCCACGTGATATCCTTATACATTGCCCAAGTATATTAACCTTTTCAGAACATTTATGTTGGTATTTGATAAAATAATAAACAAAAATCAATTTACAACGCTCAAAGAAAATTTTTCAATTAAATAAAATTAGAAAAAAACTTAAGATTTTTCCTCAGAAAACTACGATAAAAAAATTATGGAGGCCATTCCCACTTGAAAACATAGATGAATTTAAAATGGAGTTTACTTCGAAACACGTTCCGGTAAGATGTTGTCAAGTTTTCTTATTAACTTTTGATGGATAATTAGTCATCCGTTCGGCAAATCGAAACAGAAAAACGCGGGAAAAAATAATACTAAAAAAAAACAAAGTTTTCTCGAAAGTGAATTGTGAGACTGTCTGGGAAAATTTCTCACACTTCGATCACTTTTCTTTCGTCGCTTTTTCGACGAACGATAAAACTCAACAAAGACGCAATCCTAGCGATTTGCGTACATTTGTATTATTTTTTTCATTTTCGAATTCAAAAGCTGATTTGTGAAATCGATTGTTGTAATTGATTCGCCAGATGTTCTTTTTGCTGAGTATTCAAGCACAGAGTAAAAATGGAAAAATACTAAATTGATTTTCATATCTACAGTAAATATCGATTGAAACTAATATCTATCGATTGACATACATATATTTGAAGTCTATTCGCGATTGGGTACGTTTTCGCCCATACTCCTCTCTGAAAGCCATTATAATAATGCGTCAGTATCGATTCATGAAGGCGACGTCAAAACAACCGGCATGCAAAATAAAGCCGGAGTGTTTTAACAACATCCAGAATGTGAGCCGGAATCCAATAAAATCCGGATAAAAATCCAATATGGCCGGCATGGTGCGCCCATCAGCATTCCTGGACCCACCCCTGGTCGTTGTGGCTTACACGTTTACTATGCTTCTCAAACTATGTATAATTCTGTCTAATTTGCTTATTTTTTCAAGATTTTCTATTTTTATTTATTTATTGATCAACACATATATGTATAGCTGCCTGATTAATTTAAAATTTTCAATTGATCGTTCACTGTAAAGTGAAGAAGCAAAGCTTCTAGTCAAGAAACTTTGAAAAGAAATATTTACGTACATTAAAATTGATTGAATTCATTGATTTATACAATGAAATTTTTTTAAATTGGTAAATAGATTTTTTCAATCAAATGTATCAAATATTTGAAACATAATACACGTATCTATATTCACAAATGCTTTAAACTGCTATTTCATTATTTGGCTTTTCGATATTGAATCAATGTAATATTTTAAACCTGAAGATTATGAATATTTGACATTTGACTGATAATGAGTGATTTTTACTCATAAAATAGTAGCAAATATTGTACAATATATGGCCCGATCTACTCACAACATAATTTAATAGATTTCGGTAGGTATTTTGTAATTTATTTGTTTCATATGTATTATGAAATGTGTAACAGTTTATAAGCAGCTTCAAATCCATAAAATTTCTAGCAATACTGGTAAATAGCAACTATAGAATATTAAAGCTATTTTTTTTATATTGCAATCAATATTTTTTTCACAATAATATGAAATATATTTGATCTTATCAAAATAATAAAAGTAAATATATTTTTGAAAATTTAATAAAAACCTTAAATCCTATTAGTAATATGAATGCATTGTCAATAAGATTTTACGCATAATAAATACTCGAATCAAATTTTTAATATAATTTTATTGATATTAAAAAATATTTATCTGTATCATTTTATCAGCATTAAAAATTTAATAACGACAAAATTTTGATTTATGACAGTGCCATCAGGCTCAAGAAACTCTTTATATGAAAATGCACAGATCGATAAATCATACATACGTACATATATTAGAAACGTACTTTTATTATAAATCTAATAAAATTATATCAAACAACAAGCAGACGAAACGAAACGATCCTGAACAAAAAAAAAACATTTCTGTATTACAAATTCAATTAAGGCTTCGACGCGACTGTTGCGCATTCCGCAAAATGAAATATACATAATTTCATTGCGAAAATTTACATCGAAAACAAATTCTCGCAAACAATGAAATGTATTATGAAAAATGAAAAAATAATAATATAAAACGAAAGAAAGTGGAACCTTCGTCTCCCCGCTGTTTGAATAATTCATATCCGCAACTGGAAGACGGAAGCTAGAGGATTTATTTAGCGGCCGCCATAAATTAATACAAATTAAATAAACTAATGTGGGTTTCGCCACCGGGATTTTCTTCCGCTCGGAAATTTTCTTGCGGTCTGTAAAGGGTTAAAAACAGGGTTGTCGACATTGCTAATTTATAAACTATTTTTTTAAAATACATTTATAACCATATTTCTTGTTGGAACTGCAACGATTGGATAATTCCGGCATAGATGGCCATATACATAAGATATGATGGCCAACGACCTTTAATTTCCGAAAATTGGCTACAGTTATTATTTTTTGTTATTATTCGATGTCCTGTGATCACTTAACATTCAACTTGAGTGAAAAAATTAATAAAAAATTACATATGACCATCGACTTCCATATGGCCATCTATAACGGAATCACCATAGACAGCATAAGATAGTTAAAAAAAATATTTTCCATTCATATGATCATTAGAAACGCGAGTTTTTTTAACCAAAACGGACTGTCTATGAGAGCTATAACGTTTTTGACATTAAAATAATCTATATAACTGAAAGGAAACCAAATTTTCCAGAGGACCAAGCATCCATAAACCCAAAAAAATATTCAAAAATGCAAAAATCATAAGTTCAACCCTAAAACGTCCATAAACCAAACAAACAACGGTCGCCATAACGACGCACCCGCCACCACGTGTAATTAAGACCATTATGATTTCGCTCGTATGGAGGAGGAGAGTGGGTCTAGTTGGTACAGCGTAAGCGTAACGAAATCGAGGAAATGTGGCATTCCGTACCACCGCACAATGCGAGCGTCCTTCGTTTTATTTTTTGTCCTTAACGGCAGATTTAAAGGACAAACGACAAAAAGCCTCCGCATCGCTTATTATTATAAGGTCCAGTTCAACATATGTTAGAATTTGCTTTTTCAACGGAGTATTTTCATGTGAACAACGGAATTTGATAATATATTGTGTTTATTTGAGAGTTTTTTTTTAGGTCTAGATTAGATTAGAGATCAAATAATTATTTGAATAAGTATAAATTCAATTATTTAATATAAATATGAATGTGTAAGGTAATTCCGGTAAAGATGGCCATATGGGAGACGAGCGGTCATTTTTTATACTAAAATTGGTATTAATTATTATTTTTTGCACTCAAGTTAGATGTCTGGTTATCATTCAATAATAATAATAGTATTCAATGAGCTGTATATGATACTAATATGTTACAGTGTCTGTTTAAACATCGAATTTTCTTAATGTGCTTTCATGGATAATATATTAGGGTTGTTAATAATATGCTGTCAAAATGTATAGACGTTGTGGATTAAAAACCCATCAGTTAATTAACGTAAATTGCTATATTCACACGCTAAGAGGCATCGATAAATTTTGAAAGGTTCTAGTTTGATTTAAGTGCTTCTGTGAAGTTTTTCATCAACCTTATTACGTCGAAATTAGCATGTAATATATTTTTCATAACAAAAACTCGTTTTTATATCAATAATTTCAAGTTTTACGATAAGCGATAAAAAACGGTTATTGATTGGTAAAAAAGCGAACTTCGAATTATGACGAAACGTAAAATTTTACGCCATCAATTTTGTTAAATCATAAAAAAATATATCAAATTTTAATTGAATCAAAAGCTCTTTGACATGATGAATTTTTCACCTTTTTGAAAAACTCTCTGAATATTTCATCGGCGAACGTTTTTCGTCTGAAAATGAAACTTTTGAATACATTACAGATATTGAAAACTTAACATTTCATGTAAAAAAATCACTTTTGCTAAATTCCCATACATGGTCGGTTAACCGAATGATACCTACATTTATAATGTTAATCTAAATTAATTCGTAAAATAATTTTAAGCCTCTTTGACGCACCGGGGAAACCCATAAGCTCACAATGGCTACTGATTATCATTTTAAGGGATTCATTACTTGCAATAAAATATATCTCTCTATTATAAAATATCATAAATTACAATTCCTTTATATCGCTAAAATAGTTCGGTGTTTATTCGTTAAACCATTCATTAAATACAATATTTTTATTACAAAAGTCGTTCAGTTTTTCGAAAACCCTATAATAAAATCGAATTACAACAAAAACTCGAGTGACTATTTAATAAAGTCAAATCAGTCGAAAAGTTTCAGCGAAATTTTCGCAAGTTAAGACATTAATACAATTATAGCAGTGAATAGATCAAGTTTTACAAGCGCTAACAAAATTATACAAACATTCGCACGTTCAACGAGTTTCAAACACAACAATTACACAAACGACTTTCAGACGTGTCGTTATTGCGAAACTTTGCTAAGAAAAGGGTTAAGAAAATTAATTTGTCGCTTACCTTTTGATGCTGAATATCATGATCTCGGTGGCTGCTTCAGGAAGACGTCTTCTGAAAAAAAAATAATTGAATAAAAATTAATATATTGATCGAGTATTATCTTATTTATAGAGTTAATAGTGAATAGATAATTGGTTTATGTGATTTCACTTCGAAGCTCAAAAGAATATAAGTTATTCCGAAAATTATAAGTCCTATCAAAATACATATCAAGAATAAATTGTAGAAAATTTAAATGAAAATATTTTTAGTTTTGATAGTTTTCTTGTAACTGTAATTGTTTTTGAACAAATGTGAAAGAACCTCGACCGAACACATTTAGGGGTGCGATATTTGGGTGAAAACTCGCCTCTGACTTGTTTTTTTATCTAGATCGAATCGCATGATTAAAAACTATATTTACGCCGATTATTTCCTACTTTAATATTAAATTTATTTTTAAACTATGTATTTTAAACACTATATTTATATTTTTTGTCAGCTGGAACAGTCAGATCGATTAAAATGCTGAATATTAATACTCGTTTTATAAGATTTCCAAATTTTTTTTAGATAATTCCATCAAAATCACACAAACAACTAGACTGTCTATCTTCTATACCAAAATAAAAATCTAGATAACAAAAAAATACAAGTCGAACCTAGCTATTTGTCGGTCGATCGAATTCGAGAGCAGTGAGCAGAAGCCGAAGGTATATAAGGCCTCATGCAATATCCTGGGTATACGAAAGAGAGAGCTCGTTTGCCAAACGAGAACAGCCATAAAAATGTAAATGAGAGTCCCGATGTGTATATATGTGTAGGTTGGTACACCTGATCTCCGTTTTTCCCGCCAAAACTTAGAAAAAACCGCGCGAAAATTCAACGAAGTTTGTAAGAAGTTCATTTTGTTTTGTTTCGATCGATCGATGTGTTTTATTAAGAGATATATATATTTTAAAATTCACTCGTGAAATCACAATTTTAATAGCTTAATAATAATAATTAGTTCTTAAGTCGAAATTTTGATTATATTGAGTTATGTTATTTATTAAAAAAAATCAAATTATTTGATACACATATTGTCATTTGCACTCACCGATAAAATCATAATTTATTTCGCACAACTTCAAGTTAAAGTATTAATTAATGATATATTGCTTAATATAATATTATAATGAAATAAAGTATAGCGTATCTCGAAATATGCGCAATCTGAATTAGTATAATTCGATATTTCTCTGTATTCCACTTTATTGTTTCTCGGACAACGATCCGGCGGTATTATTAAAAGTAATATCCTTTTGCGTTTCTGCGAAAGATTTTCAGCGTCTTTTTGAGTCTCTTTGTACTTTTCCAGTCCTGCCAAGTGTACTAACATCAATGGTTTATTGACTTAGGCTTCCTGTTCTAGCACTTCTATTACAATATATTATAGAATACGGTGAACACTTTGAGTTTGCTCTGTAGCGAAAATAGTCATACAAACATCTAAGACCTTTTATTACTTCCATCTCAACGTCGAAAAGTAATCCTTTTGTGTCTCACTTGATTTGATATCTAGATTATTATTTAGTGATATTATCTTTCAGTAAATAAGCTGCGTTTCTAAAAGATTTGATTTGAAGAATTTTAATTGGAAAAAATCTCGTAGCATATTTACAATGTGAGAAATTTGTTCATTTTTTTACTTATTCGAGCATAATTTTGATAAATATAAAATCTGAAATGATTTATATTATATTTACTACAGAAATGTACATACTTTATCTTTCAAACGTCACGAATTCATATTCAAGGATTTGCAATCTTCTCTTTGAAAGAATCCATTATCTACGAAGCAGAATTTAGAATCAAAATGTGAATTTTGCATTCATGCAAAATTTCATATAAATAAGTATACAAAATATATATTTTTTAACAGTTCTGAATATCTTTATTTTAAAAATATTAATAATATTCATTTAAGGCAAAAAGAACATATCTCAACATAGATCGATTCGTTAATCATTTAATTTAATAATCATATCAATAACAATAACGCATTTTGAATTTTATGAAAAAGGCAAAATTGAAGGAATTATTTCAGTGTGCTGAAAGCAAAAGATAAATCGTAAGATTTGTCGTCAGTTAGAAAAAACTCACAAAATGATACACTTATCGCTCTTTCATTCTTTATTTACTGATAAGCTGCAGATTTTAAAAATATATTGATAAAAATAATACAAATAATTGTACACAAATTCATAAAACCTGCACTTATCTGTCCAAGAGAGAGAAAGAAACATCATTTTATGCACTTTCTCCAACTGACAATTAATCTAACGATAAATCTTATCGTCTCTACCCAACTAAACAAACGAAAAACTAAAAAAGCTGAACTCACACCATCATCACAATTAAAATCACATAATACGACGACTGAATTTCACAAAGGGCACAAGTGACTCTTATCATCGAAATTAAATTAAGTACAAAAAATGATTCTGTATCATATATAGAACCATTTTCTGTACTTAACTCAAAATCGATAACGAAAATCACTTGTGCCCTTTGTGAAATTGAGTCTTCGTATATAATTCGATACGAAATATAACGAAACACGCCGAAGCACTTAATCACTTAATACCACACTCTCGATTCGAATATAATATAATATTTGAAACCTTCGTCATTGTCTGAAAATGTGCTGAGCACACCTCTCGACAGTGGTCCTGAAGGGGTTTCGCAACGGTGCGAAATCGCATACATAGGTTCGAATTTTGCGAAACCGACGATCCGAGGGGGTTGCCGACCCCTGTCCCCGTATAAATTATCCGGGACCGGAACGTGAGTGGAAATGCAGAAAATCTAATCGAGGGCGCTTTTCCGGGAAAACGATCATCGGGAAATTCGAAGGTTTTTCATTCGTGATTTTGAATATGTTTTATATTTTCAAGAATATGATGATGAAAAAATTGTATACTAGCTTTTGTAATTTTTTGGAGCTTAAGACGATTTCTTTCTTTAAATGATAATGTTGATAAAATAAGATATAATGATGCAGAAATTATCCCAGATGTGCATACAATAACATGGAAAAATTTTACTGCAAAGGATGAGTCGTTAAGGAATCTATAGAAAACATTCATATATTTAATTTTATTTAGATTAAATAAATCCATTATTTTTATAAAAAAAATATCGCATTTTAATTTCATTCGATTCTAATTTATAAAAATATCTTATCAAGAGTGATTTTCCTGGAAAAGATTCGGACTTGCATTGATCGTCTCTAAAGTAGAAGGTTTTTCAATTAAGCTTTGAACGATTTTGAATATTTAATATATGACGACCGAAAAGGCCTAGGGGTGCAAGTGATATTTTTGCTGAAATTGAGTTATGCAAAGGAATCGCTTCTATGCACACTCATTTATTTGGTGGCAAAAGGATATAAACGACTTCAAGATATATCATCAAATCACTCGACCTCCTTCTAATACATGTAGGTACTTGGTTAACTATGAAAGCGCTTTTCTTGAAATCACTTGTACCCCTTGGTCTTTTCAGTCGTCATATAATATTCAAAAAATTCATTGAATTTAATCAGTAACTAACAAGAAAAGCTTAATTAAAGAAAATATAATCATTTTTCCTGAGAAACTTCATTTTGGTGTAATTAAAAATTTGATTTAAATATGAATTCATGAAAACTGTTATATAAAATGTTTTAAATTTTATCCACGAGACGAATTCTTATTAATTTCCCCGGTACGTGTACGTGATCCATCAAACGGTTCTCTGAAAACTAGCTGGGAAATTTTTCAGAAGAAACACTCAGTTAATGGAGTTCGCTTTCAATTTATACCGAGCCCCAAGTCATCTGCAATTAATTGTAACACCCTATAACTTGCTAGTAACATACTACCTATGAGATCATAAAACATATCGCGATCTCGTGCAGAAACATATTCAGTTAATTCACTGAAACTTAACTAACCTAAAGTTCGTGAGAATTGTCGGAGTTGAATCACCTCTATTATAATTCTACTATTTCTGTAAATATACTCGTAATTGTTGTTTTATTCTGAAATTAATCTTAATAATTTATGAAAAATTAAATTAAAATCAATTAAAATTTGAAAGTATCCCTTCTTCCTTACCCTATTGTGATTCTAATTATCTCAAATCTAAAAACGTACTAGAGATAATAATAATAATTTTACTCTTTATAGTAATAATATATTTTTCAGTGTTATTCTGTTTTTCAGGCTTTTAGAAAATTTCCGTTGACGACTGAAAAGGTCAAGGGGTACAAGTGATTTCGAGAAAATCGCACTCAAAGTTGACCATATATCTACAAGTATTGGAAGGAGGTCGAGTGATTTGATGATATATCTCAGCACATGTTCCGAATTCGTTTATATCCTTTTGCCAACAAATATATGAGCGTATATAGAAGCAACTCTTGTACACAACTCGATTTCGGCAAAAATGTTACGTGTATTCCTTGGCCTTTTCAGTCGTCAGTTACGCTATTGAGTCACGATGATAAATAACAAAAGTGTCTCCCTAGCAATGTGAAGTTTTTTCTGAACGTGCATACATTTCAAATTCAAAATTTGATTTATATTTAAATTAATTAACATACGCTATAGATAGAACAATTTTTACGTGAAATAAATGAATCACATGTTTTAATTTTTCAAAAATAAATTCGCTCGATTATATCATTAAAATGAAACGCTTCTCACTTAACTATGATACTTCACTTTTATCGCACGAAAGACTCATTTTTTTCCAGGAATTCAATCCGAAACGATCATAGATTTCACAAAACCGATTACATTTCAGCACAAGACTCCACAGCATCAGATCAATACCGCAATATTTCATATCGCGATCCGACGTCAACCCATTCCACGCGTTTCGCCGACACCACTCGTCGCCCATTCGAGTCTTTTGAAGCTAATCATGACTAACTCCATGTTTGACAAATGTGTGATTTGAATGTCAAATCAATTGGTGTCGCCAGCCGATAGTGCGGTGATATAAAGCGTTTGTGCATGACGTGCCGATTCAGTATAGTTTGGGATGCGTGGTTCGAATGCTATCTTGGCTAGAGTTACATGTCGTTTTTTCAATTGATTAATTGATTAGGAGACTATAGTTTTTTTCGAATATTTTGATTCATTTGATTGATTCGAAGAAAAATGTTAATTTAACTGAATGAAATGATCATAATCTCTTACTTTATATATTTCGATCAAATTCGATCTATTTAGTGACACCTGTGTATGCCATAACTTACTCCTCGGATTCTCTGCCTTACGGCTTAATTCTTCATTTTAAAGGGAATGATGTTAAGTGATGAAATTATGTATAAATTAATAGAAATTATCTGCAGAAAATAAGTAAAATAAAAAAAAAATAACAATTTTTTGTGTAGGTATGAAAATCTTTTCGGAATAATAAAATAAAAACTATTATATAATAAAATATTTTCGGTCACCGGATAATAATTCATTTATTTTAGAAGCCATTTTAAGCAATTCTATACTCTAATGTGGATTGCGAATATCAGAAGCTTGTCAAAAATATATTTATTTGACGACAGAAAAGGCCAAAGGGTACAAGTGACTTTGCGGTGTTTTCGAGAAAAGTGCGTTCAAATTTGACCATGTACTTACATGTATTAGGAGGAGGTCGACTGATTTGATGACATATCTCGGTACACGTTCCAAGTTCATTCATATCCTTTCGCCACCAAATATCGAATTAATTCCTGTACATAGCTCAATTTCGACATAAACTTCACTCGTATCCCTCGGTCTTTTCAGTCGTCATTTATAATTCTTGAAAAATGGAGTGACGAAGGATATTTTGAAAACATTCGACCGTTTTTCTCGGCTTATTATCAAGTGGAGTTAGTCGCGTTTATCTCCGAAAGGCTCGTTTATTAATCGAGCCACCCCCTTTAAAGTTGTCGAGGAGCACCCCACATGTCCAGCTGGTTTCCAGCAGTGGGTTGCCACCCCAAGTGGACCGCATGCACCGGTGGCCTGTTCAGATTTACGACGAACGCCTTGCGGTCCGACGAGCACGACCCGACGCTTCATGCTGGCCTGCTTTCCAAACCAATTTGGTTATCTACAATTTGCACTGATGCTTTTAATATTTATTAATTTGAAAAAAATTGTAGACAATGGACGAAAATGTATTGATTAAGGTACTCGTTTAAAAACCCTAATGTGCATTGCCGAGCGGAATGGACTGGAGACATAGCTAAATGAAAGAGGAGGACGTTTATTTGACTATCCATTTATTTCGTATACTCGTAGCTGTGTCTCAAGTCTGTTCCGCTCTGCTCGGTAGTGGACGTTAGGTTTAATAATATGTGTGTATATCAGGCTTTGCGTACTGCGACAATCGGAAATCAGAACGCAAAGTGGTCTACAATTGGAACAGTGAAGTTTGTATCTTGGGGTCCCTATTGTTCCCATTATTGACTATGCTGCATGGGTTGTGCTGTTTGCCGCTTGTCGCTGTACGCAAAACTTAGGTATATGGGAGGGGCGTTCACTACAGATTAAGGACACAGTTATACGAAAGAGGACGCCTATATGGCTATCCCTCTCTTTCCTATAGCAATGTTCTTAGTCTGTTCCGTTCCACTCGGCAACAGACGTCCCCACATTCAAGGAAAATTTTTAATGTAGAAAAACTTCTGCCATGGTGCTAGTTCCAAAAAATCGTTTTTCTGTCAAAATATATCGAAAGATTTCATATAAAATATTATTTTTGTTAGTGCACCTAAAAACATACCAAATTTCTACTAACAATAATTCAAAAAAAACTATTAAGAGTTGCATTTTTATTCTTCACAACTATTTTTCGACAACACTCACACACATTTCTAGAAATTTTCATTGAAATATCTGAACACTTCTATAGAGTTTCTCTTTGTAAATCAATAAATATGAAAAATAAGAACATATTTTATTAAAAAATAAATAACTTCGCAGAATTTCACGACAAACAAAGAACATTATTACAATATTATCCTTAAATTTTCATGCGAAATTTTCCGACGCCGAAACAAAAGCCGAAATCGTACGAAAACAACAACAATCATATTGTTTCATGCGCGCATTCGATTTATATTTTTTACGCACCACACTTTTACAACAAATTGCAAAAATACGTATGCGAAAAAATAAAACACACTTAAACATCAGACGTTTTCTCGGAAACGGTAATAAGTTAACGTGCCGCTGAAAAAGAAACGAGACTCCTCTATGAAAATCTGCGGTGCTTTTATTTTTCGTATTTACATTTTTTTGTTATTATCTTTGTTATTTTCCCGCCGTAGAATTTCCCCGAGGCAATATCGTCGTTTCTTGCGCTCGAAAAATAAACATTTTACATGCGATGAAATTCTTTCGTTTTTAATATGTGCCTTTGGTTCGATAGAATGTGCTCGTAGGGCTTCTGATTATACAGATTTTCGAGATTCGACGAGTCCGAATCCGATATA
The DNA here is from genome assembly GCA_024721215.1 of Cheumatopsyche charites. Taxonomy (NCBI): domain Eukaryota; kingdom Metazoa; phylum Arthropoda; class Insecta; order Trichoptera; family Hydropsychidae; genus Cheumatopsyche; species Cheumatopsyche charites. The sequence goes on from CM045579.1 coordinate 2,560,477, forward strand.
TCAGATATTTTACGAATCCGAATACAATATAAAATATGAGCCATTCAAAAAAAAAAAAATGACTAATCGTAAGTAAAAATTATGTAAAAACGAATTAATGTACTTGATACATTTTTAAAAAAATCCTTCGATTCATTAATTATTTCGTTCTTTAGAAATTATAAACAAACAAATTTTATTTATAATAAGCTATGAATTCAGTCAATTTACATTAGAGTGCATAATTAATTGAAATGTCTTTAGAAATAAATGATTTGTTATCCGTTATAGTCATTTAATCCTATTACAGAAAGATATTTCACATATTGAAAGCTATAATTATACCAAGTGCTTTGATATTTAAATTTCATTTCTGTCTTTAAGTGAAATTAATCACAATTAATTCTGAACAGCTCATATATGACGACTGGAAAGACCAAGGGGTACAAGTGACATCGTGGTGATTTCGAGAAAAGCACGTTCAAAGTCGAGTGATTTGATGATATATCTCGGCACACGTTTCGAATGCGTTTATATCCTTTTGCCACCAAATAAATGAGCGTACATAGAAGCGATTTTTGTACATAAATCGATTTTAGCAAAAATGTCACTTGTACCTCATGGCCTTTTCGGTCGTCATTTAAATTTGAATAATTAATTTTTACAATATGAGTATCCATTTCTTATCACGTGTATCGAGCATTCAGTATTCGAGTATCATGTACATTCATATACCTATGTATTTTCAATCTATGATAAATATAAACAAATATTTGTTTTTTATTTATATAGAAACTAAAAACGTTAGACATTCGAATTCGGAAGTTTTCAAGCCTGAATCCGAATCCGAATCGAATAGAATCCGGAAACCCTACAAGGCGAGGAAAGCATCGGGTTTTCTCGTTCGGATCCAAGCTAAATATTTTCCCAGAGGACTTCATTAAACGGATTGCGAGGCCAGGAAACCTCGTTTTGATTTATTGCCCCCTTATTTATTTGAGAAATATATATGTGGCAGACGTTTCCAATTTTCGAAAGCGCTCCGTCAAATACACATGCTCGAAACGCGATCGATTCCTTCGTATACTAGACCTGATAATTTTTATAGATACTTTTGAAGAAAATAACATTTTTCTCTTATAAAACTACTTTTCTGTGTATTAAAAATATTAGTTGTCTGATTTAATACCGATTTTTCAAACATTTGTTACCGATTAGTTAGCAATAAAATTCATATTCTATATGCGAAGAAGGTTAATACGTTACCATGTGGTTTAATAAACGATTAAAAGACCGGTCCTCAGAATTAAATAATAAGCGAAATCGAATAATGTTTTAAACACTCAGCAAAATTTCTATTTGATCAATACATTGATTATTCCTAATCTTCAATGCCATCGCTCAAAGTTAAAAATAAATGAATTGCTTGATTTTCATATAATAATTTAAATTATGAAATTCATTTATTTTTTTCTAATTTCACATAATCTAAAGTTTTTCAATGTTGAAATATCATCGTAATTTAATACTCGTTGATTGATATATCATCTTTCATAGATTCAATAGTTGATTTCAATTAAAAAATAATGTAATATTGTCAACATATAAAATTTACTGATTCATACTAAATCATTACCTTTCGGTTGGGTATATTTTTTCGGATTCCTAGACAAATTTCATACCTTATTTATCAAAACAATAAATGTTTATTTCATACAATACAATAATTAAAGTCCTCTTAAATGCTCCGTCTATCTTAAATTTCCTATCAGGGTTCAAATACTAAAATGGAACAAAATAAAATTTTCTTCACAAAATTATTTTTGAACATTTGCAAAGACAATTAGGGTTAATTCGATTGTACATTCACAAGCATTGAATATAATCAAAATTACAATAGGTAAGGATAATTCATTTGACATTTATTTTGCGTCGTTTAGTTGAAAATACGACCCATATATTTCTTCGCTAATTGAGTAAAGGGCGTTAATGAAAAGGGCATAGGGTTCATTTAACCCTAGTGCGCTTAATCCTAGCTGGTTAGCCTCAAACAAAACCTCTTAATCTGATCGTTCATCGGGATTAATCGATAACTTTCAGCTGAAATGCTTGAAATACTCGCCGTTTAAAATAATTGCCGAAACGATAGAACAAGCACTAAAAACGAGTACTTCTATATCTAAATATTGATTTTTTTTGTGTGTACTCACTTTTCTCTTGTACGATTCGTTTGATTTCAATGAAAATTTTCGTAATTTTTGTGTGCATATCTGAAAAAGTATCTTCATCAATATAATGATTTTATAATCAAAAGAAATATATTGCGACTCAAGTTTATTCATTTGTCTTTATGAATTCGAATTAATTAATTAATGAAAAAATATTGGTTGATTGATACATATAAATTAAATGCATAATCTCTAAAATTCTTTTTATCTGTTGATATATGTAAATATACAGTGTAACTCAGGCTGTATTTCATCAAAAAATTTATGGAATAGCGATAAACATGTTGAAAATATCAACGCAGTTTTGGAACGTTACATGGACACACAGCACACACAGAATATATTATATAGTTAGATAATAACGAGAACATTTTGTCATACAAATAATATAATTCTTAAGTCAGCTATAGATAAGTATATCGAATTAAAAATTGATTTCATTACTATCAATACTCGGCTGGATATATATTTATATGTAAGTATTATATAAAAAAAGTAATGAGTATCGATAAAAGTTTTAAGGATAGACGTTAAAAAAGTACAATTAAAAAGTTCGACAATCGAAAACTGCCTATCGAAAGAGGCTCTTAGTTGTTTTCGAGTAGAGTTTTCCGAACTGTTTTAATTCTTCGAACAAGAATTCTCGACGAGAATCATAAAGAATGTATCGATTATCGATGCGAAATTTTTCATTATTAGACTCGAAGTGTTTCGCATTCCGAACGAAAGTTCGAAATCTGCACTTTTCTTATTTCTCATATTAAAAAAAATGAAACTTCGATTTAAATTCGAAACGTTTTAAAAGTTTCAGTCTCTGGCATATGAAATATCAAAACGCGGCTCGGCAATAAATTATATGTAAACATATCAAATTTTCATACGAAGTTGGTTCTGATTTTGGGACGGTTTTTCGGGAAAAGTTTGTTCGGATGAAAGTTTAACGCTGACGAAATTTTCATACGACTTTCCTAGTTTGCTTGAAATTGAAAGCACAAGACGAATCGCAAAGGTTCTGGTGAATATTTTAAAGGTTTCGAGTGTCTTGAACTTGATAAAACTGTTCGCCGAAAACGTGATCGTTTTTATAATAAAGTATGCAAGCTTGATATTATATATTTAATGTGATTGAAAAGAATTTTCATTAAATTTCCTCGAAGATATAAAAAAATATTAGGGTTGAGCTTTCTTAAAAATCGATTTTATAAAAGTTAGAAGTGTTGCTGAAAATTTCAAACAGAACTTTAATAAAATATTTCAATTGATTTGAATTAAATTATGTTTCAATCCATCGTACTTTGGCAAGTTTACTGTCACAACTCTAAATCTCAAACATTAGAGAAATGTATTTTCATAATATTTCTTATTAAATATTTAAAAGTAAATGAATATAGTGACTGTAAGTGAATATACATAGTTGAATCATTTAATTGTCAAGTGTCATTTTTTATGTCATGTTATTTATATCAACGATATTTCCAATATTAGTCTAATTGATATTTAACTTTACAACTTTGTCAAAAAAGAAAGGACTTTATACAAACACTATACCAAGACAAACAATGGTATCTAGTTAAATAAACTAAAATCCCTCATATTCCATCCTTGCTTATATAATTTATTTTCAATCATCTTCATAAGAAAAATCCAATTTAAAATCACATTTCAACCATATATTACGACACTTTCTTTCAAAATAAAACATCCCTTAAAATTCCACCAAAAAAATATCAAATCCGATCCAAGCTCAAAACCACCCTACTATAAAAACCCATCAATAACGAGCACATTTTATGAGTCTCAATGATAATTATTACCAATTATCAACACAATTAACCACAGTTTGAGAACACTCGAACCGAGATGAATCTATTTTCTCATCACATTCCCCATACAGACCCTTGGAAAATTCGCCATTGTGACGAGTTTCCGAAGGGTTTTCACACGTCTCCAACAGAGAGCGGCGTTTCCTTGAGGCCGTAGCACACTTTTGACACGAAAGCTCCCAGCTTAATGGGGGTCCTTCCTTCGCATTAATTAGGCTCTAATTTAATTGAAAGCGTAAGCTCTCTCAGACGCCGACAATAAATTGCAAAACTCGACCTAGCCGAAGAGTTTCCTCTAACGTGGATCTATGTGCACTTAATCGTGACGAAGGTGTAAGTCTGCCTTCTTTCTTCTTTTGAAATATTTAAGTCAGAATTATCAATAGTTAATTACTAAACAACGTGTTGATAGAATTTGACAGTTCTTACTGCGAATAAATTCGATTTATATGGAGGAAAAAAGTCACCACATTACTAACAATAAGTAACACATTACTACTTTTTTCATATTTCAATATTTCACATTTGATTATGTTGAGATTATAAATCTGAAAATTGATTGTGTGTGTCATTAAATTTTTAATTTTATACAATTCAAGTGTAAAAGCAGTAGTCATGAATGTGTACAAAAGAAAGAGAGACACCTTTTATCAGATTGATCGTACGATAAACCGGACGACAAGCCGTATGATAAACCGGACGACGAGCCGTAAGATGAACCGGATGACAAGCCATACGATATGTATGGAATACTTAAAGCACATTTTAAAACAATAAGAAACTTATTGAAACTTGCGATTCAACTTTCTTTTCAAATTTAAAATTCATGTAATATGACAATTTTCGACAGTTTAAGCCAAAAGGAAAGCAATCAACTCATTTTATAAAATTTTCGGACTTACACCATTGTCATAATTAAAGACATAAATGTGTGTGTGTGTTCAACGTTGAAAGATTTCTGAATAATTTGAGAGATCGTAGAATTAAGTAGAGTCAACCTTTTACGCGCGGATTTAGATTTCAAACATTGTAAATGGAGTCCTTCCTACAAAACGATATTCTATAACACTACTGTAATCCATTTAAATTTTCTTTTATAGCATCATTTTTGCTATATGTTCATATTAGATTATTCGTACATTTTCATTATTGTGTGTAGAAAGATCATTTATATTTGACATGTAAATATGTAAATAAAAGAAGGGCATTTTAAAAATATTTTGATATATCCTTATCTAGTACTTAAAGGGCTAAAGCACGTTCACTTAATAAGCTATATTTTATATTTTTTTGTATACTTTTAATCGGAATTTGTTTATTTTCATATAAAGGTTGTGTCGTATTTATCGCGAAAGTTTTCTTCGTATTAAATTTTCCTAGAAATTCTTCGCTAGAGCTTAACCTACTTTCAACCTAAATGATATTATCGTACATATTCCACAAGAAACTTATTTATTAAAAGAATGATAATAGTTAATACCTCATAGAGTGGCATAATTAATTCTGTGAAACTATAATCTCTAACTTCATATATCAGATTAATATTTCAGCGAAATATAATATAACGTTATTTTCAGATTACTATCGAATATATTGGAATATTAATTAATCTGATAGTGTGCTATACATATAATAAACTCTTTAATTTAACTTATTTTTAAATGAAATTATATTTTCTTTTTCATTCACCGAAAATTTTTATATTATATATGACGACTGAAAAGGCCAAGGGGTACAAGTGAATTCGCGGTAATTTCGAGAAAAGCGCACTCAAAGTTGACCATGTATTAGAAAGAGGTCAACTGATTTGATGATATATCTCGGCACATGTTCCGAATTAGTTTATATCCTTTTGCCACCAAATAAATGAGCGTACATAGAAGCGATTCCTATACATAACTCAATTTCGTCAAAAATATCACTTTTACCCCTTGGCATTTTCAGTCGTCATATTTATTCATCGTAATACAATCAACAATCAAAACACACAGCGCGTCGATCAAATTTTATGAATAAGCAACCTAACACACAAATATCTAGAACCGCGCTATAGAAGGCCGCACTATAAGAGGGTCGCATGTAAACGACTTCAATCACATATTATATTACAAAACCATCACATACGAAACAATCAACTAATAAAACACACAAACACACACAGTATAGTAATTAAACGCGCCAATAGAAATAATTAGTGTGTCACGTTCCGGTTCAATTTGGCGCACTATTCAGCGTCCCGTTAACGCGTAAATTGAATCGAATGCTTCTCCTGATGAGAAACGCTCACTAAAGTGTGTATAATTGTATAGCACGTGTGCATAAGACCTAGGTCTAAGTGCGACGTCGGAATTTATCGTCTAATACGCGACGGATAATTCGATTCGAGAGTTTATGGTAGGGAAACTAGTCGCGAGAAATAGGCGATTTTTGCATCGATCGATTCGATTGTGCGAATATTAATTGGATGATTCATATAAAGTGATTTGATGGAATTTTCTTTTGTGTGATCGACTTTTATATAGTAAAATGAAATGCACAATCTGTTCAAAGACCAAAGCAAATCAAAATAAAATACTTGTAAAATTCACAATTAATATTGATAAAATCAATAGATATGTATTGAAAGATTCAACAAAGGTTTTGAAATAATTTGATTGATTCGATCGTTTATCACAATTTTCCGAAATCTATCAAACTTGAAATAATCTATATTCATCATAAGAATGCATGTACTCGTAGATAGAATGATTTCAAAAAACATTTTATATATGAATCTTCTAAGCTCATTTCGATTATTAAAGTTCTAATTGACTTAAACAAAATCATCTTTTTCTATAAAAACTTCTTTCGACATTCCGATTAATCAAAAATTTATAAATCCATAACAATCCTCTCAAGTTATAAATTAAATCATTTCATTTTCCATATTAAATTATAATGACTTATCGATCTGAACATATTCATACATGAAATTATATAAGGATTTAACAATATTGGAAAACGATCCATAATTTACATTCTTAGTATAACGAAGCCTTCACCAACCATATTTCAATACGAATAAAACTCAAAGCGCAAACGATACAGAATCTGTTGGTTGTAAACCCTCAAACGATTCCGCGGGACACATTTCCTAGGAAAACCTTTACGTATCGAATACAAACGGCACTTTAACGACTTTGAACCAACACGTACGATCCTCGAACAAACAAAACACCAAAATGGAACGGAACAATGAACCGACACGTGTACTTTCGACACTTAATTGTATGTCCCTAGAGACACGTGCGCAGACAATTTTCTCATTTCCCAAAAATACCCTTAAAAGATAATATATATATATGTCTTCTTTTTAAATAATGAAATTCACCAGACAGATTTCAAAGTTATCAAAATTGATAGTTATAAGAAATCCAATGATTTTTTGGTAAATACAAAGTTCAAATACTATACAACTATCGTTTGCAAATGTTTGCAAGAGTTGTGAAAGGTTTTATAGATTTTCTTTTCGTTCGCGAGTGCATCGTCTTTACATGGAAGTTTCTATGGAAAAGGTTTTATATTTTCATGTTACAAAAGTGCATTTTATCGAACGACACGTGCAACGACTTTGAGAATTCATTTGTATCACTTCCGCTTCGGAAAAGTCACGTATCGGAAAATTTTCCGATTTTCCTCGCACGTGCATGTAACAAAACATTCAATATGGTATGTAACATCAAAATAAATAATATATCTATGATTTTTTCCAATAATGGTAAAATTCAAATATAAATATTTTGTATTTTCGGTACAATGTTTATTTTCGTATGAAATAAAAACAGTCTGCATTAGAATATATGAGAATTTTCCGTTTCTTCGGTGATAAATCGAAATCGTGTGGTTTTTATACGACGATTTTATCCGAAGATTCGAAAATTCGTGTTGACACTATGCAAGATTTTTGTTATAAAAATGTTATAAAAATATTACGAGTTATCATAAAATAGACGTAGTGTGTCGTAAATCAAAATTTTATGATATGTATATTACACATGAAAACGTAATAAGAGGAAATTCGTTTATACTCATTTGCGAAATTATACATAAACAACTCAATCATGAGTAATAATACAAATATGACAAATATAGTTACTATTTTAATAAAACATTCGAATTATTATTTAGAAATGTTATTCTTGAAATTTAATTAAATATAAATATACAAAACTTCATGAAACGGATCAAGTGTCAAAAGCAACAGTCGCGGAATTAAATGAAAAATTATTGCACTCTCGTGTAGATTCATCGTTATTCTTGGAAAATATTTTATCAACATAAATAAAAGTATGTAATTTTCTAGAAATTCTCATTTCGATTATGAATCAGTTAAGTTTGAACCTTTCAAACAAGCAATCGAGTTAACAATTCGAAAAAATGATAATAAATTCGCTCTGGATCATTATTTGTTCATAAGCGAATAATAACTTTCAAAAAGGGAACTTTTTTCTCAGATTGTTTAGACAAAATGAGAAATTTTAAAAATTCAATGTTCAAAGATATCAGTTAGATGATTTTGAAACGATTAGAATTAGCAAACTGATTTATTTCAAATATAAATTCTATAATGTTTGAAAAATTTTGTGCACGAAACTGTATACCTGATCTAATGTAGTTAATACGAAAAAAAATCAAAAGCAATTCAACTTTTGATAAGAGCAAAAGTTGAAAGAGAAAACTTTACAACTCGACAACAATCACCATATATCTCAAAAAATACTTGGAAAATTTTTGGAAAAAAATTGGAAAAACCGAGAAAAACTGGAAACGGCTAGGAAAAGCGACAGTCAATTTTCCGGTCGCACACTTCCGGCTATGATTCACGTGGAGTGCGATCGTAAGGGTGGACCGTTTCGCCCCACTTTCCCCTTTTTCTTCTAAGGTGGATCGCTAATTACCTGTCACATTCGTTTCTTTTACGAGCCTACTGTAAATGGTACCTTAATGCCCGAGCCTCTTCTGTGTATTCGTACTTGCGTATTTTTAAGGCTTTCGCGTTTCCTTAATTTTATTCGAGCGTTTACTGTTATTTTTGGATTATCTTTATTTGGTGTTTTATTCGAAATGGTTGAAAAAATATTGTTTTCATTCGATGAAAATGTGTAAATTAATATTCTGTAGAATTGAATTTAATTGTGATGATTGTTTTTGTTCGTCTTATTGTCTATGTATATAATCTTCCTCATTTGTCTTTCGGCACTTGCATAAATATTTTACGATTTATAAAAGACGACTGAAAAGGTCAAGGGGTACAAGTGACATGCATTAGGAAGAGGTCGAGTAATTTGATGATATATTTCGGTACACGTTTCAACTTCCTTTATATCCTTTATATTAACGATTCCTGTACATAACTCGATTTCGACAAAAATGTGACTTGCACCCCTTGGCCTTTTCAGTCGTCAAATATTGATACGAATACGATATCGATTTCAACAATAACGAAACACGATACACAATTGAAACAATATCGGACCATATATCGAACACAATACGAATTTTCCACCTACGGGCATTATTGTACCGAATGAAAATTTTCCATTCGTCGGACAACAATCGCCTTCCATTTTATATGGAAACGGATCCTATTTTAATACCCGATGAAATTTGATCTTATCCTCGGTTCACGGTTTAGTGAATGTGAAGAGTGCGTTGTGTTGTCGTAAAACAGAGATTGAAAGCACGAATTTTCGCTATTGACTCCTTTGTGTTGCGAAACGAGTCGTCAGTGTTGCTGACAGGAATTCAATACTGCGACGAATGTCGACTTGAAATTTACCACCGAAACCGATTTTAACCCCTCCGTGGACTAAAGTAGTCATAAATTATTCGTTTATAATTAATAAATTAATAAAAAATTACGTTTTAATCACCAGAAGTGATAAAACAACCACAAATTCAATACTTGATGCATATATCAGAAGAGAGTTTTGCCTTACAGATATGAAATCACTTTATGGTTTTTACATACATATAAAAAGTTATTCTAAAATGCAATGTATAATTATTGATTAAATTACATAAAATTGAATTGAATATAGCTTATAATATTATATAATAATTTCAATTTGTATTAAATAAATATTTGAAAGAAACCAGAAAGAACACATTTCACTTAAAAGATAAGACACACATAACACTGAACTCGACACTGTTTGTAAAAATACATGTAACATATATTTACACTGTGCTATTTAATTAAGATTACAATATCAACGAATCGTACTTTATTTTTATTATTTATTTTTAATCGAATTCTAATAAATTCGATTTGAATAAACATTATTTCTCTATCTGTGGTTAGTTGAAATAATTTATTTAAAACTTCACAGTTATTTCAATTTTTGTATAGATATTATTATAATAAAAACTTCTATAAAATAAAATACAGAAATATTGATTTTGTTACTAAGAGGGTTAGCTCTCTTTCTATGTTGATCATAAAAGTTTACTGCCATACGTAAAAATGATGGAAAGAAAACAAAAGCGAGTTATAGGAATATCACAGCAAAAACGCACAAAAAGACAACAAACTGATCAATATCGACGCTACATTTTTCACAGAAAACTCAACAAAGAAATCCAAATTCGCACAATAAAACCAATTCATCGAATCGTAATATATCAACACTATCTTAATTAAAATTCTCAGAACGAACACGTTATTTTGTAGGCACTTAAGTACACAGAACAGCGTCCAATCCCACTCTTACAATTCGGTGAATTTCCATCATTAAATCGAATGCTCCACAGAAATTCACCGTAAACCATCCTGCTTATTTATTTACAATTCGGAAACAAGCCGATAAAGCTAAAGATGATGAGCAAACAGTCACGGCAAGTTAAATAAGCGAAGAATCTCGAGTTTCTGGAGTTGATTTTGCACGAATTAATGTAAATTGAACCGAGCTTTGATGACTGAAATATTTACACATAAATTATATTATGTATGTGACCTTAATTATGACAACGGCTTAAGTCTACCTTCTTATTTCGATCCAAAATGTTCACCCTAGTGAAATGAATTGTGGACACTTTACAAATTGAAAACTGTGCTTGTTGCAGTATAAATAATATCCATTTATAGAAAAAAAATCGAAATAAAAAATTGTCATAAATTATATCTATAATTAATTCCTTTCTATGTTTATAACTAACATCAAACTTATTTTTATTTTCAAATTTCGGACTTAAATCATTGTCATAATAGATGAAACATATTATATGTAGAATCAATAATGTGTTCCATTTGATTAGTTTATATAGAAAAATATAATCATATAGCACACAATGAGATGATCGAACGCTTGAGTAGGAAAATTGAATTTTCTTTTCAGGAAAATTTTATTTTTTTTCATTTTGCAGAAGAAAATTTCGTCGATACGAAAGAAACAGATGTCGTAAGCAACACTCATATTAGGAAAAGTCTAAATGTACATAGTGAACTGTTACGTTGCGCCAGTTGTCGACCGCTTCATAAATATAACGAATCCGAAAGGTACTTGTCCGTTTTACGTAAGCCATCTAAAAACCTTATACAATCAAAAATTTCGAATTTCAAAAGACATTTTTTCTCAATTGTTCGCATTTTGACCAGTTCATCACAATCGCTATCAGCCGCTCGTACGAAAACCCATCCCAAACTGATCAAAAATACCAAAATGAAAATATTAATACGTTGATTTATATTTATGCGATACCTAGTGGTACGTTCACACGTACAAATAGAAATCTGTGCGGATACCAAACGTTGGATACAAGCGACGTGTGTATATGACAAACGAGCGTGTCCTATGTCAACTTCGCATCACATCACACCAGATCTGAGGATTTCCATCTGAAGAAGGACGCATAATCCGCATACACTGCGTCTACCGCACAAATCCTCGCTCACTGTTTTCCACAAACAAACAAACAAACAATACAATACAGCGCTGTAAAGCTTCTCAAACTTCGTGCTTTTGTACGGTGGAAATATGGAAAAATAATTGTTTATTTATAATTTTTAATATTGTGATTTGGCGTAGTTTTAAATTTGGAGGATTTTGGATGTCTGTTTTGTAGTGTTTGTGATTATTTGTGTAGTATTAGTATTAAAATTATCACAATGATACAAAAACTATAGAACTTTTATAGAGAAAAATCTGAATCTGACAAAAAGTTCCAGAGAACATTAAACACTCACACATAAACAGACAGACGAATATACTTTGTTTTTAAATATATATTATACTTAATAAGAAAATGTTGGTATAATAAAAATTATATGCAGATCCAAACCTACTTTAATAACTGAGTAGTGTCCCTAATACATATAATACGTTTTTCTATAACGAAATTTTCTATAAATCACGCGATAAATATTTTCTATAACACAGACTTTCAAAACGCGGTTATAGATATGAAGTCATTGGCTTGAAAATTATACTTTTTTTCAAAGCAACTCTCGATCAAAACAAAATTTTAACTGTGCACCGATCACATAATCAAAACTTGCATATTTTTTCAAGCTTCCGACGAAACCTCATAAACAAATTCTGAAATAAAACAAACTCCGAACCTTTGTAACTAGCAAAACACATACAATAGAACAAGAACCATTCTAACCCAACCCATAAGCATGAGTTGTACGTAGTCCATTGTGTGCACAGTTAGGGAAAGGACACGAACAGCCTTCGCAGTCCTCTACTTGTGAGTTTACATTTCGCCATTTGACACCCCCTCGAAGGAAATTTCTACTTTCGGACATAAATATGAACGTATTATATGACGACTGAGAAGGCCGAGGGGTACAAGTGACGTTTTTGCCGGAATTGAATTGAATTATTTCATATATTTGGTGGTAAAGGGACATAAACGATCTTGGAACGTATACTGAGATATATCAACAAATCACTCGATTGACTTCTAATAAATGTAGGTACATGTTCAACTTTGAGTCCATTTTCTCGAAATCACTTGTACCCATTTGTATTTATTGCATATTATAGTGTTTAGCTTCTGTAACTCGGCGTTGCTCGAAACTCTGAAGACTTTGAGTCGATTGTGAATTGATTGTTAATTTGATTGTTGTGTAGTATTTATAATGAATACGAAACGAACGATATGTAAATTATTTATCGAAATGTTAAAGGTGTAAGTTGTGCATAATGTTGAAATGTCATAATTTACGACTACGACAAAATTACTCGAACGATAGAAATACCAAAATTTTGAAAGCAAATTGTGAATCGTAATAGTACAGAAAACTTTTCAGATAATATCTTTGAAAAAATTCATAGTGACAGGATTAGAGGTTAATGAGTCTATAAAATACATGTAACTAACCGATAAACCTCTATCTGATTATCAACCTTATTAACTCCATATCGAGTGTGACTCGACTTTATTCCCCATAATTCTATTCAGAAAATTTTCCGGATTTAAAAAGAATACAATTCCTACAATCAGAATACGTACTACACGTGTTAATTATTTCAAACAAAACTCCTCGAATCGCTAAACGTGCAACATCTGATAAGACCAATTAACGTCCATCAAATCAGAATAAAACACACAAAAGCCCATCGAAAATACACAATTCAAAAATTACAAAATTTAAAATATCGAATTCCAATACGAAAGACTTTGATAGATATCCGAAGGGGATTTCGTCCTTCGTGCAAATATGTTCGGGCTTGATTAAGCGAACGGAAAATCCTGAAAAAGCTTTCAGAGCTCAACACACACGTGCGAATTTTCCTCTACACGTGTGTAGGGTGGAAAAAAAGGTTGAAACAAGATTTATTTTATCGAATCGGCCGAAAAGAGCAAACTCGTATCTCTTTATCCTCCGGCTAGTTAAATTAAAAATGTAATGTCGGATTTAAAACGGTTCTCTCGATAATCCTTTTTACGTTATCGCTTTTCGAACCGGGATGATTTATTGTGTAACATAATCGGAAAATGGAAATTTAATATGTATATAGAAGGTTTTTCATTGCATTTTTAAGTTCAATAGATTTTGGAATTTGACGATAATTGGCGCAGTCTTCATAACAATAGTGTATTGTGAAATTATTCGATATCCTATTGTATTCGCTGAATTAAATTTTGATATCGAACATAGACCCGAACTTAAAACTTTTCAGAAGGTAATTTATATGATTTTAGATATAATTGCATACCAATCTTATATCTAATTGAAATCAATTTTCACTTTTCATGTTAATAAAATTGATAATTGCTTTTTCGTTTCAAAGAAACTTTAAGTACTAGCAAAAATATGTTATCATAAACTCACAATTCGATGCTTGTCGAATTATAAGAATGGTAAGAATAGTATGAATCGAATATTTTTTCACATTAAAAAAATTATAGTAATATAAGCGTACTAGAGTTCCCAAAACGTGAAATCATCACATACACGAATTCCCAGAACGTATAGAAATCCGTTCACGTGAAAAGATAGCATTTGACAGCTTTCAATGCATACATATTACACATAAAGGGAGCGAGAGGCTTAAGCGCAAAACGAGTAAATAAATACGACACAATAGAACGCTTCGACGAACGAATAGTCCTTTTCGATGTTCGATTTTTCAGAATACCTGAATCTCTATATATGAACGTGTCCTCGAATATAATAGTGGTACAAGTCACACTTCTTTCGATTTAAGATATTTTACGTTTTGCATATGACTCTGCTAGATACTTTGTAAAAACAGCATTCAAATCTCTAATATAATTCTAAGATTTCTACGAAAAATTTAAATTAAAGTCTAATACAATAATATCATAGTTTTGTGTATCGTATCTGTGGAAATGTATGTTAAAGTGACAGCTCATTTTCGAATAAAAAATTTTGATTCTCATACTTTTACGAATTAAAAACAAGTTTTACTGTAAACAGTTATATTGAGAAATTCATTCGATATAATTTGATGTTTGAGGTCACAAAACATTATTTTTCACACACTAACCTATCTTCTAATTCGAGTAGTCAAAAAATAATAGGGGAAGATTGGGAGACATGAACCTTCGAGGAGACTTGATTCTTAAAAAAAAAAATCTACACACTTGCGATTTAATAAAATTTACTTGGACATTATCCTTTTCAAAATACGATTTTCTAAAAGTGATTTAAATACAAAAAACAAAATAGGAATCTAGTCTCAAAGAAGGTTCGAGTTTCCCCATCTTCTCATAGGTGTGCGTTGATTCCTCGTATATTATAACAGTTCACAAGGATTTGAGCCGGAAAATATTGATTAAATTACATATTTCGATACGCGGACTTACACCACTGTTGTAATAGAGTGCTCATATGTGTACGCGAAAATAGAAAATTGGAAATGTGTGAAAAGCTCGCGCTTCGAGGGTTGAAAGCGTCAGGAAGGGTTAAACCGCAGAAAATCGACGAAATAAAGCGATCAGTTGAAAAGGTTTCGATAGATTTTCCATTAAGATACGCAAGTTTTTCTGTTCTTTCCTACTTCCCGATTGTCCATCGAACCAATTTCGATTTAATACTATAGGCTCTTGGCTCAAGTGGACATTTATTTGAGGGGGGAAATTCGATAAAATCAGACAAATTTTCATTTTCTTCATATTTTCACTATTTAATGACATATAAAAAAAATATTCAGTTGCAAAACGATAAATTACGTTTGAAAATTAAAAAAAAAACTATTTCCAAATTGAACTGAGATGAAAATTTATTTCATAATCAAATTTTATGATAAGTAAATGAGAAAAATAATTAAATTAACAAAATATAATATTATATAAGAAATCAATTTTTGAACTAGTTTCATCAATAGTTAAGCAACTTTATATTGATTTAATCAGTATTGAACAATAAATGTTCATATATAACGGTTATATTGAAACCAATCGTCCCTTTTGTGAAATTTAATGAATTTTCATCAGATTTTTCCGAGGAAAACGATCGTCACTTCAGAGAAAAAATCACAACCCATCTCAGAATATTCAAACCATCGATCCTCACTAACAAACCCTAATCAATCACCCGGAAAATCGACTGAAATGAAGTTCGATCGAAACCGCATAGCATAGCCTAATTTGTGTCACGCAAAACACACATAGCAATATATGATATAATGGATAGCCTTAGAATTAGCTAACATTTTTTTTCAGTATCCATACGAAAAATGTTCATCTAAACGCATCTGAGAAATATCTGGAGCAGACAGAATCACAGAAGCGAAATACAGAGACGAATTCATCTTGTATCTTAATATGATAGGCCTATTTTGTGTATTTGTCTGTCCAGTGTGACGCTATAATAATGTTATAACTCATTCAGGTGAATATTTAATACAAATAGCTTGTATAATTTGATATATTTGAAATTTGAGCAGTGAGCATACATTTTTTTATAATAAGCTATGGATTTAATCAGTTAACAATAGAGTACAATATTAATTGAAATGGCTTTTGAAATAAAATAAATAATTATTGGCTGGAAGCCAAAGAAATTTTGACATTTGATGATATTTAGGTTTATTATTCAAGAAATATATTTCACACATAGAAAGATATGACTATGTATATTAATTGCTTTGACTTAAAATCCCTTTTTTTTTCAATTGAGCTCAATCACGAAAAGCTCTGAATGTCAAAAATATACCTTGACAGTATAGAATAGCATTAATCATATAAAATAATTTATTTCACTTTAACCAAACATGTGTTGATAGTATAATACATTGATTCAGCTATTGTTTGGATTTCAAATCTCTCAACATACATTACTGTTAAAAGAATTTTACTATATTTTAATCCTAAAATGACTACCTACTCAAATATTAAAATTATACTCAAAATGAATATTTCACAAAATTTAACAATTTATGCACAATCTTGTATTAACATCTAATTCAAACTTTCACTAGATGATTTTATTTTATCGTTTAATTTAAATGTTATTTTTTTTTTGTAAAATAGCTCTTTCCTTATCGTAACATCGTGTAGATCCGGCCCTGAACAACAGAGTCGGAAATTACTATGATTAATGAGACGTATGAATAAAATATGAACGGACGAATTGGCGCCTCCTTCGCTGAAATCGCTGAAAAAAGCACAGCTGCTTTTCTGCCGACGACAAGATAAATTACGGCTCGGAAAATTGGGAAATATGCGACTGGATCGAGAATTGGGAAATGTGAGCGAATTTTCATTTAAAACGCGAGAACGAGTGCGAAATTCGATGTTGTTGGCTGGAAAATTCGGGGTTTTCCGCGGAAAATTCGTCATATGTACTTAAAACCGTATGATAATTTATGATTTGGTAAATATATTGTCATCTGATTGACTGGATATTCGACTTAACTCAACTTCAACTTAAACGTTATTCAGTGTATCTGAATATAAAATAGCCTTACTAAAAACTTAGAACACGTAAACTATTACAGTAAGAAATTTCATCTTGTTAGTTGTAAAATTCGATGTTTTCCTGGGAAAATTTATTTCGTTCAAAACTGTAAGTACGGATATTTAATTGAAAATTACTAACAATTAATTAACTTTAAATTTGTGTACAATACAATTAACTAAATGAACTTCAAATTGTCAGTTCAAATATCAAACAACTACAGTTCATTTTATTTTATACAGTTAAAAAAAATACTTTTAGCGAAGCAAATTATGAAATCAAAAGTGCTTTGAGAATATTTTTCATTTTATTTCTGAGAACCTTTCATCGAGTTTATCGTATATAATGCGTATCTTTCTCCGATATTGGCCAATTCAAACATTTCAATTTCATTTTCAAATAAAGTGTCTTCTCTGAATAAATTATCGGGAAATTCTCAGAAAGAGCGAGCAACAATTGAGCATCGTTAGGATACTAATTTCTGCGGACCCCTTTATGTCCTTTTAAAGATTCGATTTTTTTTTTCATTTTGCCTCCTTTTTCTTTTATACGATATTTTTTCAGCGAGAAAATTCAATTTATAAATTTCTCACCTACACAGAGCCTGTTCGAGAACGTGACTTGGGTTAGTCGATTCGACGACATTTATTCTCGTAAAGTTTCCAATTTTCCAAAAGGCACACCACCTTTTACTTTATGCGCGACACCTTATTTCAAAAATTTAAGATTTTTTCTTAAATTATTAATTTATCATCTTTTTTCAATAACTTCTCCTTATTTCACAAATTTAGCATTTAATAAAAAAATACTTTATTGAAAAAAAACCCAATTATAAAATATACTAATTGAATCATTGATTTTTTTTTATATGAAAAATAGTTTTTCCAATCAATTCGAAATAAACCATTTATTTTCGTTCCGTAGTGTACACATTTTGTTGTCATCGAAACAAGTTCCACCCTTTTCGAGTTTGATTTTCCAGGAACCGGAACCTCATTCTACCGATTTTTCCCAGTGGGGGTATTTTTTTCCGAGAAAACCTAGGTCCAGTCTGCGATGCAAGACGTGATCGGAAAATTAAACAAACCCCTTACTTTCTCCTGATATATTTTCTTATTCGAGGACAAAAAAGTGCCCTGTAACTAGATCACTGAGACCTTTTTTCCTATAGAATAATAATTAAAAGAAAAAATTCTTGAACCGCTTCGAAATATAGGGTTCGTACTAGGTTAGGTTTTCTTTTTAATTTTTCCGTTAAAAATGAATCAAATAAAGTTTTCTTATTATGTTAAGTATGAAGATATAACTTTTGAAAATCTTAATATAATATAAAAAAAAATACTTTCTACTTTACTTAACCATTTTAGTTATTTAGCTTCTATTTGATGTGAGCGATTCTAATTCTTTACTTTTAATTGAATGATATCAACTGTTTATTTTCAAAATAATTGAGTAGAAATACACATCTGTTAAAATGAATAAAAAACTTATATGAAACTTATGAAACCTAAATAAAAACATCATATTTTTTTCATCACTTTTAAAACTGCGACATATAGTAACTCTACTCTAAAGTAACAACTCTACTGAACTAAACTGTACTTACTCGTATATTATGAAAATAAATTGAAAACGATTATCAATTTAAAAAAACGTATCCTGATTTAGTGCAACAGTAATAATTTTTAACGACTGTTGCAACCCTAACACGAAGCGAAAGTTTTCCCGGGAAAAGTTGGAAAAACGCTAAACTAGTTCGATTTACGGCGACCCTCATGTGCGGGAAAAGTCGTGCGTGAAACCCATTGCCTGGGCTTAGGCGGAAAAATAAGTTTTCCCTCTTTAGGTGTGTTCGGAAAATTCGATTTTCCGATGGAAATTCGGACAACGTGTCACGCGTTGTGCCCATATGTCAAGCGGTTACAATATGAGAGTTTCAGATCTGATTTACAAGTATTATTCTACACGATAAATCAACCCGTTCGTGATATCAGAGCATGTCTAGATAGAATATTTTTTTTACATCGAAAAAATATCATGTTCAAAATGATGCGCATTGAAAATCATCAATGTATACTTTAAATAGCCAATTTTGGTTCGTAAACGTATTGAAATTTCACAGCGAAATTGGGTCATTGATCGTAATATAGCATTTCAACGGACAAACACACACATATACACAGAATTGGCCTTTCATTTTATTAGATATTATTTTTTTTATATTATTATATGTATATTGTATAAATTGTAATGTTCACATTTAAATTTAAAAATCTATTTAATTTAAATCACAATTAGATGGTAAATAGCTAATACTTGTATTGATATGGGCAAAAATCATGCTAATTTTATTGGTTCTAATATATATAGTTTTGATTTAAAAATACATTTATTAATATTTTATCAATTCAAATTCATAAAATATATTTTAATTATATGAGTATAAATATTATACGAAGCTCATATTAATAATTTCTCATTCAAACAACTGACATCTATCAGGAAATTATAAAATTTTATAAATCGCAACGTTCGTATATGAATAAATTTTTAAACCCTAATTAAAATTTTTAATATCTTTATATTCTATACAACAGAAGCATATTATAACATAAATCAAAATGAAAATAACTCACCGGTGAAACCTTCCCAGCTGAACAAACACTGTACACCTTATAACTTGCACAACTCACACGCGAAACTTTCAATATTAAATTTCTTATAAACTCGTATAAAAACTAATCTCTCGTAAAAGCGGAAAGAATACCTGAAACAGAACAAAAAAATACACTTTAAAATGTGAACAATTGAAAAAAAATGCAATTGTGGTAATCGACTAAAGCGATCTGGACTCGAATGAGCACAAAAAAAAATTCAATTGCGTACTAAATATTTCGATTTGCGATTTTCCCTTTACACTTTTCAATTTATTTCTTGCATTAGAGGAACACAAAGGCTGTACATGGCACTTGGTGTAAATCATTCCCATTATTTCAGCATCGGTTGTTTCAGATAACGATATTTTTTCCACGTTTTTTTCACTGCATGAGCGAACATGAAAAATGATCTCGACGCTTCAGATAAAACTGAAATATATTTCATTTTCAATTTGAAAATATCGTTATCTTAACAAAAATCAAAATCGTTAAAATAATTTACATTAATTAAACGATTTCAGGTATGTCCTTATAGATATGTTCCATTACCACTCATATGATCACGATGAAACTTTTCAGAGTTTTTATATTTACATCTTAAAATATTTCTACATTTCTAAAATAAAAATTATATATTTACAATTGACAAGGTTTCGAACATTCTCACACGAATTTGTAGTCAACATATTTAATTTTACTAAATTTTAAGAAAACCTAATAAGGCTATATACAGTGATGGTGATAAAGCCATTGACCTAAAGGTTCTTTTTCATTATTCATGGATATTTTATTTTCATATACATTTGTCATTGCTTCCAACATTATTATTCAATATTTGACGACTGAATTTCACAAAGGGCACGAATTAAATTTTTCATCGATATTGAGTTAAGTACAGAAAATAGTTCTAATATATATGTATATGATACGAAATCATTTTCTGTACTTAACTCAATTTCGATAAAAAAGGTCACTTGCGCCCTTTGTGAAATTCAGTCGTCATTTGTAATCAATTCAATAGTTCGATTCTCAAATACAATATGTGTAACGTTGAATTGCAATTGCAAATGTTTATTAATTGCTTGTGCAAGTGTTGTAATCATGCATTATGTAAACTCCAAATTATACTGTGATAAGAGTTTTTCAATTAAATAATAAAATGAATGAAAAACAACTGATTCATATATATATATATATATATATATATTTAAATCCGATTTTTTTTTTGGTACAATCTGAAGGTATAATTTTCGAATTGACGTCAGAAAGAATATCCTTTGATCCTGCGAGAACATGGCATTAATCCTCGCCGGATTCAATGGCTTATGATTAATTAAAATGGCGGTGAGGTCAAAATGGCGCTCGGTAATTGGATGTACCAGCTGTGAGGTTAATTATCCTCAAAGAGGATCAAATGTCCGGCAGATGGACGTATTACATGCATCGTGTCATTACATATGAATATTATACATATTATATTGTGAACGATATGAAAGTCTAAATTTAATATTTTGAAATTATACGGTAATTTTGTTTTTTTAATTGGTCCTTAAAATACAGCGAGTTTTTGATTGTCTGGGTTAATTTTAGGAAAAAAATACGCGGATTATTGAAAAATAATTAAGTATGATTTGAATATTCCATATGGTTCTATATGACGACTGAAAACGCCAGAGGGTACAAGATATATTTTTGCCGAAATTGAGTTACTTACAGAAATCGCTTCTATGCCCACTCATATATTTGGCGGCAAAAGGTTATAAACGAATTCGGAACATGTGCCTCGATATATGTATCATCAAATCACTCGACCTCCTCCTAATACATGTAGATATATCCTCGACTTTGATCGCGCTTTTCTCGAAATCACCGCAAAGTCACTTGTACCCCTTGGCCTTTTCAGTCGTCATATATTATACAGAACCATTTTCTGTACTCGACTAAATTTCCAAAAAAAGGACACTTGTATATTTTGTGCTTCTCAGTCGTCGTATGATATTAGAACATCATACATAAAATATTATGAATTTACTTTGTATTAATTCAATAATTTCGTATTGAGAAAGATTAATTGCTGTCGTCAAATTCAATATAACATCTAACATTTAAAACGACTTTAACCCAATCTAATTTTAAACCCAATATCTGAATTCATTCAGTACGAAATATTTCATAATTAATTCCAACGATTATGCATTTTTTTAACAAACAATTGAAACGATAACTCGTTTCGTTCGTATTTGATTTGGTTCGTTTCAAATTGGCGTGTTTCATATCTAATTCATGGTAATGAATCATCTTCCGTTTTCGACTCTCTCTAATTGGGACAGATGCGACGCCAGTTAAAACAGAAAAACGTGATAATTTAATCGCTCTTGAATTTTTTTCATACATATTTTAATTCCGAAAAACGCCTCTCTTATATAATTTCTAAAATAAATTTCGAAAATGTACGCAAATGAGACGGAAGTCGGAAATTCGCGCAATTTCTCTGCAGCACCCATTATTCGCGGATAAACAAAGGATAACAGTAACTGTCTACGATTTATTCTTGCCCGAAAAGGTTCTAGAATTGCGCACGTTCTATTGTTCGAAGGGGAAGGCTTTGAAATTGTTAACATCCTCGTCTAACTCTCGTTTCTAAATTTTAATTAATGAATTCGATCAATCCGGAGCGTTTTGATTCGACCGCACGATTTTGTCGATTGATCTTCGTTTTTCGAGATCAAATTAGAAAATTGCGCGTTGAATCGTTAAATTTAAACACGTTCAGTTGATAAATACAGAGTTCAAATATCGTAGTTCCGTACAGAAATTCGTTGTTTATCTTTTCAACTGGAAACTGCTTCGTTAGAAATATGTTAACTATAAATACCATCATGCTAGAGCAAGAAATAATTATTTTTAATTAATTTAATTCAATATTATTTAGACTAGCAGTAGGCGCATGTGTATCAAAATAGTTCGGAATTAATCAAATTCGTATTGCCATCTATGTGTGAAATAAAAAAAAGATTTCACGCTTTATGTACGTAAAAAGTTACGCATTGCTCAGTACGACAGTGGCATGGAATGAACGACGCCGCTTAATAAACCGTAGGCGCGGGTTCGATTCACGGCCATGCTTGAAAATTTCGAGCATCGTTAGCGTATTTATAATATAGATATTCAACTGAACGTATGAAAAATCAACTTTCAGCAACTGAATTTTTTTATATTGTTAATTTGCATTATTTTAAAACGTTCAATCGATTCCATTATTTTTAAATATACAATTATTAATTTACAATTATTGAATACTGAAAATAACCGAAAACTATTTTACTGATCCTTTAATTATGTCATTCACGTAATATAATTATTTATTTTTCTTTCAAACATACATTCATTTTTCTTTCGGAACAACTAACCCCCAGAACTTCTAGCCTTACTTTCCCCTACATAAAAAATACTTTTTATAGAAAAAAAGATATTAAACACTTCTCAATTTCACTCTTAACACTTTCAACTCCATTTCAAATATGACTCGACAAATTTTCTTCTCCTCACCCACATTCAAAAACTTCTAAAGGATCAAAACCTAAACAATTTCCAGGAAGATAACCCTATCTTTCTACAATAATAAAATCGCACAAAAATCCATTTAATTCTCTCATTTAACATTCCAATCGACAAAACGCGTACCATTTCGTTTCGAAACCATTCCACACGAACTCAATCCATTTCCATTTAGTGGAACAGATTGGAAAACACACAAAACCGAGACGCACTCTCGTCCGTCCCTCAATCCCGCATCCCGCGGGACGGACCGGACCGTTTGACCCTCAATCCCGGGATCCCGGGATCCTTTGTTGGGCCACAAAGACCGAGAAATTTGATTAATGGATCGACCCTCCCGGGATAATCATCTCGGACCTTCTCCCTTTTTACTAACCCTCTGTGTGGAAAGAGTGCGCTCTTTAGCCAGGTTCACACTGCATTCTAGATTTTTAATCGATAATATAGTCGGTTTTTTTGTATAATTTCATCGAAATTAAGTAACGATTTTAAATTTGATGCTTTTAGAATAGAATAGAATGCATAGTAGTGTGAGGGTTTGAAGATGATTATGTTTTTATTTGTTCTGATATAAGTGAATACATTTTCGTGATTAGAAGTATGATGATATACAGATATTCAGCTAAAAAGTATCATTTTGTACTAGCAAGTCGATATAATATCGACATTTTGCATATTTTTTTAAAAATTTCTGAGTGCAAAGGATTCGATTCATTAATGTAAAAGTTAAAAATTTCAATGATACTATCATTTGTGAAGTATTTACAAAATTATAAAAACCAAACATAACAAGGATTATGATTAGGATTATTCGATTTAGAGTCTTTTTAAGCAATTATGGGTCTATTTTTAAGATAATTTCGTGAAATAGTTAGAAAGACTTCGTAAGATAAATATGTAGAGTACCTACATAAAACATAAACGATAGATTACGGGAAATAACTAAACATTTTATGTAAACGTAGCATTAACTTAGGTTCTTGTTACATTTTCTATTTTCTATCTTTTAACTTTCCATAAGAAACAATTTATTCGAACTATAATCTAAAATTCGATTTTTATATGTGTATTACATAATATCTTGTATGCAAAACTTCGTGAGATAGAACAAGATAGATAAACGAAAAGAATACATGAAACAGAATAAGAATCTTAGATAAATTAACAAAGTACGTGAAACAGAGTTAGATGAATAGATAAATAGAGCACATTAGACAGAGCACGGAAACAGATCGAACTATTCCGTGTGAACACAGCTTTATTCCTCATCCTCAGTGGATTTTCCAAATCTGTATATCTGCGTTTGGTGTGCGACTTAATTGAATGATGTCGGGATTAATTACGTCAATATTCAATCTGGACGAGAGGATTGTTCGGCGAGATTGAGATCTGACCTTTTTTAGTCCTATTTTTTAAATTAGGCTGATTGTTTTCGTTATCGTTGATTAGGCTTTGTTCGATTTTGCCGATTCGATTCGAACTTTCGGATTGGTTTAGTTAATTGATTTGAGAAATCGTGAAATGCGATTTAATATAACCCGTTTAAACAAAATTGAGACTATCGTATTTTTAATATATATCTTGAGCTTCTAAGTTTCTCATATCGAATGGGAAAACTGATATATAACTATTGAAAAATCGACTGAAATTTTCACAATATTTCAACCATAACTATTGACCGAAGCAAATCAACAAAATTTAAATTGAAGTATCATAGTTATTTTTTTAATCAGTGCAGAGTCAAGGACTAAAATATCCACAGGACATTTAATCAATAAAAAATATAATTAAAAATAAGTAAGGGTGACATGGGACGATAGTAGTGTGACATCTCTCGACGACGACAACCCTCGAAACCTTCGTCATGTAAAATCACCAGACACGTGCACAATGAGCACGAGATTTTAATTTGAAACGACATTTTACAGACTACTATCAACGCCGTCCACTTTCTATTTTTTTATCGTATATTCGATATTTTTAAAATATATTCGGTTTTGATGAATATTTGGTGACCTTAATCTACATACATCACCTTTTTGTATGAAACGCTTTTTCGTACTATCTTTTTTTTTTGACCATATTGTTGCTTCGATATGAATTTATCTTTTTTCGACAATGAATTTGGTCCACGCGCTATACAAAGACTTTATTTTTTATTTCGAATAGTTGAAAATCCAACATTTCCAACAATTCGATGAAATGTATTTTCAACATCAATAAATAATTTTATTTTGATTATCGTAATAACGCAGTTGGCGTTTTCCCAAACATAAGAATGTGCTAAATTTGTCAAGAAATACATATTTCTATCTAATGATTTAAGCTAAATTTTCAATATTTAACTCCCCAAATCGAAAACACTTGATGAAATTTCAATAAAATTATATTTTATAGGCATAAACTCTCAATTTCTTTAGATCGATTCCAAAATTCACAGTCAAATTAATTATAGATATTAAATTATTATTAAAAAAATCTATTTATCAACATAAGTTCATCATAAACTATCAAAATGATTCTCAATGTCATATAATACAACGCAAAATCTACAATGATATCGGAAGTACACTGACGTAATCGTATACGTATATTGCGCATTTTTTATAATGATTATCTAAGTAATGTAAAATGATGCAATATTAAAATAATTACACATTCCAATTTAAATATTATTTAAGAAAAAGTTTGAAATATCGCGGAAAATCGAGGTTTCAGCGTACCGTTGCGCAACGCGATCGAACAAAGAACTGGCTTATCGTGAAATTTATTAATCATAAAACACAAAATATGCAATATTTATTATGCCGATAGATGATTTATGTTATACTGAAAAGTTTGAAAGTGGTGGTCGACTGAAAAAGCTGTTTGTGGCTGAAAACCCACAAACGTTCCTCTCGGGAATTCAAACACTGTGAATTATGAGAAAATTTCGCATAAATATTTTACAGTACAAAACCCTTTTTCATTCGATTGAATTAAGCATTTGAATGCGTTAAAATATATTTTTATTCGTTTAATTTTCATACATAATATAATATCTTTTAACTGATTTTTTTTAATAGTTTATTTTAATTCTGTATTGTGTGAGGAACTATTTGAAGACTTAGAATCCTTAAATTAAGGATTCGTTTTATTATTTCTATCGATAATAATTTATTTTTTAATATTATTATAATTCAATATAATATTATGCTATTTTAAATTATTATAATATCAACATTGAAACATGCATTGAATAATTAAATCGATAAATAAGCACACAAATAGAAAAAGAAATATGTTCATTTAAAGGCCGATCATTTTAACTCTAATATTATTCAACTATCGAGTTTGATAGTAAAAATATTGACTATAACACATTGTGAATTATGAATATAATACGAATTTGAATTTAAAAAAAAAAAGTATTCAGTTGCAATGAAAACATTCATAACATAGAATATCGATTTTAATCTATAACCGTATAAGAACATTGATTTCAAATTTGAAATATATTTTTTTCGATGAAATTATTTTTAAATTCAAACTAAAAAATCGATCAAAATTCAAAAATGATAATCGGAAAAAAAATCGAACCATAAACGTAACGATTTTCCGGAAATGCGAAAAGCGCGCTCGAGGAAAACTTTGAAACGCGCATGCGCCGACTTTCATTCATTCGTTTTTACCGACTCATGAATGATCGAACGCGAAATACTACGAGACGTCACTGCACTTACAATTTTCCAAAAAAATCCCTAAATCGACACAAAACCGACCCGATACGACCCCGCGAAGCGAACTTCTCAAAAAAGACCTTAAAAAAACGGGATTTTTTCGGTTAAAAAAATTTTTTTCACTCACGATTTTCCTCGATTTCCTCGGGGTTTTTCGTCGGATGATTTTAGGGTGGTGATGCGGGTTTTTTCGGGGTGTTTTGGTGCAGCGGAAGGGTGGCGCTTGGTCGGCGTGGCTGTCGGGAAGTGACTGGGCCGCGATCCGCTTTGGCCACGCGTGGGCGGACCCCCGACCGAACCGTGAATTACTTCACCGAAACGTATCTCTACTCTATGTATATATTCGTATCATAGTGTATAAGTGTCTGTGTGTCATAGTTTTGTTGTGTGTTTCGAGAAAAGTAAGCCCTACTTTGGTATTTTGAAAGATTTCCGTTCTGTCGCTTAACAGAGTATGACCAATGAATACGATGCAGGGAATTACTCGAATGAATTGCTTCATCGTAATATATGATTTATGTATTTTTATGATAGTATAAGTGTCTGTGTATATAGTTTTGTTGTGTGTTTCGGGAAAAGTAAGCCCTACTTTGATATTTTGAATGCTTTCGATTCTATCGCTTTAGTTCGACAATCGAATCTTATACATAATTCGAGTGAATTGTTTGAATGGAATATTTCATCAAAATAGAGATTTTATGTATTTTTATGATAGTATAAGTGTCTGTGTATATACTTTTGTTGAGTGTTTCGGGAAAAGTAAGCCCTAGTTAAGTATTTTGAAAGATTTCCGTTCTGTCGCTTAACCGAGTCTGATAAATGAATACGATGCAGGGAATTACTCGAATGAATTGCTTCATCGTAATATATGATTTATGTATTTTTATGATAGTATAAGTGTCTGTGTGTTATAGTTTTGTTGTGTGTTTCGGGAAAAGTAAGCCCTACTTTGATATTTTGAATGCTTTCGATTCTATCGCTTTAGTTCGACAATCGAATCTTATACATAATTCGAGTGAATTGTTTGAATGGAATATTTCATCAAAATAGAGATTTTATGTATTTTTATGATAGTATAAGTGTCTGTGTATATACTTTTGTTGAGTGTTTCGGGAAAAGTAAGCCCTAGTTAAGTATTTTGAAAGATTTCCGTTCTATCGCTTAACTGAGTCTGATAAATGAATACGATGCAGGGAATTACTCGAATGAATTGCTTCATCGTAATATATGATTTATGTATTTTTATGATAGTATAAGTGTCTGTGTATATAGTTTTGTTGTGTGTTTCGGGAAAAGTAAGCCCTACTTTGATATTTTGAATGCTTTCGATTCTATCGCTTTAGTTCGACAATCGAATCTTATACATAATTCGAGTGAATTGTTTGAATGGAATATTTCATCAAAATAGAGATTTTATGTATTTGTATGATAGTATAAGTGTCTGTGTATATACTTTTGTTGAGTGTTTCGGGAAAAGTAAGCCCTAGTTAAGTATTTTGAAAGATTTCCGTTCTATCGCTTAACCGAGACTGATAAATGAATACGATGCAGTGAATTACTCGAATGAATTGATTAATCGAAAAAGAGATTTTATGTATTTGTATGATAGTATAAGTGTCTGTGTATATACTTTTTTTGTGTGTTTCGGGAAAATTAAGCCCTACTTTGGTATTTTGAAAGATTTCCGTTCTGAAGGTAAATTGAGTCTGACAAATGAATACATTCGAATGAATTGTTTGAATTAAATATTTAATCAAAATAGAGATTTTATGTATTTGTATGATAGTGTTGGTGTCTGTGTATATAGTTTTGTTATATGTTTTGAGAAAATTAAGCCCTAGTTGAGTAATTTGAAAGCTTTCCGTTCTATCTCTTGAGTTCGACAATCGAATCTTATACATAATTCGAATGAATTGTTTGAATTAATAAATTCATCAAAATAAAGATTTTATGTATTTTTATGATAGTATAAGTGTTTGTGTGTTATAGTTTTGTTGTGTGTTTCGGGAAAAGTAAGCCCTAGTTTTGTATTTTGAGCGCTTTAGGTTCTATCGCTGAACTGAGTTTGATATCAAAATGAATACGCTGCAGTGAATTACTCGAATGAATTGCTTGATCAAAACAGAGGTTTTATGTATTTGTTTGATGATATAAGTGTCTGTATGTGATGGTACTGTGTTTGTTTTACCGAAAGTAAGCCCTAGTTTGGTATTCTGAACGCTCTTGATTCTATCGCTTAAGTGATTGTGAGTTTAACAAATGAATATACACGAGTGAATTTTTCATATTTATTATTTGAATGAATTACTTCAACAAAATACGCAGTTTACAGTGGAACCTCGATATGCATACTTAATCCGTTCCAGCAAATGATATGTATCTCGAAGCACTTTTTATCATAATCATAATGTAAATAGAATTTATCCATTCCTGCCCGCAGATGATTATTTATATTGTATGATCTTGTGAAATTTTGACGATATGGTTGATTTCCCTATGATATATTGATTTTGAGTAACGAGATTTTTCAAACGAGTTCCATTTTATCTTATAAATGGCGGGATTTCATCCTTTATGTATGTATTTGTACGCAAATGTACGTAAGAAACAGAATTCTACTAATATTATTTTTGGCATGTGTTTTCTCGAAAATAAAGCCTAGTGTGGTTTTGAGAAAGCTATTGATTCTGCTGCAAAAGAAAATCTTATCGATAGTAAATAAGTATGTAGATACACATTTAGGTTCTCTGTAAATAAGCTTTAGCGTGATTTTAAGTTTTGTTTTCAATTTTTCACCAAATATAAAACCTAGTCCGGTCTAAACACCAGAAAATACTCTCATCAGAGAATTCTCATTACCGAAACGAAATTTTACGTCTGTACCTAAATATTTTTATACTAGTGTATGTGCTGTGAACAAGTTTTGCGCATTGCTGTTAGTGAGTATTCCTGAAAGTAAAACCTAAGCCCTAATGTAAAGTGAGTTTTTTTTTCAATAATAAATATCCGTTAGCTGATAAAAAAACAAGATATCAGTACGTATTTATTCAGTATGATATAATTATATGTATATCCAATCCAAAATAAGCCCTAGGCACGTATCTGAATGCAACATTTATTTAAAGCCGGATCTTATTTCCGAAAAAAAACAACATATGCATCTTCATCTATGCATATTAATAAGCTATATTCATAATAAGCATTAATTTAAAAAAAAAATAATCAAAACACAATAATTTAATCGAAGCTCTACTTCAGAATATTCATCTTGACCAAACAATTCAATTGCATGTACATGATAATATAATATATGAACATTGCATTCTCAATATCATTCAGATCATTTCAAATCGAATTCAATTACTATCGCAATGTTTGTGGTGAACCAAAACCGATTTAATCTATTTAGGATTGATATGTCAATTTCGAAGCTAAACCATTTAATGGAAATTCAGACGCAATTCGAACAGCTTGTGGTTTAGGATGTTCGCAAACAATCCATGGTACAGCGAGACAGGTAAATGAAATGAAACAAACGTGAACATTAATCATTCGCATTATATTGTCATCTAATAATTTAAAACAACCACTTATGATTAACAATAACATGCTCCTTAAATTATCGTTTACATGATGATATAAACGTACAATTAATTTAGGATCCGCATTTTAACATGCATTCTAAACAATATCGATGAATTTTAAAATATCCACAGACAATATGCAAAGATAACAATCAAATTTCTCAAAAAACAATAAGCAAAACATTTTTGGTACATAACCTAACCTATGTGAAATATCAAAAAATTATACGATTTGAGGTAAACATTAATACTGTCGATGTAATTTAATTTTATACATATTCCAAATTCCAAATTATATTTTTAAAAAATGTAAATGAAATAATGAAGATTGATGAATAGCAGTAAATTCTAATTACTCAATATAAGCACCACAAGACCATCGATATCAAAGTTACCCCATACTCTAATTGCTTCAAAATACTTAACGTTCATAAACCACATCTACATATATTCAAAAACTCTATGAATTATATTTATAAACCTATGGAGAAGGCTATTGCTCATTGACAATCGTTACCATTTAACGTTTACTTTCATTTAACGAAAGCTTAATTTAAATTACTGAAATCATGTAATACAATACACAATAAAATTAGTGCATAGAACAATATAAGCATTTTTCATTTTGTACCAATACATTTTTTTTAATAGAATCTAATAATTGAACTTGTTACTAATGAATGAAACTTGAATAAAATTGTACAAGTGCGATAATTTAGTAGGTAGGCCAAGGTTTGCATATTGTATTATACAAATAGCCCAAAAATTGGATTAGGTTACAATTTATTTCTAAGTGTTTAGGCCACTTAACATATTTTATAATTTTAGATTTTTGAATTGGAAATCATCACTCTTGTACAATTTTATCGAAACATGTATAAAAGATAATATTTTAACTATACAAATCATTCGAAAATCTTTGGTTTTGATCAGACTTTGACAAATTTATAACAGACGTACATAAAATAACAAATTTTGTAACATTTTATATCAATTTAACATACATTTTGGTTCAAATCAATTTAATGATAAAAATATGAAAAAAATATTTATAATGATATGTGAATAATATTCTAAATGTACATAATATGACTCACAAGCATCCGTCTCATTTTCCATTGTTCAAATCGCAGATCTCCCTAATCTTCATGATATTTCTTCGATTGTCAATCATATTGAATGAAAACTATGTAAAACTTCGATGAAAACATAGGCATCATTTCGTGTAACATACAAATTAAAATACTTTCTATTTAAAACGAAAATATAATTGCTACACTTCACATTACTCATTCCTCCTCTACTTATTGACTTATTGATAGCTTAAGCATATTTCCTTTTACAAATTTTATATGCTACGCATTTTCACAAGCTTCTTCGTCATACCAATACTTTACATTTACATATTCCTTACAAGATATAACGTATGAAGTCTTATCACTGTATATTCAATCAGTGTCGATTTGGTCACATCTTTTAATGAACATTAACCGTATGAATTAAATTACAATGAGCTTTGTAATTTTCAGATGTTTTGAAATCGAGCTTTACAACTTTTGTGTTCCAGCTTTTTACCGATTACTTAAATAAAGGTGACAATTTTAATTTTCAGTCTTTCTTCTATGATGAATATTCGGAATATCGATCGGAAAAACAAGTAAACTAATTTATAATTAATAAATCTTTGACTCTTAATGTGGAATTTGGTCGTAGACTATTATTTCTCTTGTGTCAAAAGAGCACTTACTCCAATATTTGATTAATATGTACAACATATAAGACATTCATATTTTGATAAAACAACATCTATTATAAGAATTGAATAATAATACAGGGTAAGGTAGAACAGATTAAGAAGTTTTGAAGAGAAAATACTTTAGCGGTAATTGTATACTATTACTACCACTAGAATATTTACTTCTCGTAACCCCTGAATCTGCTCAACTATACCCTGTGTATCAATATTTATAATCAATAAATGTTAAACATTAAATATGATAAAAAATATAAAAATTTAACTTAAAATATATTATTGAATCATTACGATTTTGAGTATTAAATATTAAGAGATTCATTATAAACACAAATTGAAAAAATGAAAATTTCTCTTATTATTTCTACGATAATTATTGTAGAGTACAGCATGCATTATTTGGATTTATATGTAGTAGTATTATTACTCATAAGATTCATTTTTACAAATCGTTAGTTAAAATCACAGAGATAAATAGAATAGAAAGTCTGCTTCTATTTTAATAACAGTATTTAAAATAATATCAAAGAATATGGACTAGTAGAAAAAGTAGGTATATAATTATAATAATAAATGTGTCTATCATTATGACAACAGTAGAAGTCAAGTTTTTTTTTTCAAAATATTCCACGTTTGTGTTTGATTTTGTCAGACTTAGTGTTGAAAATAAAAACGATACATTGAATACAATTCTAGTGAATTTTCAAAACATGAGATTTCTCAGAACAATACAAACTGAAATAAATGAGAAATTCATTATTTTCGAAATGTCGACCGATGTTAGATCATTATCACAATAACAGACACATGTATAGAATTTAAAATCTACAAATATTATTGAGTTTCCATCGAGAAAAATAATTTCTGAAAAATTCATTGACAGAAAATCATTAAGATAATAAGAAATATTGTTCTGTATTTACAAAAATCAATAAATTTTAGAATTTTGCTAACTTTCTAATGACAAAAAATGTGAAAATCAGTTTGAATTTTGTTTCAATTCAGTGCTCGTTTTTTTATAGTGTCAATGCGAAAATTTCTTAATTTCGTTATTCATACAAAACAATATCTATATACACTAAAAGAATTAATTAATCGTCTTAAATTATGTTAAGTGTTCGTTGAATCCCAAAAACATTACGAGGTTCTACAATCAGTCAAAAAGGATTAATTTTATATCATTACACGTTTTTTACAAAGGATTTCATTCATCAAAATCTCACTTTTCATTATGGTTACATTCAAAAATTAAACAATCATTTGCGAAAAATGATATCAAGCTCAAATGAAATAGAATAACCTTATTAAATATTTTTTACCAATATAAAATAATGCAATGACACATCTAAAGGTGATATTAATTATTTTAACTATACCTTTTTTTACATTTTCTTAATATTTCAAATATATAATCAATATATGAGCTATGAATTGAAACTTAACAAATTAAGAGATTCATTTTAATCATTACTGCAAATAAATATGTAGCTTTGCTAAGCAATTATGTCCAATTTAATGCATTTCTAGATGTTTGTATGATTTTTTGAAAAGTAAACTTAATAATTCAATTCAGAATTATTGAAAAAATATTATCAATTCAAAATAATCATGGATGATCAGCAATCATCTTAAAATAACTATAAAGTAATAATTTCACAGGTATGTATGTATATGTCACAGTGAAATCATATTTTCATTAATGTTTCTATGAAATCAAATCTAATTGTGAATTCCCTAGTGGAATTATAAATTTTGAGTTAATCAAAAATATGATAACAATTAAAGATTGAAATATTTTCAGTTTATAGACAAAAAATTCAATTAGGAATTTTATATTTTTAAAAACACTTTTTAATTTAATTATGACTAAGGTCAAATAAGAATAAGTAAAGTTAAAATTTCACTATAATAATAAGGATTTCACTGCAGCACATCTATATAATCTACTGTAATACATAGGAAAAACTTTCAATCAAAAGCAGGAACTAGTAGATAGTAGTAAATAAATTTCATTGACCACGTTACATTGTAATGCGATCTGTTGTATATCAATTAAATTGGAAACAATTGAAGAATGTCATCTTAAAAAGTGGAATAGATTCGAAGAAAGCAAGCTTGTAATTCATCTCATAATTCATTTACGTCGCTTGAATAGAAGAAAGAAATGCAGGATCCACTGAAGCCACTTTAGCCGTCAAGAATGCATGCATGCAGAAAAGTAAGCTCTGCAATATTTGACACTCCAACTCCTTAAATTACAAAAAATATTGGAAAACACGGTTTATTTGAAAAAAATGACCATTTAAAATCAAAAACATACTTTGGTCTCTATTGCTCTAGTTTCACTGTCTTGAAAGTGTAATTTCAACTTTGATTTTCCATCGTCACTGGAGCCTCTCAATTGAGAAAAGCGATATGCCCAAACTGGAGGATTTCCCGGTGCACCTTCGTTTAATGAAAAACCAGCAGACCAATCCAATGTCAATCCGGCAGTTCTTCCTTCGTAAGACACGGTAAATGTCTTTTTCTATATACAAAATAATAATTTACAATATTTCAAATGTTATTATCCCAAAAATAATGAAGATATACTCACCCCTAATTTAATAACAGATGTTAATATAGCGGCAGTCCAAGCACTTTCAATACGAAGCAACTCTTGGCGCGTTTCTACACTTAAATAACGAGGACCTGCCGCTCCCGAAGCTTGAACCAAAAAACAATGCTGTCTCCAGTCAACATTCTCACTTTCTTTAACTACGCGGAACATAGTTTGGTATACTTTGAGTACATATGGACACTTGGACAGACCGGCCACATTTAGCTATATGAAAAAAAACATTATTTAGTTTTACGCATAAAAAAAATGATATAAGAAAATTATTAAAAGTACCGGAGGTGTGTCAAAAAGCATAACATCAGTTCCTTTCAATGTAAGGAATCTGGGTTTATATGTTTGCCAGGGTTGGTTGTTATTAAGGATTCCTTCATGAACCCATCCCATGTATTCGATTCTTTCACCAGCGGCAAAATTTCTATTATACAATTTAGTCTGCAATGAAAAAACAAATGAATACAACATTTATAACAATAGTTTAATTAGTAATGAGTTGTAGTGTATTAATTTAAACCTGTAAATTAGTCAATCCAACTATATTATCGGTAATTAGTTTCAACCATTGAGACATTATTGCTAAATCATCACAATGTATAACACCTGTAGAAGCTCCATTCAAACCGCGAACCTCAAAAGAATTCGGACGCAGTTTATCAGTACCAAAAACGTAACGAGTAACATAGGCCATCATAAGCGGAACTGCAATATTAAAAAAACAGTGAATACAATACGAAACAAATGAATGAAAAATGTATTGAACAATTACCTGTAATTACATCAACCCAATGTTTTCTTCCCATAGAGCCGATGTAATCGGAAGCAACAGAAGACGGTCGACTGTTAGCAGCTGATCCAGCTCGACTCCAGCAATCATCATTTCGTCCTAAACTGTTGTGGTTAGCGGTCAGGTTTGTTTCAGTCACTGGAGTCGCACCGCCTTTGATGCTAAGTGTATCGTTTTGACTATCTTGCAATCCTGCTACGCTGCCCCAACCACCATTGGCGTGATGCTGGGGATGTTCATCACCCGCTATGCTCTCATTATCAGAAGTAGCATCAGCTAAAATCATGAGTTGTTCATGTTTAAATATGTATAATAATAAACAAATGCATGTACACATTTGAATCGATATTTATGTATGTAACAGTAAAATTATAATGTCACTAATTCAGATAGGAAGATCCTATTTTTTTCTGAACCCTATCTTAACTTGAATTAAATCCTAATCTGAAAAATTTTCTAAAAATTAAAAATTCCTAGCCACTTAGGTATACACTAATCTAAATTAATTTCTGAGCAATGTACTGATAGAATAACAAACAAAATTCATAATCTCTTCAGAGATTTAACCGTTGTACCTATTTTTATGACTTCAATTCTAGAAAGATATTATTGTAACATATGAAAAAATATACAAATTCCATCTATTCTTCTAACACTATTATGCAAACAACATCCTTTCAATTGAGCCCTTTCAATATGAAGGGTTATTTTCCAGTCAAATGGTTCCCACTCATCCATCACTCGTATATCGAAGGGGAGCAAAAAATAAAAGTGATATTAAAAATGCCACAACGTTATTCCTCTTTTTCCCTTATTCAAAGAGAGAGCAACGCGCTCTCCTTTCACGCAGGCAAGACAATATTTTAAAGTGCACCATGTGTGTGTGTGCACAAAGTACAAACACATATTCTCCATCTGAAGTGATGTTCCCTTTTGATCCTGACGCTACAGTGCAACAAGCATGTCTGCCTGCCGAGGACGTCACATTTTCCTGAGCCTCTTTCATTAGCACCGTCGTCGCATAGATGGATAAATGTACGTATTTTAGTACGAAAAGGATGCATACGTTCGGAAGAGGCTCTAAAGGAAGGCGAATGCAAATTACTTCAGACACAAAGATTCTATTATGCATGCATTCTACATACTGACAAAATTTGTACATACTGATAAAACATGGTTTAATGAAATATGGTTTAAGTCACTTTTTTTGCTTATACTTAAAATCAGCATTATCAAGAAAACGGTCTTATTTTTCCAATTGATACTTTTGTGAAAATCAAATCTGAATCCAAACTAACAGTGTTTTGCTTCGATATTGACCGATAAGTAAACAATAATATTTTCTTAGGTGCTTATTCAACCAATTTTCTTTCTACATAACTTAAGTAAAATTTGTCAGTACATAAATGATACAATCAATTTTAAGGATGAAGAAAAAATACATTGAAATACATACAAAAATCTTTCATAAATAACAAATGACAGCAAGCGCTGACGGTGACAGACTTGACATGCATTGACAACGAACAAACAACGCATGTTGCATTCTATCCAAAACCAACAACCCCCGTTGAAAAACCCTTTCTCGAGCACGATAGAAATGTGGTGGCAAAAAACCAAACCGAAAATCACCCTTCGACACCTGAAAGAAGCGTTCAGCAAAGGACACGAAAGCAAACCGAACACTTTCAGCCGAAGAATAAAGAAGGCTTTTGCGCCGGAATTGAAACGCTCGATATAAAGACCGTTCGGTAATTCAGAAAGTACAAAGGACTTTCGAACGGCAGTTTTCAGCGTCGTCAGATTAAAGTTTTATCCGGCATCCGAGATTGGAAGAGTCTCCCCTCTAACGGTACCTTCACACCTGAACATATTTTCTTATTACTTTGAGACTTTTAAATCTCTAGTTAAGTTGAACCAGTTATATCATAATATTATTCTCATAAGGTCAGAAAGTAAGACCTATCTATCATGTTTTTAATAGATTTGTCTCAAAATTAAATTCTAGTAAGAAAATTAGCAATATGATTTCCTGCATTTGTATTCTATCCAATGAAACCAAAACTCAATGAATTAAATTAAGTTCCATAAATAATTTCCTTTTATTGATAAATAAGAGAAATATCTGATTTTTATAGCCTGAAAATAAGACCTAATTCAGCTACCTAATATGAAATTAATATGAGACTGACATTTATTACACGGGAAAAACAATTCTAACTACAATTCAAGATATATTTCTAGGTTTTATACCCTTTTTTTGTGACATCATATCATAGCTGTTCCTGATTAACTTTACTAAATATATTTATCGTTCGAATGTGAATGTACCTTTAGAGTCGATGGCCCTCGTTTCTTTCACAGATCGAAGATTAGACATGAAACTCGTCGACCCCGTTAGCGCTTGGAAAAACCGAGATGTTATTGTGGATTATGTGGATATTTTATACGAAAGAATATTTTCGTGGTCGTTCAAGGTGAAATTTTAGATGTGGCCGTTTTGTCGAGGATCTTCGCGGTTGTCGTCTTAATTTATATTCAGGAAAAGATTCCGTCGAAAACGTACATGGATGAAATGAAAAGTTATGTTTATGGAGGAACATAAAGACATTGCTTACTTTGCGGAATAGAATATTCAAAGATTGGATAATATAATATGAAAACTTAAAAAAATTGTACGATTTTTCTCTTAAGAGAATTCTAATATTTATATTTAAAATTAGAAGACTTTCTAATGGCAAGAGGAGAGATTCTGTGTTTTAACAGCTGCATGTTAAAATAATTTGTCTATGCATTTATTGAGACATAATAAGTGATCAAAAGTCACAGAGGGAAAAAAATTTTTTTCGAGTAGGTAACCTACACTTGTATGTGAACGTTACACGTGTTGTAGAAGACCGTGCTATAGAAAGATTAACTGTACATAACAAATTCAACTCACATCTCATCGTAACAGTCACACAAGACTTCGCAACGAACCCCTCGATATATTCGAGTGGAAATTTGCGTCGAAGCCTTCACCTTTTCTCTTTCGGAAAACTGGGAAAGTTTCCCAGCACAAAGAGACGAGTTTGACACATCGGACATTTTACATAATAAATCCCATTTAAATATATTATTCCGGGGGCAAAACTTTCGGTCCGTTCTGTGCTAAAGGCAAAGGTCGAAGCTGCTTGTTGCTCGCTTGTTCAACTTCAGCTTAGTGAAAATTAATTTAAACACGCTCTTCAGACGCAACAGTATTAGAAGCTATTACGTTAAATGGATTTGTTGAGTTTCGTCTCGAGAAAAGTTATAAAGTGTTGTATGTTTACCTTGTTTTTGTAAAAATGGCGTTGCTGCTCTGTAGTGTTTTACTGTCAAAACTACCAGATCTCCTGCGTTTCTTAAAATGTTCACTGCATCGTCGTGTGGACATGCTGTTATGTATTCTCCGTTGACTGAAAATCAAAATACAAAAATATTTGAATCTGTATATTTTGATAAAGTGGATTATAAAAATATATGAATATGTGGGAAAATACACGCTTTCCCTCGACAATCCGAGTACAACTCTATAAATGTCAAATGCAATTTCATATAACAATGATTCATGATGGCTTGAGAACTACAAGAGTGTTATTCTGAAAACGGTGACGAACCGAGTCTAGGGTCAAATGTTAACCGACAATTGTTCTTAATGTGAGATCAGATAAAATTCGAGATATGAACTCGAATCAACAGTTATTTCGAAACATTGAAATTTCAGCTCGAACTTTCCACACGATCATGTGTCATGAAATATGATTCGATTAGAGCAATCATGATACGCACCTTTGATGACAGCATCTCCTACGAACAGTTGACCCGTCTGATCCGCAGCTTGATCTTTGTATATCCTCGAGATGAGAATGGGAAGTTTGTGCTCAGCTCCACCTTTGATGCTCAGGCCTAGTCCTCCGACCTTCTGTCTCGTAATTTGAACCATTCTCTCCTGAAAAATTACAATTCACACATTAATCAAACGAAATTAACTTGATTTTTAAAGTCGTTCATGTGAGTATGTGCTGTGCTGACAAGGACAACCATTTTCACAGATCATAAATTCATCCATCATCAGAAGAACGTCGATAAATGCCACACTTGAATTTCCATTCAGAGCCGAAGACAAATCCAGGAGTTGAAGCATTCGGAATCCGCGAGCACCGCAGACGATCACAATTAGTCCTTCGGCCATTAATCACGAGGAAGGGTCGCCCTTTCAGCGAGGATAGACAAGGGTCGCTGAAAAAACAAAGCGACCCACGAGTGCCACGTACCATCGTAACGACATCACGTAATCGCGACCCACTAAAGGTACGTTTGCGTGAAATGACACTGAACGCTTTCAGAAGTACGCATATTTTAATTTGAACGATGATCTCGTGATTGAGATGAAATTATAAATAAATCATAATTGGATATTTTTGTATCATCAGGCATGGGCATCAAATAAAGGGTAGGTCCATATGTACACACATATGTATGTACATATGTCCTTTACCTTATACCTACCTACGAATGATGCCCTTTTAGTAAATGACTCAATTTTAGTTAGAAATTTTATGGTATTGCTTATATTTTAAATTATTTAGGATATTTTAAATGTGTGCACATTCGTTCGATACGTGAATGTACCTTAAAAAGGGTTGTTGGTCACGAGTTGTAGATTCGTTTCAGGAAATCGTATGTCGTTTTTTATCTGATCGTTTACGATTTGTGTATATCTAATTTATTACACATTCTTCAACAAAATAACAAAAAAAAATGTGCAATTATGAAGAATGTATTAATGTATGCTAACTTTATAATTTTCAAAATAAATCGCATTGAAAATTAATTTCATCGAAATGTAATAGAGACATCTGTTGTATTAAAATTGCACTATACGTACTTTATTCAATTACGTGACATCACAAGTGTCGCAATTCATTGTCAACATGCAATGATATCATCGAATAACAAAAGACTATTGTGATTAGGTCCTGTGGCGCAACGGATAACGCATCTGACTACGGATCAGAAGATTCTAGGTTCAAATCCTAGCGGGACTACAATTTTTTTGCCTAAATGTCTCAACAATCTAAAATTATACAAAGGAAATCGATAATCGCGAAGTTAAACAATCGATGGAAGCATAACATATGTGTGAGAAAAACGTACTACAGAAAATGAAAATGTGCATCGATGACGTAAATGCACTCATGCATCATGTGTCCAAATATGACGCGTTCCAAAATATGTTTTTACTACATTTTGTTATAAAAGTGATAAATTTCCAAATGATTTTTCAAGTAATTGAGTGCCTTAAGTAATTCCATAGATATTATATGAAGATCTCGCGAACGAAAAATGTTCGTATCGAATACACTTTGAGAAAAACAATGTTTCCATTTGCTCAGATTTACATAAATTTCATGGATAGAAAATGCAATTCAAAATAAAATTCATCGAACAAATTAATCAATGCTAAAGTATTCCGAAGATTTTCACAAAATTATGACGAATATCCAAATCCGAAGACAAGAAACTCAACTAAAGTTTCATCACATTCTAAATCGATTTCGTAAAATTTTCGATAAGAAAAAATAATCACCCTGGCATGCATGGCAGGTCTGGTCTCCTTGACCGTCATCTCCTTCTGAACGGCCAAGGTTTCCATCGATAGTCGAAGTCGAGCTGGCTCCGGACGACTTTTCCCATCGCTGACTCTCACCATGCCGGTCCTTATCTGGAACAAGACATTCACATTAGACTGCAAATGGAACAAACTCGTACTGCTCACGACATATAACAAAGAACGACAAATCTGCACATATGCGTGTCGCTAAAATAAAATCTTGAAAGATAAATGTGACACAGAATAACGAAATGGTCTGTTATTGTGATATGCGTTTATTATTCAGAATGTTTTATTTTTCGTATAAAAGTGGATTCGCTCAGATATAAGTAAGGGGATGGTTTTACGAGTACATAATTGAATGTGGTACAAATTGGATTAAAATTCTGTTTGAATATATAGAATTATATGAATTGTTGAATTTTTAGCTGAATTCTAGCACAATTTGCATGTATTTCATTTTATTTATTACCAAATTATATGATGACCGAATTTCACAAAGGACACAAGTGACCTTTTTATCGAAATTAAGTTAAGTGTGTACAGAAAATTGTTCTGTATCACATAGATATAGAACCATTTTTCGTACTTACCTCAATATCGATAAAAGAGGCACTTGTCCCCTTTGTGAAATTCAGTCGTCATATAAGAATGACGTTAATTTGTTTAATTGTTAGTTTCTATCTGTATGTATTTTGTCTCTCTGTCTCATTTTATAATTGATTCTATACTGAAGATTGTATAAAATATGTAGACACAGAAAGTGTAAAAATCTTACAATTTTATTCTGACCAAAAGTGCGTTGATACTTTCAACAGGTTGATTACTCATATATTATTAAACTTAATTAAATAATCATACTGTCAACATTTGAAAAAATACAAAATCTTCGCGGAAAATCCGATAAGTTTTTCCGGGAATGCGGCCTAATTTTCCGCGATGATTTATCCATTGTTCCGGGAAAACCTCATCCGGAAAAAATCTTGATCCACCTGCGGCCATC
The DNA here is from genome assembly GCA_024721215.1 of Cheumatopsyche charites. NCBI lineage: Eukaryota > Metazoa > Arthropoda > Insecta > Trichoptera > Hydropsychidae > Cheumatopsyche > Cheumatopsyche charites. The sequence goes on from CM045579.1 coordinate 2,603,234, forward strand.
GCAAGGAACGAGTGGAAGCGTTAACCCTTCGAATCCCGGGAGCCGCGTCGCGATTTTCCGACGATTTCCCGGGACGACGTAAGCCGGAATAAGCCCCGAAGCTCCTCTGATTATCTTGCACCGCTTTTCCGGAAAATTTCTCGAAGGAATCGCCGTTCCGCAATGATTTTCATTGTATTAGACACACCCAGATACACATATTTAACGATTATGATTCATCGAATAAACGTATGGCCTATATTAGGGTTGCTATATGATACGATATATCGGGACATGTCCCTGTGTCAAATATATATTAACATTTAAAAAAAATGTTTTCATCAATGTCGAATGTACCGAAGACTCAAACATCGCCAGATCAAAGAAGCTATTCTAATTTCCAATATAATAACAAAGCTAATTTATTTCCAGTGTGACTCTATATTACTGTGGCAACTCAATTTATGATATTAATGAAAGAAAACACCATATTATTTTAGGGATAGTAGTATTAAAGTTAAGCCATATTTGACAACTGCGGCTATAATTCTACTAGCAATCAAACCGTTGAATATATCGATGAGCAGTTTTGGAGCGTTACATGGACACACACACAGACACAAACACTTAGATTGTTCGTGAGTTTAAATATACATGCGGTTATGAAATATAAAACCTGACAAGAGAGCGTTGATACTAGACGGGTTGATTACTCGTGGAGTATTATGTTCGAGGCTTAATTCAAATCAAAAATTTAGCTCGAACGAAAAGTTTATTCGAAAGACAATGGACGATCCGGAATCGGATAGCTGTGAAAATTCAACGAAAACTCCTCGAAACAAAAGCGAATTAAATAAACACCGTAGTTGCTAAACCCCTTTCTTAAATTGAATTAAATGAAACGGAAAAATATTCAATTTCCATGGGGGAAACGTTGTCCAATTACAATTCCGAAAAAGCTAAATTAATTCCGTCTCGCGGAAAATTCATTCGTTACTTTCACCGGGGCTTTTTTCCTTAATCGTTTAATTGAATACGAAGAGAAACAAAAAAATATTAAAACGATACGAAAGAAACATAAAACGGTTGGAGATGTTTTTCCAACGAAACCGTATGTACGTAGGCATTTCTATTGTGATTCGAATTCGAGCGAAAAGCTTTTCATTTAGCAAATTGAGTGCTTCTTTGTATTCAAACATATTAAATTGAAAACCTACTTAACGTTCTTAGAGAAAATCATATGTGTTATACAAATTAGTAGACAATTTTGAACCCATAAAATGGAAAATCTTATAAAAAAACATGAAATATATGTATTAACATGTAAATCATATGAAATTTAATTGAATTATTATAATGATTTCTTCACTAAACTGTAAAAAACTATTCATTCAATAAAATACTAGAAATATTTTCAGTCAAAATATCATTATTGATGTAATGATAAATAGAAAAAAAATCGTCTGATTCAAATCTAATGATATTGACACACAAAGGAACATGTCATAGTTAAAAATATAATCGCGTGAGGATTATGGTGAAGTCAAAAAACCATCGAAGCCTACATACGTTATTTGTTATACAATACATTCATCACGCGAAAAAAATACGAGAAAGCATCTGAAATTTTCACGAGGTTTTTCATAAATAAATATTCTCCGAATTCGATATGGAAAAATCGGTGGTATTGTCGGAAAAATGCGTGAATTTTCACAAACGAAAAAACAACTCAAAAGCACCGAATAAATTTTCAACGAAAAACTTACGCACGGTTCACTCTGAGCACACATTATAAATGTATAAATCTATTATATTCATGAGAATGTATACAATATAAGAATTTTCTTTTACCAAAATAATTTAAATATTACATTGAATAAAAAATCTATGGAAAAAAGCCTTATTTATATGTAAAAGATTTTTTTAACTATTTTGGGAAGTGGAAATAGTAGAATATGATGATAACTTTCATCACAGGTACAAAAAAAGATATGATTTTATTCATGTGAGTATACGAAAGCACAAATGAAATAAATTGCACGGAATATTTTCCGGAGATTTTCATAATTTAAAGCCTCATTGTAGCGCTTGGGGTCGTCCGTTTTCCAGGTTCATATAAAATATTGCATATTTTTTTATTCTTCCGAATTTCATTTTAGCCGTAACATTAAGAAAAACGCGATTGTATAACGAATCGAATTCTACATATTTAATAAATATATAAAAACATTAAAATTGCAAAACAACCAGAGCGGTTTTCACGATTCAAAAGGCCAAATCTCTCATAATTAAAACGGAAAAAGTGCCATAATTAAAATGCATTCGAACAGAAAAGCCTGAGAATGAACCAGGCACTCTTTCAGCGCTGAAAACTTAATTTCCAGAGAAGGCTGAAAATGGAAAAAAGCCTTCATTATGCCGGTGATTGATTGATACGGGGCGTCTCCGAGGTCGACGCGATG